>JANAVB010004000.1:1281781-1320570 GCA_029216955.1 Iris pallida | reverse complement strand
GCGGACCAGCTTTGCATGACTAACTGCATGGAGAGGTCGCCAGGCCCTCAAGGGACATAACAAGGTATAGAAAAATATGCCAAGTAACAGTAAAAGAATATCTATATAATGAAAGGTACTGCCATAACCCTAAGTCCAAATATTGGTTGAGGACAACCTAATACCAGCCCAGCCGTACATGCAATCACCCATGGCACCGTACTATAAAACATGTCATAGCTCCCGCTATAGAGACCATGTCAATACACAAGTAACATGCTCCACACAAGGAAGCATGACCATGAGTCTAGACGACCGGATATTTCGGTAGAGTCCTCCCTACCCCATGCTCTAAAACTAACAAGTCGAGTCAAGTCAAGTCAGTAAATCTCACGAATAAGAAACAAGTCGTACATGCTATTATAGAGTCCATAACCCTGAATATCTCATGCCAGAATCTGTATCATAAATTGTATCAGTGTCATGTGGTCTATCGTATCAATGGACATAAGTAGATACAACATCATGCCTTGTATTGATATCCGATATCTATAAACTGGCATCGACACCCAAATAATAATCGAACACTAAGTATCAACTAATCCTACATCCATAATATCTATAAATAAATAATAAATAAAGAAAATACAAAAGTACTAAAACTTAGACAAGGTACACTTTCCTGGAGGTTGCACAATGACTAGACGACATCTCGCAACAAAACCGTCAAACTAATGAAAGCATCAAGGTGCATCTTTCGTAAACAACTTTGGATGCTAAAACAGACATCGCTATCAGTCCCAGAATAAAAGAAATAGCTAAGATTGGCTATCCATAAGTCCAATTCTAGATACAGGGGCAAAACGGTTATTTCGGGTCAAAAAAGTGTTATTTGTTGGACTTGCTTTGCACCAAAAAATGTGCCAAGACAAAGGTTATCCAAATTTGACAAATTATATATCAACCTTGGCCAGAACGACACCACGAGTCCAATTGTGTTGTCGAATTTGGAATCTGATGTCTTGAGTTCAAAATCAAAATTTTACATGTTGGAAATTACGATTTCGAACGACCAAATTTGGCATCGATTGCAACCAAGCAAACGATATCCTATTAGACTAAAAATTTCAGGTCATGAAGCTGGTTATACCTGCTATACAGAGGAGTTGGTGGTTTGTCACACGGAGGTTTGACGAGGGAGGAACAAATCCATGAAGTTGGCTCCAGGAAATTGTCAAAAATAAATGTATTTTAAATGCCCAAATTGGTGGCCGGTTTTGATTTATCAAACAATCAAATTAACGGTTGAAATTTTAGGAGGTTGAAGAGGAATATACCGAGATAGAATTTGGAAAAACCATTCAAAAATCCAACAGTCGAATTGTCCAGAAAATGTGCACAAAGTTGCTGTCCCAAAATAAAATTATGAACTTACACGCGTCACGTCGAGATCTCGTACGAAATGCCCAAATCGAATGTGTTGTTCGTCGGAAGGATAATGACCATGGGATGGACCTGCGAGGGCACGGAGGAATGGTCGGGGCGGTGGCAAGCCGTCCGACGGCTATCGCTGCAATTGTCGATGCTGCTTGCTGCTGCGCACAAGCCGTGCTGTTGTGCCGCACGCGGTGTGGTGCACCGTCTGGCGGTAACAGCGGTGCCCGCCGCTGCTGTGGTTGCAGTTTCTATATAGCCGCTGCCACTGCTGTATTGATCAAGGGGATTAAAGTTTTAGGGTTATTTAATAGGGTAAGTATATATATATATATATATATATATATATATATATATATATAATATATATATATATAGTATATATATATTAAAAACCCTTAAATTCATATAAATCTATATAAAAATATAAAAACCCACAAGCTAGTATACATATAGTTCAGAATAATTATAAAAACTTATTCACTTGTGGACTAAGTCATAACTTGTCGTGTTCCATATCAGGGACATGGTTATGGCTTCGCGATTCCTACCATGACTAATAGGCTAGTCATGGCATATTATATATATATATATATATATATATATATATATAATATATATATATATATATATATATATATATATTAAAAAACCTTAAATTCATATAAATCTATATAAAAATATAAAATCCCACAAGCTAGTATATATATAGTTCAGAATAATTATAAAAATTTATTCACTTGTGGACTAAGTCGTAACTTGTCATGTTCCATATCAGGGACATGGTTATGGATTCGCGATTCCTACCATGACTAATAGTCTAGTCATGGTGCACAACTATAGTAGCCATGCCATGGTTCCTAGTCGTTGTGCATAATAAAACTTAATCGCGACTAAGGCTATCTTTGTGCAACATTCAAATATTTTAATAAATAAATAAAACTCCTAATTATTATTAAATCTAAAATACTAATTTAAAAATATGGAGGATTATAATCTACCCTACTTATAAAAATTTTGTCCTCGAAATTAAACTAAATTATAAAAGAAGAATGAGGCTAAATAAGGAAGAATGACTAGTATGTCAAACCAAACCCCGATTTCTGAGAAGGTGAGGCAGTTAAAATTCTAATTCTAATTCGACGTCACATTCGAAGAGACAGAGGGCAGTCAGTTCATGACTCTACCTAACTTATAGAATTTGGTTAGTCATGAAATCTTTAGTTATAGAACTTCTAGGAAGGTCAAATTCTGAGAAGATGTGCGAGAGTTTGAGGTACTTCTGACCATGCTCAAGGACTCTAAAGGAAGCTTAGGTATTACTAGTTTAACATTGCTTATATATTGGTCTTGTTTCATCAAGGCAGTAGGAGATGTCTTAGTCGAGTCTACCCAGAACAGGTTGGTACTGGGGATTTCATTCATCACATAACATAGGCGACACAGAGATAATGTTAAGGAGTTTATGAAAAGAGGATTTGTGAAACAAGAGTTGGGAACTAAATAATAGGTGTAAGGACTTATTTTCTAAAATTGGGTTGTAGGGTTAGTGTCTTGGGTAAAGGAAGATTTGGCATAGTTTGGCTAGGTTTTATAGTCAACTATCGAGTTATGGATGACTAAGTTTAATTGTGTTATGTGGTTTCCTTAAATGGGACATCATCATGATTGAATGATTCTTGGGTTTAAATATATATTAGTTGACTGAAGTCCATAAAACTGTTCTATCAGGTTATGGTTACCTAGAAGAGATTCTAACTCAAGTGGTTGGGCAAGTTCCAAGTCGGGTTGATTTAATAGGTTTAGAAAGTCCGAAAATGTATCTTTTATGACTTTTGTGTATAAATGGCAAATGGGGACTCAATTGAGGGGCACACTAGTAGCATGTGTGTTGTAGGCATTGTAGTGCCCCATCCTTACATCGTGCCCTATTTTTCGTTCATGGGGTGCGCGAATAAGGAACACTGTCGCTATCGATTTAGTCGAAACTGATAGATCGGGATCGATTGAAAATTGTAGGACCACTGAGGACCTCTAGAGGGGGACGGGGTGAGTAGATTGTGAGCGTATGCAGCAAAAAATATCATCAATTAAAAATTATCCAAAACTATATACTATGGCAAGTAAATGACAGTAAATGAACAGCAGTAAAGTGAGAGTCAAGAAGATCAAACTCAGTGACACAGCGATATATAATAGTTTTTATCTGAGAGGACTAGTCCAATCTCGAGTACTCTTACTCGGTGTTAATTCGCTATGACACAAGCTAATTGAGATCTTGCAGTCACTTGTAATATTATGCTTGGCGACGAGCGCACGATTGACTCCAGAGGGCAATTTGAAAATTAGAACATTTTCTGAATGCAGCCTCTGATACAACTCTTTAACACCAAACTCTGGATTAAACAGAAACTATACTGGCTTGGCTAAGTGTAGTATAGGCTTCATTTGAAATTGTAGCTTGTAGAAAACACTTAGGAATGAATAGAGAAGAGAACATTGAATGAATGAGTGATTTGGAAATGTGAAAGTTCTTCTCTATTTATAGTGTTTTTGTAGACCGAATTCGGGCAGAGTTCAGACAGAGTTCGGATGCAGAAATCTTGTATTCGAACGTTGGATGCAGATATAGAGGGAATATAAAATCAAATTTGAAACTGACCTGGAACGAACTCGGGCCGAACTCGGGCCCAGTTCTGCTAGGTTCAGGACAGAACAGTTTGGGCCAATGTTGATTGGGTTTTGGGTTTTTAGTATGTAGACTTTTGGATTATATATATGTGGATAAGTAGGCTATAATTTTTGTGGACTGAGAAAAAGCTTAGCCAGTACCGATCCTGATCAACCTTACATATTCTTTCTAGACTCAATAAAAATAAAATTATATAAGAAATATGAAAAAGACTGGATCTTGATTCCAGTGCTTTGGTTCTTGATGACGATGCGATATTTGTACTTTGCCGTACTAGGACGCAGATTTAGGATGCAGACATTCTTCTGACTTGAAACCTGTAAACTTATAGCAGTATATGTATTTTGCGTATCGACCAAAGTTGACGTTGATTATCAAAATCAGGTGTAATTATTAACCAATGGGCCAACAATCTCTCCAATTTTGATAATTGACAAACTTTGAGTCTATACCAAAAATAACAAATAATATGTAACTTTGAAATTATATACCTGACTTGTTCTGAATCGCAAAAATTGTATTTTGGTATATGCTCTCTCTTTCCCTTTGTCACGTATTCAAAATACGGTTCCCCCGTAACTTAAGAATCCAACAACAACGAAGAAAAAACAGAGTAATACCAAATATGATATAAAATTGCAAGTTAAGTAGGAAGATGCCACTACAACTGATAAGTCTAAATTAGATCATCAGCAGTAGCAGTACTAGATCATCAGCAGTAGAAAAACAACTAACAACTAACATAAAATAGGAAGATGCCACTACAACTGATAAGTCTAAAGTACATGAAATAAAACATCACTACAAGTAAGATAGTCCAAAATAAAGTGTCACAACATCATTATCAACCACCAGATAAATTCACACAAAATACTAGTCCAAATATGAGTCAATCGTCAGCACCGTCCGGGGCATCAGCAGGAGGATATGGATCAAAGTAGGCTGTCGTCGGATCAAAATAAGCATACGATGGAGCATCACTAAGTCTCGGTCCATCAAAATCAGGATGACGGATGATGGTCATCGAGGCAGTAGGATGGTGAACCCTCGTCTACTGGATGTCAGCCATCATATTTTTCAAGACCTGGGCCTGAGAGATGTAGCAAAACTCAGCATAACCAAGGCGAGCTAGATAGGCCTGATACTGCTGTCCCTGGAGAGTGACAAAAGCATCGAAGCGCTGATAGATCTCGTCAATGGTATGGCCAGGAGCTGCAGGGGTTGGAGCGTATGCTGGGACTACGGCTGGAGCAGGTGGAGGTGGAGGTAGAGCATCACCAGGAGGGTGAGAGAACTTCCTAGACCTAAAGAGCTCTGAAGGCGCTCTAGAGATAGGACACAACTCTAAATCGATGTCAAAATTTTGGAAGATGACCGACAGATGCATAGAATAAAGGAGGTTGCAGCCTGCCCTCCGACAACTAGTCATGAATGATGTCATAGTCTTGAAAAAAATATAATCCCAAAGTGGATATGATACATAACAAATAATTCTAAGAGCATGATCTCTTTAGTGGATCCTGTCTTACGTAGCAGAGATGAATAGATAATACGATAAAGGTTATCGAATTGTTGGTTGAGGTAACATGCGTACAACCGTGACCGTAGAACGAGACTCGGATGACCCAATGCGACCTTAAAAGACTCAAGAGTCATGTTGGAAGGAAATTGAACTTTTGTAATATCGATGAGAGCGTCACCAATGTCTGGCATTAGGAAATATTCACTCAAGTCTTCAGAGTTAAATTCAAATTTCTTGTCACTGACACATGAATGAATACTGTCATCTGCTTCTTGCAAGTTGTAATAAAACATGTGGACAATATTGTCATAGATTGAATTGGAAGTCTCTAGAAATTCTCGAAGTCCTATGTTTTCAGAAGTAGAAACATATTCTGAGAAAAGGGTAAAGTTTATCATTTTTCTCGACAAATTTCTCGATACCGAAAATGATCGAACTAAAGGGTTGATCTCTCAAAAGATACAAAGAGGGTTGGGTCATAGTACTCATTATCATCGGGACGAGAGGGACTAAATACGTTGACAAGTTCATATTCCGAAGTGGAAGATGAAGTGGTGTCTTTGTTTTTCTTCCTCTTATGAATTCTATGAGCCATGGAAAATAGAGAAAGAAACAGTAGAAATATACCTCAATGGAGATCAAAAATGGTAGAGAACGCCTTCTTAGAGCCTTACATCCAAGAAAAATAAAGTTTGGAGGCTTGGGAAGGGGTTTTCTAGAACCTAGGGTTAGGGTTTTTTTTATGTTGGAGGCGATTGCTCGGGTGGAACAAGAAGAATAGGAAAGAGACGGGCTATTGGTTCACTGTTGTTTATAAAAAGCTTCCCACAGAGTTCGGGCCGAACTCTGTCAGAACTCGGTCCGTGTTCGGCCACTTGTATTTTAGGTCATTTTTGTGTAATAAATTATCAAAAAATAACTCATAAACTTATAGTTATTTAATTTAATTAATATTCATTACCTTGGATTAGTTGCAGGGATCGGATCCCAGCTAGCGGTAGTCCGAAGACACTTGGCACTATGTCGCTTAGGCTTTTACGTATTGTTGACAGAAGGTCCCTTTCGACTTATACCCAAAATAACTTTAATTAATAAATTGCTAAATATTAAGTTTTAAATATTTTTATTAATCATAACATATTACAACTATGAAAATTCAGGTATGTCTAACTCTCAACGCAGATAGTTGAAACGATCTTCAACTAGTAGTTTTGTGAATATGTCTGCCAATTGATGATCTGTGTTAATAAACTCTAAGCAGATATCCTCATGTTGTTGGTGATCATGCAAAAAGTGGTAAA
The DNA here is from genome assembly GCA_029216955.1 of Iris pallida. Taxonomy (NCBI): domain Eukaryota; kingdom Viridiplantae; phylum Streptophyta; class Magnoliopsida; order Asparagales; family Iridaceae; genus Iris; species Iris pallida. The sequence continues at coordinate 1,313,642 of JANAVB010004000.1, read as the reverse complement.
GTATTTCTATATGCTTTGTGCATAAGTGACATACTGGGTCTCTTAGTCAGATTAATGGTGCTATTGTTATCACAATAAATGGGAATATTAGTGAAGTGCATATTATAGTCTTCTAAGGTTTGCTTCATCCATAAAATCTGAGTACAGCAATGTTCTGCGGCGATATACTTAGCCTCAGTTGTTGATAATGCTACAGAGTTTTGCTTCTTGCTGAACCAAGAGACTAAAGCTTTTTTAGGAAATGACATGTACCTCTGGTACTCTTACGGTCTACTTTGCATCCAACAAAATCAGCATCTGAGTAACCGATTAGGTCAAATGATATGGTTTTAGGATACCATAAGCCGACAGTAGAAGTTACTTTAAGGTATCGAAAGATACGCTTAACAGAGCATAAGTGTGATTTCTTAGGATTAGCTTGATATCGTGCACAGATACAAACGCTAAATATTATATCAGGGTGACTAGCAGTTAAATAAAGTAAACTACCAATCATACATCGATACTTACGCTGGTCGACTAGTTTGCCACTTTAATCAATGTCAAGTCATTTTTGATGTAGCCATTGGCGTGCCGATAGGCTTTACGTTGTCAAAGTCATACTTTTTTAGTAAATCCTTCGTGTACTTGGCTTGATTGATGAAGGTTCCCTACGAGTGCTATTTTATCTGGAATCCTAGAAAGTAGTTGAGTTCTCATATCATATTCATTTTAAATTCACTCTGCATACACTTAGCAAAATCTTCACAAACTTTTTCACTAGTAGAATCGAAAATAATGTTATCAACGTAAATTTGCACAAGTAAAATACTGTCAACTGAAGATTTGATAAACGGGGTTGTATCAACTCTTCCTTTTGAAAAAACATTTTTAGTAGGAAAGCACTTAGGCATTCATACCAAGCATATGGGGCTTATTTGAGTCCATAAAGCGCTTTTCTAATCTTGAAAACGTGATCAGATTTTTGAAAATCTTCAAATCCATGGGATTGCTTCACAAAAATCTCTTCATTTAAAAACTCATTCAAAAATGCACTTTTCACATCCATTTGAAAAAGTTTAAACTAAAAATATGTAAATACACAAAACATGCGAATAGACTATATTCTAGCAACATGAGCATATATCTCATCATAATCAATTCATTCTTCTTGATTATAACCTTGTGCAACTAGACGTGCTTTGTTGTGTAGAACATGTCCATCCTCACTCTGTTTATTTTAGAACACACATTTGGTACTAGTTATCGATTGACCAATAGGTTTACGAACAAGTTTCCAAATTTGGTTTCTCTTAAATTGATTAAGTTCCTCTTGTATGTCATCAATCCAAAACTCATCAGAAAAAGCATCTGCTACTGACATAAGTCTACTTGAGAAATGAAAGCTATATTTGCTGCAATATCTCTAGTAGAAGAACGCATACTCATTTAGATACATCACCTATAACCAGTGTCTTTGGATGGTCTGGCATAAAATTATCTTCTTCGGCAGACTCTCTAGATAATTTCGTTGGTAGCAGTATCTTCAGGTGCCTTGGATTTGCTTTGTACATCTTCGTCATTACTGTTTCAATCTCTCTGACTATTGAGCTCATCAAAAGTAACATTAATAGATTCCAACAATTATAGATTTTTTATTGAAAATTCTATATCCCCTACTATTTGCTGTATATCCGAGGAATATTCCTTTGTCTGCCTTCGAGTCAAACTTACCCAAGTTATCCTTGGTGTTCAGGATAAAATAACGACAACTAAAAACTTTAAAATAAAAAAGTTTGAAATCCTTCCAAACCATAATTCATAGGAGGTTTTCTTCGATATAGGTCAAATTAACACCATATTCAAAACATGACAACCTGTACTTACAGCTTCTGCCCAAAAATATTTAGGAAGATTATACTGATTCAACATGACTCTAGCCATATCTCTTAGAGTACGATTCTTCCGCTCAATAATACCATTTTATTGAAGATTCTTTATCACGAGGCTTGGCTGACATGCATGTATTTTGGGGACGCCTGGAATATGTGTACGATCCAACTAAATGATACGTTGAATTTAAGTGAGACTGTAGGAACTGAACAGTACTAAGGATTTTAAAATCGTATTTCAAGGAAAATATTGAAGGTAGTACGATCGTTGGTTTTGAATTTGAATTGAATATTGATTGAGGCATTATGTAAGTCAGTTTCAGAGATTGGTTAAGGCGAAGTACGTACGAGAGTCACTGGATGTTGAATCAAGTGATAAGTCGATAAGTGTACTTAGTAAGTTTTGAAAATAAAACTTTTTCTGAGTGGAGTATAATATAATGTCTCGTCCTGCTCAGCTCAATCGGAGGAATAGAAATGCCAACGGCATTTGGGCTTAGCCATGCAACGGCTTGCTCGAAGACCCGCTCGGTCGAGGCGACTCCTCGCTTAGGTGGGTGGCTTCGGTGAACTTGCCTCAACTTGGCCTTCATACTAATAAAATGAAAGTTTTCAACTGCATAAGTATGCTTGATAATAAAAGAGGCGAATCCACATAGCTAAGGAAATAATCCCAAGTTGGGCCAGACTGAGTTAGAACATGGAAAAAGGTCCCATGGTCGGCTTAGAAGTGTGCACGACGTGCTTTCAAAATGATACACGGTCCTTCATCCCGTGGCTTGGGAGAAGGAAAGTGTAGAAGCATGAAAAATATTGCTTTTAGTCCCACATCGGAAAGGAGAAGAAGAAATGGCTCATTCCATTCTATATATAGAGCCCCATTGCCTCCTTTGAAAATGGCACCAAAAATAAAAAGAAAAAAAAGGAAAAAGAATCACTCAATTGAGTCACTCGCTGTCATGGCGATGATGAGTTGGGTTCTGAGTATTAGGCGTCTTCACGGGCTAGTATGAAGAAATCCAAGGCGGCACGGGCCATGGGCTTCAAACGTGCTATGCCAACAGTAAACCAGAGATGCGCGCGCAAAAATCATGCGCGTTACCGATGGTAAACTGTACAGAATCACCTCGGGTGCGTTTGTACCAGATATGAGCCGACTCTTAAAGTCCCCCTCCCACTTGGGTGTAGTTAGTGCGCTTAAACCAAGTCGAAGGGGGGGAGGGAATCTCTTGCGGGCCAGATCCCATGCGGTCCATTGAGAATGTCGAAGCTTCCAACTTGGACTCTTCCTACTATGAACCTTCGGGTGCTAAGTTGAAGAAGTCTAGGGCCATATCGCATATTTTATGCGCGGGCCTGTCATAGCTCGTCCTGTCTCGCAGTGCTTTACTAGCCTCAGATCAGGAAGCCAATATGATGGTCCCAAAGTCTTCCTACAACGATCTAGAGCAAGTGCTTTTACTAGCCTCAGTTCAGGGAGCAAATATGATACCTATGCACCCGAACGCTCGGGATACCCGAGCCCATAAAACGGATACGAAGGTAGATCAATCTGCTATCAACTTGCGAGAGGTGATTACTCACAAACCCAAGAAGAGAGAAGCAACCTTGGCGTGCGATGAGCCCTTTCTAGTACAGCACTGCACCCAAGCTATCATCAACTGCCGCTGCCATAAGACAGTGGCTCCACTATTAAGGCAGTCTGTGTTCTAGCGACTGCGACCTACTCCACCTTTCTAACACTATCTCGAAAATGTGATGCCAATTGAAGACGTTGTAACGGCCTGCTCTCAACTAGATGCATTACTCAGATGTCTCAGTTAGGCGCATCATCTTAGTCAAGCGCATCACCATCTTCTGAAGGAGTCCACCGTCAAATCATCTTTGAACAAGGAGATCCATAATCCACAGTGCCAACACTCGCCAAGGGGGAGGGTCGGTCAAATTCATTTTTTCGAGAAGTCAAGAGAAAGGCAAACGAATCTCTCTCAAATTGTGACATTCGGCACATCACCTTCTCCTAGGGCCCCCATACTCATCCAGCCAGAAGATGTCCTTCATGCGGCTTAGTCATGAAACTTTCCTTATATGGCTCGGTCAGAAGGCATTCCTCATGCGGCTCGATCATGAGACATTCCTCATGCGGTTCGGTCATGAGACATCCTTCATGCGGCTCAGTCATGCGATATTCCTCATGCGGCTCGGTCATGAGACGTCCTTTACGCGGCTCGATCATAAAAATTCCTTCATGCGGTTCGGTCATGAGACGTCCTTCATGCGGCTCGGTCATGAGACACTCCTTCATACAGCTCGGTCATGAGATATTCCTTCATGCAGCTCGATCATGAGACGTCCTTCATGCGGCTCGATCATGAGACATTCTTTCATGCGGCTCAGCTATGAGACATTCCTCATACGGCTCGGCTAGGAGACATCCTTCATGTGGCTCGCCACAGAATATTAGTTAATGCACGTGACAAGTTGACCTGGTCTCAATTGCTCAGATTTGCTACAACGACAAATCACAACAAATCCTAACAAATCTCCAGCTATCAGTCACAGACCGAGTCTCAAGGCATGACTACAGCCGTGTAGCCCGGGGATTTGCCACGTGGCTGTCCATGCGGCACAAAATCTTATCCCCAAGAATTCCTATAAATATCAAGGTGCTATCCCTTTGCAAAGGGGGGCAATTATTATCCAAAAAGAAGAAAGGAGGCTAGCACTGGAAGTCTTCTGGTTAGGCTGGCAACCTTCGAAGGGCAATTTCTTCAAGAGCTAAAGACTGCGTTGGATAGTCCAAGGAGTAAGGCAGAGTTGATACACTTTTCTGAGCCTCCACCGTCACCCTCCAGAATCAAAAACTAAACAGTTGTAATTGATTGTTTCCTAGGATTTCTTTCTAGGCTTTTTTTTTGTACAAGCGAGTTTGCAATCAATTTCAGTGTTTCTGTAATAAAGGTATTTTTGATATTTAATGGCAAACATGATGGAGACTCTTCTGGGGACCTCCTTCTCCTCTGATGAGAAGCTGGTGACGCAATCCGACGCGTCCAAGCTCGGCTCTACGCAGCAAATGCTTGTGGTTCATTTTGACCAACAAACCTTCGAAGAAATGCTCTCTGAAGGGAGCGCCAGCTCGTCACAGAAGCGAGCCAACCCAAAGAGAACTCGCAGGATATCGGCGCGCAAAACTGTTGCCCCCGACCAAGTTCTCGAAGAAGCTCCTTCTGCGGCCCAAGACGGTGATCGAAGCTCTCCCGTGGCTTTGCTTTCGACCGCGGAGGACCTCACTGTCCCCAAATCCAGCAAAGAAAAATACTACGATGCTGAGTTTTTGGGGGCACAAGGGAATTCCATGCGAATGAAGAAGAGGTCGAATAAAAGAAATGGGCCGTCTGTCCATGCGGCAGCCAACTCTAGCCGCAGGCAGCCAATTCTGGCCGCATGCAAATGGCTCATACGGCCGCCAACTCTGGCCGCATACAAATGGCCCATGTGATAGCCAACTCTAGCTGCAGGAAGACAACCCATGCGGCAACCAACTCTGGCCGCAGGAAGATGGCCCATACGGCAGCCAACCCTGGCCGCAGGAAGATGGCCCATGCGACAACCAATCCTGGCCATAGACAGAGTGTCTCATACGGCCCTTGCAGAAGCTATGTATTCGACCGTCTCTCATGCGGACCCGACTCCATGCGGCCCATTAAGAATATAGAATATTCCAATCAGAACTCTTTTTACCATGTGCCTTCAGGTGCTAAGTTGAAGAAGTCCAGGACAGTATGGGCCCAACAAGCACAGTCAACTGTCCAAGCTACGGACCGTCAGTGGGCACCATTAACTGTTATACGGGATCCTGATGAAAAGTTGTACAGAACCACCAGCGTCCAGTCCCCAGGGCTAACGGACAGGGTGGGACTTTAAAGTCTCCCTCCAACGATCGAGAGCAAGTGCTTTTACTAGCCTCGGATCAGGGAGCAAACATGATACCTACGCACCTGTGTGCTCGGGATACCCGAGTCCATAAGTTTGGTGCAAAGGTAGATCAGGCTGCTATCGACTTGCGTGAGGTGATCACTCACAATCGCAAAGAGGCAACCTTGGCATGCGATGAGTCCCTCTCGAGACGTCGTTGCACCCAAGTCATCATCAACTGCTGCTGTGACAAATCGGCAATACCTGAAGATCGGCAGTCCATTTTTCAACAACTGCAACAGCCAGCATCGATACAAATTCAGGGAGACGAGGAGTTTCCTTTTGCCTCATGTAATTCAACTCGGAAGGTTCCTTCCGGCAAGGAGGGAAAGAAGACAGGCTCTTCCAGCCCGACAATCTCAGCCAGCACTGCAAGAAAACTCTCATCTGGAGGGTTGCTGCTGACAGCCACAGAGGGTGTCTATTTAGGCACTCGATCCAGAAAGAAGCTTCCAACACCTACGGGTGCACCTTTGGTCTCCTTGGGAGTAGATGAAGTTGCGGGTAGCAGTCCCCTCAATATATGTGATAACTCGGTGTACCAGGAGTATACACAGGGGGTGGAGATTCCCCAAAACTATACTACAGACTCGGACTTCCCTGAGGGCGACCACCCTCGCCAAGACGATGCGGCTTCCTGCACAGGGGGTAGTACCCCTTCCGATTCCGAGGAAGATGACATTTTGATATTTTCTGATGATTTCTCTGTACGAGAATACGATACGAAGAGTACCGCTGCTACGGTCCCTTCCACCTCTACCCATGTACGGACAGTCTTTATGGCTGACGATGATTATGAGGCACCCACTGACCGACAACATCTAGAAGTACTTGAATCCATGCTCTTATCCTTGGTCAAGTCAGTAGATGAAATCAAAGCTATCTTGCCAACTCAACCAGCTAGGACGCCCGGACAAACAAGCTTGGGACCTGCAGTCAACGCGGACTCTAACACGACCGCCTCTCCTTTAGGTGATGATCCTTTAGGAGCATCCGTTCCTTCAGCTGCAGATGAAGCCGAGGAAGCAAGAAGGGAAGTCTAGGAGCTTCGAGCAATGTTCAATGCCCGAGACTCCTTTCGGGACCTCAGAATACGGTAGCCGTATCCCGTCGCATGGAGAGCTGTGCCTTTTCCACCACGGTACAAGCCATTTCATATCGATTCGTATAATGGGAAGACCTATGCTAGTAGTACATGACTTACTTTGAAGTCACAACCGACCACTTGCCGCATAGTGATGTCATCCTCATACGATTATTCATTGGAGCATTGGAGGGGATTACGTTCGACTGGTACCACAACCTTTCCGACAACTGCATCCATTCTTTTGACGGCTTCAAGCACATGTTCCTGGAGAGGTTTTATGAAGTAGGGCATAATGTGATAATGTCATCTCTCATGGATGTTATTCAAGGAGAGAGGAAGCTAACAAGGAACTATATCGAGCAGTTTTGCCAAACCACAATGAGATTGCCCCAAGGCAATCCCGAGAGCTCCTTGATTGAAATCTACCAGAAGAAGTTGCTCTCCACAATTAGCCTCTGGATGGGCGACGATCAGTTCAGGGATTGGACGACCTTGATCATAAGTGCTACCAATACGGAAGCAAAGTTGAAGAAGGCTCGCCAGTTGGGATTACACATCCCAGATGGAGAGGATAAGGGCAAACGTCCTGGCGGCACCTACAACCGGGATAATAAAGGCAAACAGGCCATGGTTGCCGATGCGACCAAGAAGTCTGAATAAAAATAGGCGGAAGGTCAATAGCCCAAGGTGAATTACTCATTTGAAGATAGTCATGTCAAACCTATCTTCGATATGCTCTTGTAAGGGGGTAGGATCTAGCTCCCTCCACCAAGGCACGAGCCCCGAGCAGCAGAAATGAAGGACCCAAAATATTGTCACTTCCACTGCTATGTCCATCATTCCACTTATGACTGCTTTTAATTAAAGTGGTACATCCAGAGTCTTATCGATTCCAAAGCTCTATCAATAGACTTTGAAGAGGTTACCGTGGCGGCGAACATGGTGTCAATTCAGTTCGATGACTTCCCTCCAACAAGCACTCCAGATGGGGTAACACCCGTCCCTCGGGCGACGATGGAGGTTACCAATCTTCTACCCATCCGGAACCAGACATCTGGACTGGTACCTCTCACCACTTCGCGAGGAGAGATCATATGGGTGCACCCGAACTTAGTGCCCGAAGTTACCCAGGCGGTGTCATTTTCTACCAACAATAAGAAGGGCAGGAAGTCTAGATCCTGCCAGACAATTTTAGCCGAAGCTGAGGATGCGACAGCCATTATTACTCGGTCTGGAGCAGAAGTCCAGCCCACACTGGGCAATTCAGTTAAAGATCCTCAGCCGACAACGTTGCCTGCCTATGATGTTCCAAGGCCGCCTCAGCCTCTACCGGCAGAAATGTCCAAGCTAAAGGAAACCCGCTTCGATAGGCCACTCCGTAATGATGCACCTCAGGGGCTGGAGAGACCTTATAACTTTGACATATTAGCACAATTAGCTAATACGCCAGCAAAGTTGTCGTTATACGAGCTCCTAACGATCTACAAGGATCTTTGTGTCGCATTGAGCGAAGCACTCCAAAATGCTGACGCCTACTTAGCTCAGGTCAAGCCTCCAGGGGAAGACCCGTCATCAGATCTACAGGGCAGCAATGGCATAGACACAATGCCCAACATCATATTTACTCCACAAGACATGTTGATCAAGTCCAACTTGCATGATCGCCCCTTGTACTACACTGGATACATAGGCGACATCAAGGTGGATCGGATGCATATCGACCCTGACTCATCAATAAGCATCATCCTGAAAATCTTGCTCCAACTTTTTGGCATCCCTATGCTCCGGCTAGCGGCGACCAACACTGCCATTAGCGGTTTCAACTCGGGAAGGAGCTATCCCCTAAGGAGGATCCGATTGAAATGTCAGATTGGTGACCTGAAGACGGAGGTTACCTGCTACGTCATAGATGCAGACACCTCCTACAACATCCTCCTGGGGCGTCCGTAGATACATGACTATATGATCGTGCCATCCACCCTCCACCAATGCTTCAAGTATGTCAGTAGGCACGGCTTCGTGAAGACTAAATTTGCCGACATCGATCCCTTCAAAGGGGTTGAGTCTTATTATTCTTCGGAGGCTTGTCTACATGAAAAATCTAAGAGGTACATAACTGACAAACTGGCGGCCATCACAGGGCCAGAAAACCTATGAGAATTCATCTCCAGGCCCGTAAACCGGGCAAAGTCGTACCCCTTGTCGCAACTTTGCATAAAGAGGTGCCCGATTCTCTCGTCCAAGCTGCGCAGTTGGAACCAATGGTCATCCGGCTCCCGAGATCCAGCCAGGAGCCAAAACCTGTCATAGGGCCGATGGTGATCCGACTGCCAAAATCCAATCAAAGGCAACAGGAAGATGCGAGGCCCTCTGTAACGTCGATGGTGATCCGATTGCCAAAATCCACTCAAAGGCAACAGGAAGACACAAAGTCCCTTGCCGAGCCAATTATCATCCGTCTTCCCAAAATGAGCCTGCAACCAAGTATCGATCCAACGCCCTTGGGCAAGTCAATACCACAAGCTGAACCCTTGGTGGTCAAGTTGCCCAAGACAACATCCCGACCTCTGAACTCGCAAAGGGAAGCCGAAGAGGAAGTAGTACTCGCCAAATACCCGGTAGCACAGGCGGATAGTCCCTCTCATGATGATGTAATCCATATGGACAAAATTCCTTATTTCATCAACAAGAGCTGCCATTGAACTATCTTGAGTGTAATAAGCTCAATCTGATGTATACTGCAGGACTCGGTCGGGACACTAACCTGCACACACAGGTGACAACTGTCCATACAGCAAACCAAATTGTTCCAATTAAAGATGCCTACTTCCCGGTCCCAGGCAAGGGACCACACGATCATCTTTGGCTGAAAAAAAGTCCTCAGGCCAAGTACTTCATGTAAAAGCAGGGGTACGACATGGAGGCTACCCTAGGTCTGAATTACGGCAACGGTCGGCGACCGTCTCTGCAGCTCTCAACTCCGTCTAGGAAACCTCAGGATTATTATGGCAAATTTCTGAAGAAATACTATGTCTAAGGACATGCTGGTACTCCCCCAAACCATCAAATCTTCTAAACTATCGAGTTATGTACACCAAGTACCTCTGAACTCACAATCTATTACATCTCCCTGAGTGGCGAGTCATGTACGATGATACCTCTGAACTCCCACTCTGATGCTTTACCTCACAGGAGTCTGCCCTATTTATCATTATCTCTGAGCAGACTTCCTGGTCCTGATTATCTTGTGTCACATCCATAATACCTCTGATACAGATAGTCTCTTGACTTAACACCTTTACCCAACCCGGGATAAAAGACATAGTGCTAAGACCACAAAACCTATCACGTCCATATTACCTCTGTTGGGTTTTGTCTCAAAATTTATTACTCGCACCACCAGTGCATAAAAGAGTAGTAGGTCCACTATAAATCATTCTTGATTATCGTGTGTCACGTCCATATTACCTCTGATCCCGATAGTCTCTTGACTTAACACCTGTACCCAACCCGAAATAAAAGACATGGTGTTAAGACCACAAAACCTATCACGTCCATATTACCTATGTTGGGTTTTGTTTCAAATCTATTACCCGTATCGCCAGTGCACAAAAGGGTAATAGGTCCACAGAAGTTTTCCTAATCTATTACTCGCACCATCGGTGTACCAAAGAGTAGTAGGTCCACAAAATACTATTCAAATCTATTGCTCGCACTTTCAGATGCACAAAAGGGCAATAGGTCCACAAAAAGTCTCCCAGTGGGACGACCTCTACCTACCACAAATGCTGTATTAGACCCTCCAGTACAAACATCCCTTCTTTTACAATCATATGCTTCTGGAGCCCAGTTGTTCCGTTGCATTCACTCCCCAGTAGTAGAACAACTATGTCCAAATCACCTCTGAGTTATTTTCCTACCCCTTACAAAGAAAATGATGCTAAAAACGAATGTTTACCACGTCCACCTTACCTCTGAGTAAACACCCTGTGTAACAACTCCTGCGTTGTGGCGCATCAATCATAGAATTTCCATGTCCATATTACCTCTGAGTTGTTCTGTGTATCCTCACCGAGTTCACTCCTACCATGTCCATATCACCTCTGAGTAGGAAAGCTCTACCATCGACCTCATATTTACTATGTCTATATCACCTCTGAGTAAATATGTTGGTTCCTTCTATCAACTTATTATCTGGACATAAAACCAAGGTATGCCAAGGATGATAAGTCCACAAAAAATCCCCAACGGAAGTACCCAAACCAATCACATCCATGCTATATCTGATAGGATTGCCACACCTAAAAGAACTCTACTTTCCATGCTTCTTATTCAAAGTATTCCAAATTTGCAATTTGAAAACTTTGAAGGGGGTCTTGTAGAAGCATGGAAAATATTGCTTTTACTCCCACATCGGAAAGGAGAAGAAGAAATGGCTCATTCCACTCTATATATAGAGCCCCTTGCCTCCTTTGAAAAGGGCACCAAAAAAAGAAGAAAAATAATCACTCAATTGAGTCACTCGCTGTCATGGCGAGAATGAGTTGGGTTCTGAGTACTAAGCATCTTCACGGGCTAGTATGAAGAAATCCAAGGCGGCACGGGCCATGCGCTTCAAACGTGCTATGCCAACAGTAAACCAGAGATGCGCGTGCAAAAATCATGCGCGCTACCGATGGTAAACTGTACAGAATCGTCTCGGGTGTGTTTGCACAAGATATGAGCCGACTCTTAAAGTCCCCCTCCCACTAGGGTACAGTTATTGCACTTGAACCAAGTTGGGGGGAATCTCTTGCGGGCCAGACCCCATGCGGCCCATTGAGAATGTCGAAGCTTCCCACTTAGACTCTTCCTACTACGCACCTTCAGGTGCTAAGTTAAAGAAGTCTAGGGCCATATCGTATATTTTTATGCGCGGACCTGTCAAAGCTCATCCTATCTCACAGTACTTTACTAGCCTCAGATCAGAGAGCCAATATAATGGTCCCAAAAGTCTCCCTACAACGATCGAGAGCAAGTACTTTTACTAGCCTCAGATCAGAGAGCAAATCTGATACCTACGCACTCGGGCACTCGGGATACCCGGGCCCACAAAACGGATACGAAGGTAGATCAATCTGCTATAAACTTGCGAGAGGTAATTACTCACAAATCCAAGAAGAGAGAAGCAACCTTGGCGTGCGATGAGCCCTTTCCAGGACATCACTGCACCCAAGCCATCATCAACTGCCGCTGCCATTAGACAGTGGCTCCACCATCAAGGCAGTCTGTGTTCCAACGACTGCGACCTACTCCACCTTTCCAACATCATCTCGAAAACATGATGCCAATTGAAGATGTTGTAGCCTGCTCTAAACTAGATGTATTACTTAGATGTCTCAGTTAGGCGCATCGTCTCAGTCAAGCGCATCATAATCTTCTAAAAGAGTCCACCATCAAATCTTCATTGAACAAGGAGATCCATAATCCATAGTTCCAACAATCGCCAAGGGGGAGGGTCGGTCAAATTTATTTTTTTCGAGAAGTCAAGAGGAAGACAAACGAAACTCTCTCAAATCAGGACATTCGACCCAACACCTTCTCCTAGGGCCCCCATACTCATCCAGCCAAAAGATATCCTTCATCCGGCTTAGTCATGAAATATTCCTCATACGGCTCGGTCATGAGATGGCCTTATACGGCTCGGTCAGAAGGCATTCCTCATGCGGCTCAGTCATGAGACATTCCTCGTGCGGTTTGGTCATGCGACGTCCTTCATGCGGCTCGGTCATGAGAAATTCCTCATACGGCTCGGTCATGAGATGTCCTTCATGCGGCTCAGTCATGAGACATTCCTTCATGCGACTCGGTCATACGATGTCCTTCATACGGCTCGGTCATGAGACACTCCTTCATACGGCTCGGTTATGAGACATTCCTTCATGCGGCTCGATCATGGGACATTCTTTCATGCAGCTCAGCCATGAGACATTCCTCATGCGGCTCGGCCAGGAGAAATCTTTCATGTGGCTTGCCACAGAAGATTAGTTCATGTACGTGACAAGTTGACCAGGTCTCAACTGCTCATATTTGCTACAACGATAAATCACAATAAATCCTAATAAATCCCCAGCTATCAGTCACAGACCGAGTCTCGAGGCATGATTACGGCCATGTGGCTCGAGGATTTGCCATGTGGCTGTCCATGCGGCACAAAACCTCATCCTCCGAGAATTCTTATAAATAGCAAGGTGCTATCCCCTTACAAAAGTGGGGGCAATTATTATCCAAAAAGAAGAAAGGAGGCTAGCACTGGGAGTGTTCTGGTTAGGCTGGCAACCTTCGAAAGGCAATTTCTTCAAGAGCTAAAGACTGCGTCGGATAGTCCAAGGAGTAAGGCAGAGTTGATACACTTTCTCGAGCCTCTACCGTCACCCCCCAGAATCAAAAACTAAACAATTGTACTTAGATTATTTCCTAGGATTTCTTTCTAGGCTTTTCTTTGTACAAGCGAGTATACAATCAATTTCAGTGTTTCTGTAATACCTGTTTTTTATATTTAATGGCAAACAGAAAGTTGGTTTAAGTTGCCACAAAGTTATGAACTTAGCCTAAGTCATAGGCGTTGCACGCATAAATGTATGATAAAGCATGCACGATCCCTTTGTTCGATACTTGGCATAGCCAAAGTGTCCCTTAAGTCTTAGTATATATTTCTACGATGCAAGGCTTGGCATAGCCTTTGCTACTCCCAAGGGTTAAGTTGTTGCACGATTGAGTTAGGCAAAAGTTATATCAGATTGTCGAAGTTGTTCTAAGCACTGTTCTACATTTTTTTGTGGTTGTTAAGTCACCTAGTCCCACGATCTCAAGGCTCGTCATATAAAGTAATACTTGGGGTGTGTCGCATAGAACACAAGTTGGTTTAAGGCACGAGCCACAGTCGGTTCAATGAAAAGTTAGCCACAGTCTATGGCATATGAAGAATACATTTTGTTCAAGTTTTGCTTGAAGGCTATCATTCAGCCATTCATGAGTAGAGTCATTCAGCCATTCACTGAAATATGTCAGGATTGTATGTCAGTCACCGAGGAGAGATATGTCAGGACTGTAGGTCAGTCGCCGAGGTAACCCTGGTTTGGGCTCTACAAAAAGAAATATGAAAAGTAAAAGAAGTAAAACAAGATAAACTAAGTTGTGACGGTTAGGCCATACATTTACGTTGAGTCTAGAAGTTCTCATCGGTGCGTGGTCATGGACAAATTGTCGACAAGATTTTGCACCCTCGATTCGGTAGCCTGGGGCCACAAGACCGTATCAAACTAGGAGGGAAGTAAGGTAGTTAGACAAGAACATGCCATCGATGATTCGAAGACTTGAGCAGGGCTAGATACCCTTAGCTGCAAGGGTCTCGTCTGTACCACCTACATATCTAAGATGGCTTGAATTGCCAGTGACCTTTCATATAGATAAGTTGGCGTGCTGAACGGTAATCCGCATGCACAGTGTATGTCGAATAAAAGAAAGTACAAGTACGGCACGAATGTGGTAAAGATGGTATGCACGGTTGCAATACAAGTCTTCAGAAGCCTAACATTTGGTATAGAAAAGATGCATGCTTTGGCACAAAATGTAGCTTCGAGTATTAAGTCGTTGGCATAGAGTTATATAAGTCAGACTTGAGTTGTTTCGAGTCAAGTCAAGAAGGATCGTAAGGCACGTTTGGTTAAGTCATGCTAAGTTGCGAGGTACGGCCTCGATGTTGAAGTACGAACCAAGTCGATGACACGAATCATGTTGTTACATCCCAAAGTATGGGCCATAAGGCAAGCACATGTCGGTACGTCGATGTTGTAAGTACGAGAATGGTCTAGAGGCATGGATAAGGAAGTTATCGGTACGGTCGCACGATGATGGTCTAGAGACACAAATAGGCCAGGCATCTATCCTAAAATCGATCCCAAGGAAAGAATAGAAAGACAATCATAAAGAGATTATGTTGCACAAAGTAGATGAACGTATCAGTTTTGTTTGGGTGGGCGAGGAGCTCACACCACCAGTACAGTTGAGTAGTAACACCCACACAGTTTTTATGTATATGTACTGGTAAAAGCTTGTTGGCGCGAAGCTCACTTGGATGCGTTGAGGCATGGAGTTCCTTAAAATTTTGAGGCCTACGACTACTTGGAGTCAGATCTTATACGGGACATAATGTATGGACATCACCTATCTGAAGCATCTGCTGGCTCGTCAAATTGTATGGAGAGATAAAAGAGAGCAGAGTGAGTTATATTGTGAGAAGAGTGAGACTGAATGATTATAATTTTGGTCCTGTGCCATATTGTAATATTAGTTTTAATATCAATAAAGAGCATTTTGAATAACTTGTGTTTTGCTTCAAGTTTTTGCTGTTGTTTATTTAATGTTTCTGCTTGGACTTCTGTGCGACGACCCCCGTTGCTTAGCCTGCAATCAGTTATTATGGAACCCGCCTTGCGTGAGCGCAATCTAGGCTCATGCGGCATCATGCCTTAGCAAGGATGATCGGTCCTACGGGACCGGGACGTGACAGTGACTAGGTGTCTCTTTTTCTCTATGTCATAAAGTTCTTGCATCTTGACATAGTCTTTTTCTTTCTTCTCTATGGTGAGGATAGACTCATAATAGTCTAACTTAATTTTGGATCTCTCTTCCATGTTACTGGTAATAGATGCATCTTTAATATCTTCAATAAGATTAGATAATCTAGCTACTTCGATTGTGTATGCCTTAATCTCTTTGCGAGATTGCTTATACTTGTCTAACACATTTCTGTGCTCTTTAAATAGTTCACTAAATGCATTTTCTAACCCATTAAAAGTAAAATCATCATAAAGAGGGTTCTCAAATATCTTTTCGTATGCCATTAGACAGTTATTTGTACTGCTGTAGGGTCTGTCCTCCTTTTCTGACATACTGGCCTCACTTTCATACCAAATGCTGGTGTTAGCATACTTTCGACCAGTTGTAGCTTTTTTGCTTGATATCGATCAATCATATGGACTGCTTTTCTTTAATAATGGATAGTCATTCTTTATATGCCGTGACTTCTTACATCTAAAGCGGATAGGTTCTTCTTCGTTGCTTTCATGGATGTCTTTCTTCTTTTGGTTTGATCTCTCAAACTTTAAGAATTTTTTGAAGTTTTTGACCAATAGGGCCTGTTCATCACCATCGGAATCATCTTCATCAGAATCATTGTATGAGACTCTTCTGGTTTCAGCTTTGAAGGCGATTAATTTTTCTTTGGGAGTTGCTTCTTCAAATTCTTGTAAGTTCAGCTCATGGGTTATGAGCTTGCCCATCAGTGTCTCCAATGTCATCATGGTGAGGTCATTTTCTTCTATAATCGTGATGGCCTTTGGGTTCCAGATCTTTGTTAGAGCCCGCAGTACCTTTTTGATCTTCTCATGATTGTTGTAATCTCTACCAAGAGATTGTAAAGGACTAATAATACCGAGGAAATGAGTGAATATCTGTGTAATTGAATTAACGTGTTTCATCTTGAAAGACACATATTCCTGTGTCAATCTACTAATTTTGGATTTCTTTACTTGGAAAGTCCCTTCACGAGTTACCTCAAAAAGTCTCCAAATTTTATTAGATGTCGTACATGTTGATACGCGATTAAATTCAGTTTTATCAATCACACAGAATAGTGCATTGATGGCTCGTGCATCTAGACTAGCCTGTGTCTTTTTATGATCAGTGTATTTATCATAGGGCATGTCTACTACAACACCATCAATTACTATTCTAGGCGGTTTCTTGTAACCGTCTATAACTATCAACTAAAGATCGAAGTCTAGTGACTTTAAAAATAAACTCATTTGTGTTTTCTAATGGGTATAATTTGTTCCATCAAATAGTGGCGGTCTATTTGTAGATTTCCCTTCAAAATATAGATTTAATAGTTGTTATAGATAAATATACTCTCTAGATGGTTATGCATATATATAATCTGCTCAGATACCAATTGTAGGACCGTTGAGCACCTCTAGGAGGATGAATAGTGTATATATGTGCAACAAAAATTATCACCAATTAAAAATTATCCATAACTATATACTATGACAAGTAAATGACAGTAAATGAATTACAGTAAAGTAAGAGTCAAGAAGATCAAACTCAGTGACACATCGATATATACTGGTTTTCCTCTGAGGACTTGTCCAGTCTCGAGTACTCTTGCTCGATGTTAATCCACTACAGCACAAGCTAATTGAGAGCTTGTATTCTCTTACAACACCGTACTTAGTGACGATCGCACGACCGACTCCAGAGGGCAATTTGAAAATTGGAACATTTTTTGACTGCAGCCTCCGATACAACTCTTCAACCCCAAACTTAAAATTAAACATAAACTGTACTAGCTTGGCTAAGAGTAGTATAAGCTTGATTTGAAAGTGTAGCTCGTAGAAAATACTTAGAAATGAATAGAGAAGAGACGATTGAATGAACGAGTGATTTAGAAATAAGAAAGTTATTCTCATTTATAGTGTTTTTGTAGACTGAATTTGGGTAGAGTTCGGATGCAAAAATCTCGTATTCAAACATTAGATGCAGATATAGAGGGAATACAAAGTCAAATTTGAAACTGACCTGGATCGAACTCGGGCCGAGTTTTGTCAGGGTCAGGACAGAACAGTTTGGGCCAATTTTGGTTAGGTTTTGGGCTTTTTGGTATGTGGACTTTTGGATTATGTATATATGGATAGGTAGGCTACAATTTTTATGGACTGAGAAAAAACTTAGTCAGTACCGATCCTGATCAACCTTACATATTCTTCCTAAACTCAATAAAAATAAAATTAAAGAAGAAATATGAAAAAGATTTGATCTTGATTCCAGTGCTTTGGTTCTTGATGACGATGCGATGTTTGTACTTTGTAGCAATAGGACGCAGATTAAGGATGTAGAGATTCTTCTGACTTGAAACCTATAAACTTATAGCAGTGTATGTATTTTGCGTATTGACCAAAGTTAACATTGATTATTAAAATCAGGTGTGATTATTAACCAATGGGCCAACAAACATGATCGATTGAATTAAGATCCTTTTCTCGTTATGTAATGGCTTCTTCGGACTCAAGTCCCTTATTTAGCGGGTTGCGCCTCGTGGATGGACTCTGTGGCTGAGTCGGGAGAGACTTCCCACTACTCTGCTTTTTATGTCGTCCTTGTTTCTTTGGCTTTGATTTTCTGAATGCATTTTCGTGAACGTTTTTGATGGTTTTCATGGCTTACGTTCTTCGTACTTTGCACTTCCTATCGAACTTATTGAATAGCGCAGTGTTCTAACCCGTTGCTTATGCAATTTCAGGTGATCACGTAGGCATCGTCTAAGCACAAACCAATTGGTCCCTTGCCTCAGTCAACAAAGGTGAGTGGCTGACCCTCCTTCTCCTCGGCCATCTGGTTCTAAATCTATCATAAATACAAAGGAAATATGCTTGTCTTTATAGTGTTGAATCAATCAATTGTGGCACGATTCCTCACGAACACTTATTATAGAACTGCTATAATATGAAACTGATGTATGATTTCTTATGCCATATTTACTATAGACCTGTGCAAAAATGAATATTAAATCGATTAATGAATATTACAATGATAAGGCGAAGTACCTTAAAATGGGTTAAGTTCTAAAAAAATGAAGAAGAATAATACAGTCATTGGACAACTTGTGCACAAGGTGTAGTTTCTACGAACTGTTACCTAGGCCAAGGAATGGATTCGGCCTAGAAGGAACGAGTATAGAAGTGCTAATAGAACTGGCATGGGTGATTTGGGAACTTTCGAGTAGGGCTTGCTACCCGCCGCAAAAGGATCATCGTCTAACCCAGCTATAGTCCAAGATGGCTTGACATTGCCAGTGACCTTCACACCCTTACACTGCTTTATCTGCTACTTATGACACGGGACGAATATAGATAGTTGTTAAATGTATGTAATATTCATATGCTTGCCTCATAAAATATTCACAAATAATCCACCAGGATGGTTAAAAAGATAACCAAGTATATAACATGTTTTATAAAAGTTCTTGAACAAATGAAAGCTTGAGTTTTAAATTAGCACCCACCAGTACATGTGATCGTACTAACCCTCGCTCTCTACAGGTGCTACAAATCAGGTGGAATGCGTCAGCTTGCAAGGCGACGTTCGTGTTTTGATGCTTCGTCCACGAACTGAAGACTTTAACTGAAACCTTTTGAAGACTCTCTACATCAGTCCAAGATGTCACGACTCCCTACCATTCCAGGTGGTTTGTAAATGTTGGTTGTACAAAGGAATATAATATATAGGACGACTACCTCATCATCATTCGTTTTGAGTCAAGTTTGTAAGCCCGTACGACATTAAGTTGTAATCGAGTCATATAAATGATGTCCATTATCAATAAAGTGAAGTTTCTTCTATATCATACGTGTTATTCAATTTCTTTACGTACTCTCTATTGTTGTGTTTTCGAATAACCTTATGACGTGTCTTATGCAGACGCAACTTTGGTTTGCACACGCCCGGAGGACGACTATTGGTTCTGCAGAATCAGGGCATGATATAATGGTATCAGAGCATGGCTTTACGTCTTTGGCCTTCCGTCTCGAATCTTGAACCTTTGACCTCGTGTCAACGAGATGAGTTGTTCCATACAGGGAGTCTATAATATTTATGAAAACTAATGAGAGTTATCTTCTTATTTCAGAAGTCGCAGAACCTACGACTCTGAGCGAGTCGAGCACATCGTGTGGCTCTAGCAGTCCCAAGGCCGAACCATCGGCTGATCAAATAAAGCAGCTAATGCGTATGATGGAAGCACAATAACAATGGGTCGATGCTCGACAAATACAGTTCAAGAACAGGTTCATGAACCAATTCAAAGTGTAGCTGAAGCATCTTGACACTTTGCAACAGATAGTCCAGACAACCGCATCCAATAACACTCATTCTATGGCCGCGCTTGCCGTGACAATGCCAACAAAACAACATAGCAAAGTCGACCCTGCTGAGCCTCAGCCCGCACTTATGAAAGATTCCTCCTTCGAAATATCAAAATTCTAAAAGTTGTGTAATTCTTCATTGAAAGGAACCGAAGATCCTTCTATAGCGCTCGACTGGTTGGCAAAATTGGAAGACCACTTCGAAGCACTCGACATGGACGAGTCAAAGCGAATTTCCTGCACTCAACTTTAACTTCGGTTAAACGCGTACGACTGGTAGGATGTACAAAAATGAGCGATCCTCCGAGACAATGAGATGACGAAGACCACTTCGGCCACATTCTGTAAAGCTTTCAAAGAAGAATTCCTTCCTCCAGCGGTTCGTCAAAAAAAGGAGAACGTCTTCATGCAACTGAGACAGGGGAATATGACAGTTAGCTAATATGCATTTGGGTTCAACATGCTGGCCAAGTTTGCAAGTGCACTTCTACCTGACGCTGCGAGTAGAATACGATGTTTTGAAGTGGGGCCTTCCATCTCTGTACATATGATCATTCTAAAGTATCAAACGGTACAGACGGCCCTCAATCACGCTATTCGTCTCAAGCCATAGTATCCTCCATCTACTTTCGGCGCTGCACACTATAATAATCACAAATGCCATAGGAATGCAGGAGGCAACAACGCATATAAGCATCCAAACTACGGCAACGAGGCAGCAACTAGGGAAAAAAATCGAGTATACTGTAATCATTACCACAAGGAAGGGCACCTGGCTAACGAATACCGAATGAAAACCGGAGCATGCTTCAAGTGTAGACGAGTAGGCCACATCGCACACAACTGCCTCGAAGGTAGGCAGAATCAATGCCCTTTGTAACCACAGTACGAGCAGAATCGAGGCCAGGAACCTCGAGCTCCTCCAGGCACACAAGTAAATGCCGAAGACCGTCATCCCGATGCCCACGGACGAGTCTACGCCATGACCCATGATGAAGCATTCGCATCTGAAATAGTAGTGACAGGTATACTGCTTTTCAATAACAAATCTGCTCGTGTACTATTTGATTCAAGTGCCACGTATAGCTTTATATCGGTGGATTTCATCACCGAGCACAAATTTTCTGTGACACCTTTAGACATTAACCTTAGTGTTAACATCCCGTCGGGCACACAACTACTTACACACACAGGCTGTGGAGACAAAATCATCTGTATTGGAGGTACGAAAATATATTTAGAAGCGATAGTTCTCAATATCAAGGACTATGACATCATATTGGGGATGGATTGGCTCGGCGGTTATAATGCCACCATCGACTTTGCTGGAAAGATGATCACCTTTCGCCTGCCGGGAGAGACCAAATTGTGCTACTCCTGTAGTAAAGCGTCGATGGCCTGCATGGTTATCTCTGCGATATCTGATCGTAGGATGCTGCATTTCGAATGTGAAGGCTACTTGACTTCCATGCATGACATGCGGTAGGATGGTGCAAACGCAAATCAGACGGACGTTGTGGCATAATTCCCCTACGTGTTCCCGGAAGAGCTAGCTGGCATGCTACCCGATCGAGAGATTGAGTTCGCCATCGACATATTCCCGAACACCCATCCGATTTCCAAAGCTCCATAGAGAACTGCCCGTACAGAGCTGAAGAAACTCAAAGTACAGTTGCAAGAGATGCTCGATAAAGGATTTATACGGCCTAGCACCTCTCCATGGGAAACCCCGTATTGTTCGTAAAAAAAAGATAGGTCGATGCGTCTCTGTATAGACTATCGCGAGCTCAACAAAGCCACCATCCGGAGTAAATACCCCAAGTCCCACATTGATAACCTCTTTGATCAGCTACAAGGCACCTCGGCATTTTTGAAGATTGATCTTCGATTTGGTTACCATCCAAAGTCAAGCCAGACGACATGCCGAAGTCAGCCTTCCGCACTTATTACGGCTATTATGAGTTCCCGGTGATGCCATTTGGCCTAAAGAACACCCCTGCCGCTTTCATGGATCTTATGAATCGGGTGTTTCGTCCGTTCTTCGACAAATTCATAGTAGTCTTCATGGATGATATCCTCGTTTATTCGAAGGACAGAGTGCAACATGCATAACATCTGCAGACCATGCTTCAGACCCTTCGTGATAACCAGTTATACGCGAAGCAGAGCAAATGTGAATTCTGGCTAGACAGTATATCATTTCTTGGGCATATCATCTTCGTCGAAGGAATATCTGTTGATCCAAAAAATGTTAAAGACATTATTCATTGGAAATAGCCTACGTCAGTCAGTAAGATTTGAAGCTTCCTTGGCTTAGCAGAATACTACAAATGTTTCATGAAAGACATCGTAAAGATCGCATCACCGTTGACTCGCCTCAATGAGAAAGGAGTCGCATTTGAATGGTCAGACGACTGTGAAGCTTCCTTCTAAGAGTTAAAGCAGTGGCTCATCTTGGCCCCGATACTCACACTTTCAGAAGGGACTGAAGGATTTTAAATCTTCAATGATTCTTCTGACCAGGGCTTGGAGTGTGTGCTCATGCAGCAAAATAAGGTGATGTCATTTGCTTCTCGACAGCTGATGTCGCACGATAAGAACTACCCCACCCATGATTTAGATTTAGTGGTGATTGTATTCACGTTAAAACTGTGGCATCACTATCTTTATGGCGTGACATGCAGTATTTTTACGAATCATAAGAGCCTCAAGTATCCCTTTACCCAAAAGGAGCTAAACTTGCGACAACGGCGCTGGCTAGAACTTATCAAAGACTACGACATAACGATCCACTATACGTCTGGAAAAAAAATGTAGTGGCTGATGCATTGAGCAGAAAATACATATCCTCTCTATCCATCAACAAAATCCTACTGCAGAACTTAAAGGAAATGGGCATTGAACTTCGGGTTCGATTCGTGGCAGCTAGCATGGCGCCATTGCAGCTAGAATCATGCTCGTTAGAAAAGATCAAGTCTCCTCAGAAGGACGATCCATACCTGAAGAAAATATGGGAGCTTGTTTCGACGGGTAAGGTGACCGGCTTTGCGAAAGACAAGACAGGAGTGTTACGGGTAAATGGCCGACTATGCGTCCCGAAGGACTTAGAACTGAGAAAGAAAATGTTGTCGGATGTACACTACGTGAAATATTTCTTGCATCCCGATAGCACGAAGATGTATAAGGACCTCAGTGTAATCTTTTGGTGGCACGACATGAAGATGGACATGGCACTCTTTGTGTTGCAGTGTATGACCTGTCAACAAGTTAAAGCAAAACACCAGAGGCCGGGCGTAGAGATGCAAAACCTTGCCATACCAGAATGGAAGTGACAGCACATAACCATGGACTTTATTGTTTGAATGTCGAAGACGCCACCATCTGGGCATCATCGATCGACTAACCAAGTCAGTACATTTTATCACCATCAAATTTACTTGGAACGTCGATCGACTGGCTCAGATCTACCTTAACGAGATAGTATGACTGCATAGAGTTCCAGTATATATCATCTCTGATCGAGACAAATGGTCTTGTCACGCTTCTAGGAAATCCTTCAGTCGACCATGGAAACTAAGTTGAAGATGATCTCTGCTTACCATCCCTAATCCGATGGCCAAACAGAGTGAGCGAATCAGATTTTCGAAGATATGCTATAATTTTGTACGATAGACTTGAAGTCAAGCTGGGATATTCACCTATCGTTGGTCGAATTTGCATATAACAATAGCTATCAGTCCATCATTTAAATGGCACCATATGAAGCATTATACGGGCAAAAGTGTAGATCACCCATTTGCTGGGATAAAGTTGCGGAGCGGCAGATTCTTGGTCCGGAGTTGGTGGAGCAAACTATGGTGAAGGTCAAATTGATAAGAAAGAGATTGTAGATAGCTCAGAGTCAACAGAAGAGCTACGCGGACTTCCATCGACGGCCACTCGAGTTCCGGAAGGGTGATCATGTGTTTCTAAAGGTGACGCTTATGTGAGGAGTAGCCAGGTTAGGAGTTAAAGGCAAGCTTAGTCCAAGATTTGTAGGTCCTTTCCAAATATTGAAGTGAGTCACCCCAGTAGCTTACGAAATTGTATTGTTATCCACACTGTCAGACGTGCATGATATCTTCTATGTCTCACAACTACAGAAGTATGTGCATGATTTGATCCACATAGTAGATTTTGGTCAGCTGGAGCTAAAGACATACTTATCATATGTGGAAGAACCGGTCCAAGTCTTGGAGCGCAAGGATAAGCTACTTCGAAATCATGCGTTACATCCCAACCTAAGAAGGAGAGACATCTCTCGTCGGGATCCAAGAATACCAATCCGTGAGAACCATGTGTTAGGGATAAGCATATCAACACTAATTACATGAATCATAACAGTTATCATAAATTGGGAATAAGTTATCAGAGAATGTACTCGCCTGGGATCCTGCTGTCAATATGAATCAGGGTTCAGAGTAAAGCCACAGACCTAAAGATAAAATAATACAAGAGCTGATCAGGGTCAAATGACATACTAACATCTTGGTCAAACTAAGTCAAACTAAGACAAACTGGGTCAAGGTTGACGTACAGTTGACTTTGGTCAACTGGTCAACTTCGGTCAACTCTAAGTCTAATCTAGGTTAATAGGTCAATGGTTGACCTACAGTTGACTTTGGTCAAAAAGTCAACGTTGGTCAAATCTGATAAAACCTAGGTCAACTGTTGACTCTACTTCGACGTCTGGACAAAGTAGTCAACCATGGTCAAGCTAGTATCTATAAACCTCTACAAGGTCAACTTATGAATTTCAGTGATTTAGGAATTACTGAAATCGACGGGTCTCTAAAACAACCAAAAGGAGAAAATATTATAATAATAGGATGACACAAAAAGGGAAGAAATCTACAGATGTTGTCGGATGATGAAACTAACATCACCAACGTGTCCAGAATGGTCAAATCAGCTAGAATAGCCTGTCCAAAAGTCCAATTTGGACACAGGGGCAAAACGGTAATTTTGGGCCAAAATGATGTCCGCCGTTGGACACACTTTGCACCGAAAAGCGTGTCAGGATAGAAGTCTACAAAACCTAGCTAATTATATGTCCACGAATCCAGAATGATGATACGAACCCAACGGTATGTCCAAAATTGGATTCCGTTGACCCGATCTCAAATTGGTCCGTTAACGCGGACATTTGGAATCCGGTTTGCACGGAAATGTGTGCCGAAGCAAATGTCTTCAAAACTCAGCAAATTATATGTCAACGAGTCTAGAATGACGATACGAACTCAACGGTATATCCGGAATTGGATTCCGATGAGCCGATCTCAAAATGATCCGTTGGCCCGGATATTGGTATCCGACTTGCACCGAAATGCGTGCCCGGGCTCACGTTCTCCAAATCTAACAAACTTTATATGAAAACATACCAGAACGACGCCACGAGTCTACTGGTGGTGTCAGAAATTGAATCCGGAATCCTGGGTTCAAAAATAGAATTTAACTAGTGCAAATTAAAGAATTTGAACGACCAAATTTGGCGTCGAATTCGACCAACCTAACTAGCTTAAACTGAAATAAAATGTAAAGGGGGCAGAAAGAGGGTTATACCAGCTGTGCACCGGAACTGGTGGCGCGCAAAATGGAGCTGCGACGACGAAGATACGAACCCGCAAAGTTGGCATCGCAAAACTGTCCAAAAATAGCACAATTTAAAACGTCAACTTGGTGGCCGATTTTGATGTATCAAACGACGAAATTAACGGGTGAAATTTGAGAGGGATGAAGGGGTATATACCGAGATTAAGACGGAGCGAAGAAATCGCCGATCCAACGGTCGGATCTCCCAGAAAATACGTACGAACTTGCTGTCCCGAGACGCGAATTCTGAAATTCGTTCGCGCGCCGACGGGATTTCGTGCAAAACGCACGAATCGCCTGTGCGTTGCACCGGGAAGGATGGCGGTGGCCAGGGGGAGGTCGCCCGGGGGTGCGCCAGGCCATGGGGGGCAGGCCACGGCAGGCGGCGGCGGCGCTGCACCGCGCGGCCTGCCGGTACGCGCACACATCGCAGCACTGGCTGTGAGCTGCTGCTGCAGCGGCGTGGCTGCACTGGCCGCGGGGGTCGTCGGCCACACGCTGGCGCGGCCACGGCGACAGCTGCCCGGCGGCGTGGTCGCGGGGGTGGGGGCGGTTATGGTGATGGTGGTGGCGTTGGTAATGGTTTGTGGTGGTGGTGAGGATGATGATAATGGTGATGGTGGTTGTGTTCTTCCTTTGAAGAAGAAGAAGAAGACTAAGAAGAAGGAGTTGAGGAAGAAGAAGGAGAAGTGAGGAAGAAGGAGGAGTTGATGAAGAAAAATGATGGGAGAGGGTGGTCGCTCACGTACAGGTGAGGGGAGGGTGAGGTGTTGGTAGAGAGAGAGTGATGGGAGAGGAGAGGGATATTTAGAGAAATAGGGGGGGAGATGTAGTCGGTCCACATGGGGGGAAGGGAGGAGTTAATGTGCTAGTGATGGGGTGTGGAGTGTTGTGTGTATTAAATGAGAGGGGAGGAGAGAGAGAAATATATATGTATGTGTATATTAAATATAGTAGAGAGAGAAGGAGAGATAGATATTTGGAGAGAGAGAGAGAGATCCTATCCTAGTTGAATTTAGGACCGGCCAAATAGGGAGGGGGTGTAGTAGCGTATGCCTGTGATCATATCCATCCTGATTCCCGAACAGTGTGAGTCATATACCGCACATATGACTTGCCAGGCCGATTCTTGACAGTTTCCCAAGCCGATCACAAGTTGAAACTGCTACTCACACATATTGGATATATAGCTTACCTTGATTTGTGTACATACCATGATTCAGTTCTACTTTCTTGTTCTAGCTCTAGCTCTACAGCTTACCATGCCATGATACATATATGTACACTCCATGATTTCATTGTATATGCTCTATTTACAGTCTTATACCTTTTATTCTATCTTGAGATCTGTTATGAGATATATGTACTCGTTCCATCCTGACCGGATATGTTGAAAAATTTTAGGAGTAGTTGTGCCCTCATTATTGGACTTCATGATGTTGCTAGCTGAGGTGGATCTCACTATTATTCTATGTGAGTTGCCTGGTAGTTATCCTTAGTTAGTCTTGTTGTTCTTTCTTTATCTTTCATGTCTTATGATTATTATAGATTCTAGTTGTTCTAGTGATATTGTTATTATTTCTTGTCTTATCTTCCTTAGTTTTCGTGATGTGACATGAGTACACTTCTAGTTATGGATTCTTAGATGTTGTAGTTAGTATAGTATACTTGACAGCGTTCTACCGCCGATACCGCGGCGTAGGCTGGGCGTGGCCTACGTATTCGTACCCGTATATCCGGGTGCGGGTCGTGACACGTTTTTAGTGATCCCCCTCGTTCGTGTTCTTTGGAGAAACCATTCAGTCGAAGAGTCGACCTGGGAACTCGAATCTGAGATGAAGGAAAAGTTTTCTTCCCTATTTTCCTAGTGGTAGGTTCTCTTCTTTAAGTTTCGAGGACGAAACTTTTACTTAGTTGGTTATTGTGTAGTGCCCCGTCCCTACATCGTACCCCATTCCTCTTCTACGGGGTACGCAAATAAGGAATATTTTCGTTATCGATTTAGTCAAAACTGATAGATCGGGATCGATTGAATCGATTGGATGGGACCGATTGAATTAATATTCTTTCATCGTTATGGAATGGCTTTTTCGGAATCAATTTCCATATTCAGCAGATTGTGCCTCGAGGATGGACTCTATGGCTGAGTCGGGAGAGACCTTCCGTTGCTTTGCTTTTTATACTGCACTTGCTTCTTAGGCTTTGGTTTGCTGAATACATTTTTGTGAATGTTTTTGATGGTTTTCATGGCTTGCATTTTTTGAACTTTGCATTTCCTATCGAACCCATTGAATAGCGCAGTGATATAACCAGTTGCTTATGTGATTTCAGTGGATCGCGTAGGCGCCGTATAAGCACAAACCAAGCGGTCCCTCACCTCAGTCAACAAAGGTGAGTGGATGAAGCCCCTTCCCCTTGACCATCTTGTTTTAAATCTATCATAAACACAAAGGAAATATGCTTGTCTTTACAGTGTTGAATCAATAAATTATGGCACAATTTCTCATAAACATTTGCTATAGAACTGCTATAACATAAAACTGATGCATGCTTCGTTATGCCATATTTACTATAGATATGTGCAAAATGAAGATTGAATTGATTAACGAATATTGCAATGATAATGCGAAGTACCTTAAAATGGGCTAAGTTCTAAAGAACGAAGAAGAAAAGTAAAGTCATTCAACAACTTGTACATAAGGTGTAGTTTCCTCGAACGGTTGCCTAGGCCAAGGAATCAATTTGACTTCGGAGGTGCAAGGATAGAAGTGCTAGTAGATTTGGTACGAATGATTTGGGAACTTTTGAGCAGGGCTCGCTACCCGCCGCGAAAGGATCGTCGTCTAACCCAGCTATAGCCAAGATGCCTTGACATTGCCAGTGACCTTCACACCCTTATACTGCTTTATCTGATACTTATGACATGGGATGAATATGGATAGTTACTAAATGTATATAATATTCATATGCATTCCTTATAAAATGTTCATATGCAATCCATCATGATGGTTAGTAAGATCACCAAGTATATAACATATTTTATAAAACTTCTTGAACAAATGAGAGCTTGGATTTTAAATTAGCCACCCACCAGTACATGTAATCATACTGACCCTCGCTCTCCATATGTGCTACGAATAAGGTGGAACGCGTCATCTTGTAAGGCGACGTTCGTGTTTTGAAGCTTCGTCCACGCGCCGAAGACTTTAACCGAAACCTTTTGTAGACTCTCTACATCAGTCTAAGATGTCATGACTCCCAACCATTCTAGGTGGTTTGTAAATGCTGGTTGTACAAAGTGATGTAATGTATGGAATGACTACCTCATCATCATTCATTTTGAGTCAAGTTTGTAAGCCCACGTGGCATCAATTGTAATCGAGTCATATAAATGATGTCCATTATCAATAAAATAAAGTTTTTTCTATATCATATGTGTTGTTCAATTTCTCTGCGTACCCTCTATTATTGTGTTTTCGGATAACCATATGACTTGTCTTGTGCAGACGTAACTTAGGTTCACACGACATCACGCCCGGGAAACGACTATCGATTCTGCAGAATAGAGGCATAACAGGCTTCGAGTACATCAAAATCGTATAGTGGGTCATAAGGTTTGGATCGAGGTCGAGCCTGTAATTTAGGTTGGAATGATCAACAGTTGCATGGAAGTGGCTAAGGTTAAGACCCTAGGCCCGAATGTTGTGCCTTAAAAATAGTGTACGAGGAGACGCATTCGAGTGGGACATGTTAGGCATAAATAAAGGTGGACTCGTCTAGGTCATGTATATAGAATTTGTTTGAAGGTAGCAACTAGTCTTGCACTCCAAATATCAAATTCACAGTAGGGGACACCAAACGGTCTGATTAGAAGTCGAAGTTATGAACTACTGACTTATTAACTTATTTGGAACGAAGATTCTCCCAATCACTCGCAAATATAGGAAAACCCTAAAATTTATGAGGCTCTACAATCTAGCTACCATAGAACCTTGGTTCTTGAAACTAAATGGTAGCACTACGTAAAAGGATAAGGAAATCATTCTTGGAAGAAATTAAATATGATTATACGTATGGAGGATTAAGTCATAATGACTAGATCAAGAAAATTAGAGTAGGAAAGGACTGATACCTACAGTGATATGGATGTTACACTTACGGAGGTATAGAGGAGTAAAGATTTATTCTTAGTGTGGCTCGACTTAGGATAGGAATATAGTTTATACTCATTTACCTAAATGATTCGACTGGTTATGACAAAAAACTTGAGACGAAAATTTGCAAAACGTATTCTTAATTGAAGGGGGTAGTGGCATGATCAAGGACGAACCCTACCTCAGGTTCTAGAACCTCCTGAGCTTTAGATGACTAGACAGACAGAGGATATCAAACTTTTATTCTTACTAGAATGTTGGATTTTCTATGAAGGTTTCCAAGAATAGCATTTGATTCTCAAGACTACGACTAAATATTCTTTTAAGGTCATGACCTAACTTATAACACCCTAAGACTTATCTCTAATACCTTTGCTTACTTCTATGACAAGGTATTCTCAAATGTCATCTTCATTAACATGGTATTACACACTAAGAATGCAGTCCGCTAGGTCCTTACCACTACATATAACTTAGTCCAACACTATTATTCTATCTACAAGGTGTTCTAGGATTTCTACTAACCTATATCAATGTGTATGGTTCACTGGTTTTCTTAAGGCAAGGTTTCTAATTCCACCCTCAATTCTCTAGGTAGGTCTAATCTCACAAGATATAAATACTAAATTTACTTCTTAAACTCTATGCCATACCTCCACAGATTATATATCAACCTTCCTTAAATAATAGATTAACAATCTACTCTTTGTAGCCTATAAAATGCCATCTAGCAATCACGAATATGCCTACCCACCTTGCACCTATCTATTGAGTAAAGGTGGAAGTTATTGTTAGGCGATGCTCGATGAATCATTCTATTTATAACGAGTCCTTTTGGCCCCTTCCAACTTAGTCTTCCCCGTGTGACGATCACTTCTAGTTGAAAAAAATGTAACTAATCTTTAAAATCCTACTATATGTTCCCTTCAATTCCTCCAAACATTTCTATCTAACATATATAAGGGTAGAAAGGTTGTGATCTATTGATCCTGAAGGCTCTTGCTAGAGTTAAGTTGCCTATGAGAATCCTATATTTCCAATTTGAGCTACTCGGTCTACCTAATAGAGACATCTATCCAAACCCTTAGTACCACAGATAACTAATTCCATGTTTAAAATACTTCTATCAACTACGTTCTTTCAAATAATGGAATATAATCCAAATGGTTCATCAAGCACGAGTATTCGTCCTTCCGAAATAGGAAAAAGCAGAAATTTATGGTATGAAGTTCAAAAAAGATATATCGAATATGATTTTCGAGTTCCAAGGACGATAGAGGAAATCAATAGAATTTTTAAAGCAATTGTGGATTGAGATCATAATATACTATTCTATCGCAAGCCCGCTCGAAACAGCAACGTAACCGAAATGACTATCTCAACATGCATGGGCCACCATAAAAGCATGCAATATCCCAATCCTAAAATACGTAGGACTAGGAGATCATATACATGCCAGCTACGTATCAAGTGGACTCCAGCTCGGCTCGAATACGTATAAGCCGTCGTAGTATTCTAATTCTATCTATCAATCAACTATAAATATATCTATCTACCTCAATCCATATAATAAGTAAATCAGGAATGAACAATATATTATGGTCTGCAGCCCAATAATATACATGTTCGATTAGACCCGAAGAACGACATAGGTCTGTAAAACTAAGCTAAGAGCATAGTATAAATAATAGAAATAATATGTAAGCATGATAAAATACCTGAGTCAAATATAGCAATAGCTCCATGATCAGCGGATCAACTCTGCATGACTAACTATCTGGAGAGATCACCAGGTCCTTAGAGGACGTAGCAAGGTACAGAAAAACATGCCAAGTAACAGTAAAAAGAACATATATATATATATATATATATATATATATATATTGATGGATAACTACCATGACCATCTAAGATGCAAAAATACAGTTGAGAACAATCCTAATACCAGGCCTAGCCGTATAGGCAATCACCCATCACACCGTGCTGTGATATAGATGGGCGAACAATTAAGCAATACCATAGCTCTGCTACATAGACCATGTCAATACACAAGTAAACATGCTCCACACAAGGAAGCATGACCACGAGTCTAGATAGCTGGATACTTCAATATAGTCCTCCCCACCCCATGCTCTAAACTAACAAGTCGAGTCATGTCAAGTCAAGTAAATCTTACGA
>JANAVB010004000.1:986781-1276781 GCA_029216955.1 Iris pallida | reverse complement strand
CAATCACAGAAAACAAATGCAGAAAATAATCCCATTCAAATACTTTTCAAAAAAAATCACCAAAATAAAAATCTCTTTGAGCACATCTAACACCTTGTAAATAAAAACTGATACGTGTCCGATACGGACACGAAACCAACACAAAATTACTCCTATCAAAAGTCAAAATTAACAATCTCTAATGCAATAAATATCAAAATAATTCAAAGAAGGTTAAATGACCAAAATACCCTTAGGCTAGAAATGACATTAAAAACATCCTAATCACATGGTTAGGCTCTAGGTCAAGCAGTCTCTAGGATTTTACTAGTAAAATATCAAAATCACAAGTCATGGCTTAAAATAGTTTTAAAATGATTAAAATCTCCAAAATCAAGCATGATTTAAATGACAATAAATAAATGACTAAAATTATAAAATTTAAAATTACCCTCAATTGAAAATCATTCAGTTCGATAATCATATGCGTCTGTCCAAAATCATGATACTCAGAATCTCCGTCATGCTAGTGAGCAAGGCTACGATAATCACAGAGACCTCGACTAAGGTACATACCTCTAAAATCATGGTATTTAAAATTTTCTTATTGCCACATGCTTGGTAGCAAAAACCTTAAATTTCCACACCCGAGAAAGACATCCATAATCTGGCTATATGTCCTCACTATGCCTGCTAACATGACCATAGAAGAATCTAAAATCCCATAATCGAGGTGACCTAGCCCATACGACTTATCTCAGAAGAAAATCACATCACAAGAACAAAATTTCATCAAACGATCAAGGAACAGATGGAATCAAATTTCAAGACAGTTATAAGGAGACAAATACGGGAATGGAATCGAAGATTGGAACCTGCAATCTGCCCTGCTACTGCCTGTGTGTCTTCGACTGTCATGGCGAAAGCTCGCCCCTGCTGGCCTCCCCTAGCCTGCTGTACTCTGTCATGGCCTGCCTGTCTGGCTGCACGAGCAGCACAGTTCTTTATATGGTGAACTGAAGCTCCACAGAATAATCAAACTCCCAGCTTCATCCTGCAAACCTCCCGGGTGTACCCTATCTTCCTGCAGAAAGCAGACTGTATGGCCTGCCTCTGGCCCTGACCCTGCTGCTGGTGGACACGTGCTGGTGCCTGCTGAAGCTGTAACTAGGGCTGTAGCTGAAACTGCCTCTGCTGGAAGTGAGGGCGCTTCGCCAGCCCCGCACTAGAGCTCACTCCAAGTACATTGTTGCCCCTCTTCGGCTTGAGGCCGAAGTCCTTCTCTACTATTTACGCCTCCATCAGTATCTGCTCGAAGGTCGCATCGCGTCGCCCGGAAGTATAAGTGTGAACCGCATGAATAAGACCCTTCCGAAACTTGTGGGTCTTATACCCCTCATCCTGGATCAGATCTGGTGCAAACCTACTCAGACGGAAGAACTCCGCTGTATACTCGTCCACCGACGAGTTCCCCTGCACCAATCCGACGAACCGGGCCTCCAGAGCTGTCAGAGCCACATCGGAATAGAACTTCTCCTTAAAGAGCCGCCTGAAGTTCTTCCATGTTAAACCTCTCACTGACGCACGAGGATCCGTACGAAACCACGTCAAGGCGATATCGAAGAACTGACTCGCCGCAGCTGTGACCCATAGTCCCCTCGGAATCTCTACTAACTCGAGGCTCCTCTGGACGTCCTCCAACCAGTCATCTGCATATAGGATACCCTCGGTACCCTTGAAGACCCTTGGGTTCATCTTCTTGAAATCTAGACAAGTGCCAGGCCTCCCCTGACTTTGCTACTGAACTGAGGTACCTTGAACTGTACCCGAGACTACCCTTTTAACTGCTGCTATCGCCAGTTGGTAGCAGTTCTCCATGCTCTATCGCAGCACCTCTGTCTGGCGGTAGGATGCATCAGCCTGATGCTGCTGTGCCTCTGCCTGGGCCCTCTGGGTCTGCATCATCTGTTGTAGAAGGGCCATCATCTGCTGTGCATCTGTCGGTAGTGGAGGCGGCGGTGGAAGAGTCTCAGGAATGACTATAGATAGTCCTGCTGCTGGAGGTGGAAGACCTCCTGGAACTGTCGCTGCTACTCCCGCCTGAAGGGCAGGAACTAAAGTGGCAACTCCCTCAACTGCAGCTCCCTCTGCTGGAGGTGGAGGCCCTACCGGATCGGGCCTCTCTGGAACAGCACTAGATCCTGCTGCCTGAGAGCGAGTAATCATCATCCTGAGGATAGATTGAAACAAAGTGATCAATATGGCATATGATAAGAAATATCAAGGAAGAACAATTAAATTTAATACAAGAAGAGTTGTCATGGTAATCAAAAGATCAAAATTTTCCTAAAATGTGATTGAGTAACTCCTATCATATCCTAGATCCTATGTCCTAGTTGCAGTCTCGTAATTAGTACTCTAAGTCGAGCACCATTATGAGATCGCACTAATTGCGACATCGACCTTCATGGGCTACCACAAAAATGTGTCACGACCCGTACCCTGATTAGGGGCACGAGCACGTGGTTACGTCCAGCCTACGCCACAGAATCGGCGATAGAATGCTGTATAGGTCATCTACAAAGACTACACTAAACAGTATCTTTCATCTCCGCACGGAGGAATATATATGGCATAACTCAATCACAAAACAAAACTAAGATAGATAGCACGGAAAGGAAATATGATAGATGTGAAAACGAAAAATGAGTTCAACATCCAACACAGCCGGAGAGAAACAAACAACATCACAGAGTCACAAAATATAAATATAAGCTATTACAGTCTAAAACAAAAGCTGGATCGCAGTCCAGACAAGCCTAACTAAGCTAACTACTCTGGGAGTACAAAGTCTAGTAGCTCAACTAACAGGCCACAGTCCTGGCCTAAGTCTCCATCTGTCTCGACCCAATAGTAGGTAGAGCGTCTACCTCAGAAATGTCTGTAATATATCAACGGTATCCTGTCAGGAAAATGAGCAAGTATAAACACTAACAGTAGTTCCATATGAATTGACAAATTTTATAAGAGACGGTATAATGAAATATAAGACAAAGATATGGGATGACTTGGGAGCTATTCGGAAGCCGAGTTATAACCCGTAAACCAAATAAGGACCGAGGTTGTAACCCTTCTCCCGAACAGAACTTAGCCTCCAATCAAGGTATAGCATAAGAGCATGTAGAACATTTAAAATAAAAGACAAATCAACAGAAAATATATAACAGAAAGTGAGAACTGAATAGGACGACAATTTATAAGATGACTTGGGAACTATTCGAAAACTAAGTTACAACCCGTAAACCAAACAAGGACCGGAGTTGTAACCCTTCTACTGAACAGAACTTAGTCTCCTATAATAAATAAATATAAAATGTGCCTTAAATTATTAGAACGTTATGTGATCGGCTTGGGAAACATGATAAGGCTTTCCATCTGACCGACTATGAACAAGTGTACAATGGAGCAGGATAAGGCCGGCCACCATAGAAAGCTATGAACAAGTAGGGTAAGGCTTTACCCGTCGTGAGGCGATGGTATAGCTATGAACATATAACAAGTACAAGTGGGAAGAACAAGTAGGGATTTTGATCACACAACCACTAATAACTCCCTATCTCCGAATAGTATAATGGATCCAGACATGACACATCATGACATGGGACTCAAGAGCAGGGGGCCAGCCCACTCCCAAGTCCATGTTGTTGGCCCAATGATTGTATCATGGTTTTGAATATGGTTAATATGTTAAGTTTAGCATTTCATTATCACTAATCTTCATACTATCGCTATAACATTTTTACTTATACTTATACCTTTGGTGATATATGCCGATTGGTTTACATATTAGTGATATGAGCTTATCTATCTTAAATTTAATCGGGTTGCCAAAATCAAAACTATGTTTTTGATTGTGGTCATTCAATTAAGTTTAATCATTATGATATCACTAACATTTATGCTATCACCTTAGCAATTATACTTAAACTCAGCATTGTCCTAATGTGCATTAAACTTATCATACTTGCTATTATGTATATTGCGTTGTTCGTCTAACATGTACATACAGAAAAGCAATAAGCAAGATCAATGTGGACATATGCAATGAAGAAATCATGGTGGGCCAAAGACGACGGATCCCACAAGATTTCTCTGAACCACCCGACGACATCTCTGGAGCCACGCACTCGGGGGTTCCGCTGCCCGGTCAGCGGACGGGAGTCTAGGGGGCAGCGCCCCTAGTCGGGGGTTCGGAGGCGAAGCCCCCGAAAGGTATTCAGTTTTTGCAAACTGGATATCTTTGGACAACTGTCGTCAACGAAAAAAACCAGCACCTATCAAAGGAAGAAGCCAAGCCATGCCATCATCATTTCAAGACTCTGAAGAAGCCTGCAGCTGCTACAGTATATCTGGAGTCTGTAATGAGTCTTAGGAATAATTGAAAACACAAAAAATGGATGGCAAATCGAAAGCTAAGGTAGAAATTAGCCCAGGATCATTTTCGGATGAAAACCGGCATACCGATGGTATACCGGTCCATACCGATGGTATATCGATTTTGTTCACAGAAAGTTTCTGTCTACAAAATTGGCATACCGACGGCATACCAGTTCATACCGACGGTATACCGGTTCAGTAACGTTAAAATTCCAACGGTCGAAAATCCGAGCAATTAATGATCCCAACGGCTATATTTCTAGCCGTTGTATTCCAGACTGGTATACCGCCTGTATGCCGGTTCATACCGACGGTATGCCGGTTCATACCGGCGGTATGCCGGTTCGCGGACTGAAAAGTTGTCTTGAGCTCTTTTCAATGCTTTGGTTATAAATAGCCTTGAACTCTTTCATTCAAGGTTGATGCTTTGAGCCTAAAAATTTCTAAACCACCAAAGCCTATCCACAAACAACTCTACAAAGCTTTCATTTGCCATCCACAAATTGTGTTAGAGTTATTGAGTTGAAAAGTAAGATCTTCATCTTATTGTGTAAGAAGATCCAAACCTATTGTGAAAGGTTGAAGTTGGAGAGTCTTCGTATCCAAACTCTCGGTTGAAGTTGGAGAGTCTTCGTATCCAAACTCTCGGTTGAAGTCGGAGAGGCCTTCGGATTAAAGCTCTCGTGTAAGAAGTTGGAGAGTTCTTCGGATCCAAACTCGTGTGTAACTATTTACTCAAATAGTGGATTAAAGCCGAAGAGAGTTCCGGGACTGGAGTGCCTCTTGGGATGATACCAGGGTATATCGTGGGTCGGTATTATTTTTGTTTCTTCTCTTGCACTTATATTTTTAAATTTCCCATTATCTTGTGCTAAGTGCCTGATTAGTTAGCTTGACCCTGTTCACCCCCCTCTAGGGTTTTCTACACATGTCTATACAAGTACAAGTAACAAGTCGAGCCATGTACCAATATACCAAGTAATCCAGGAACAACATCTCATGACAGGATCCGACATATACTAGTCCGTAAACCATCGTGTTAGGAATTAAGTAAGACACTACAACTGAATCGGATATAGAAGATATCAAGACAATAAAAACTATCCGTGAATGTACTCACCTGTGGTCATAAGCTGATAAGGTGAACAGATGCTCAGAGTAATCACAGACCTAAAGATGAGATGCTAACAGTCAAAACAGGGTTTATTAATAAAAGGAAGCTAATCTAGTCATGATATGCAAGTCTAAGTCAAAACTATGTCAAACTAGGTCACATCAGGCTAAACTAAGTCATACTAGGTCATACTAAGCCAAACTAGGTCACACAAAGTCACACTAGAACAAACAAGGTCACAGAAAGTCAATTCAAGTCAAACTAGGTCAATCTGGGTCAAGGATTGACTTACATTTGTTTTTTTGGTCAACTGGTCAACTATGGTCAACTCTAGTCAACTCTAGGTCAACCCTAGGTCAAACTAGTCTAATGTTGACTAACTGTTGACTTTTAGTCAACTGGTCAACTCTGGTTTGGTTTCGGGTCAATTCTATTCACTTTTAGGCTAAGTTTAACTTTCGATTGACTTTCGTTGACTTTTGGTCAAAACGGTCAACCGAGGTCAAAACTAGTTTAGGAGCACTAATCCTGACCATTTCCAACCAAGATAATCAATTTCTAACCATATCCTAACACCTTAGACTCATACCTTAGCTTCTAGGTAATTACCTTAACCTTACCTATTATCCTTCACAAAGTATTCCCAATACCTTGTCCCGATACATAGGCAACCCTTCCTAACCTTGGTAGACTGACCTAGGCTTCTTAGGGTAGCTAGACACTAACCTATCTAGATATTACCAACCCAAAAATCTAGGTATCTAGCCCATCCAGTCCATCTTATATCTATGTTGGTCACTCTCAAAATTACCTTAAAGTATCACGAGACACCCTATGGTATCTTGAGATACCACTCTCCTAACACTATCCAACCATACTAGCTCTATTAGGATACTAACTTATCTAGTACACTCACTAAACACACCCCACTAGGTCCACAACTCTCAAATCTAACATCTCGTATCCTA
Organism: Iris pallida; assembly: GCA_029216955.1. Taxonomy (NCBI): domain Eukaryota; kingdom Viridiplantae; phylum Streptophyta; class Magnoliopsida; order Asparagales; family Iridaceae; genus Iris; species Iris pallida. The sequence goes on along the minus strand of JANAVB010004000.1, from coordinate 1,270,283 downwards.
ACTTATACTAATTTATAAGCTAACATCTACTAACAAATCCTAACTAACAAATACCTAACAACTTGTTAGAAAACTCTATCTAACAAGGGCTAACTAATATATGGAGATGGCAAAATGGAAGGGGGCTAAATTCTAAAGGAAACAGGGGATTAAACGGATTAAAACTAAAGGCTTAAAAGCTTAATAAGCTGTCAATAAGCTGCTGCTGAAAAGCTGCTGCTTATTGCACTGCTTATGCTCATTGCTTGCAAAAACTACTGCTGCTGCTTGCAGAAGCTGTTTTCGCTGCTTATAAAAGCTACTGCTGCCGCAAGCTGCTGCTGCTTATTAGCTGCTGCTTTTTGCTGCTTTTGCTTATTGCTTATCAATCTCTTATATATATATATATATATATATATATATATATATATATATATATATATATATATATATATATATATATATATATAAATATATATACATTCAATAATATATATATATTATTGAATACTTGTATATATATTATGATACATGGAGAAAAATATAATGACAAGCAATAACACATCTCTAAAATATAAAAATCTAATATTAAAATATGCATTAAATTATTTAAACACAAGTGTCCAATATTGGGAGTTTCCCACATGGACACAAAGCACAACAAGGACACTCATAAAAGCTCCGAATGGATACGAAATGGACACAACTGGAGACACAATCATGGGGGTCATTCCTATAGGTTCAAAATAATCCTATATGCATGTAGGAGTGAAATAGATGGTAGATTTTACCTTCCGGGAGGTGAAATCCAAAGGATATCCTTCCGATACGGCACCGACACGAAGGGATCTCCAAATGGACACGAACCAAAGCCAAATCCCCCCAAACTTGGCTAGCACCCTCTCTTCATAGAGTAGAGAAGAAATAAAGATGATTTGGTGAAAGAAAGGATTGATTTGGAGATAAAATCAATGGTGGTTCCTCTCAAAATTTTGGAGAAGAACAAGAGAGAGAAAATGGAGGCTAAGAATGAAAAGAGGATGACTCACCCCCTCCCTCTTATGGCTGGCCATATTGGACTAGGTGTCCCCATTTGGTAAAGTCCAAAATGCCCTCCTCTTGTCTCATTAGGTTCAACTTAAGTTAGGTTTTGGTTTGGGGCTAAAATAGACTAGTTTGAGTCTCTAATCAACCCAACCTAGTCATGAATATTTAGTCTAACCATACTAACTTAAATATTGTCATATGTGGGCCATGTCTAACTAATAAATGGGTCCCACTAGAGTCAAAGCTACCCCGAGTCCCCGATACAAGTCGGATTGAGTTGAAATTCGAACCCGACTCAAATAATCCCAAAACAATATTATAAATAATAAAATAAATTCAAAAATATTCTAAAATAAAAAATGACCAAAATACCCCTGTTCTTGAAGCCTGGGGTGACACTTGGCAGCCCCCCTGTCCTGGCCGCGACAGCTGTCCATAACCCATCTCCCTCCCCCCTCCGCCTCTCCTCCGTCCCACCCCCTACACCTCATCTCCGACCCCTCCTCCTCCCACCGCCCACCACCTCCATCCCGCCGTTCCCGCCCTCTTTCTATCCACTTTCCCTCTGCTCACTGTTCAAATTTCAAAATCTCTCATTTCCCGTTCAAGCTCTCCCTATACCCTTGGAGAGTAGACGCATACTTGCATTGCGCCTGACCATGCGCCCCCCTCGGGAGCTTTCCCGAGGGCCCCCTTGCTCGTATGTGCCCAGCAACGCAGCCCCCCTTTGCGCTTCCCAGCATACACCCACCTCCCGAGCCTCCCTCCGAGCTTCTCCGCTCCCTCCGAGGCTCCACCTATGCGCCTTCCACTGGACGGCGCCCACCCTAGCTCCTCTTATGCGCCCCCTCCCTTCAAATCCCCACAGCCGAGCTTTTCCCTATGCGCCCAAAGCAGCGCCCTACCCCTATTCACCCACAGCTGCGCCCTCCCCCTATGTGCCCAAAAAAGCACCCTCACTGGCCCCTTCGCGTATAGCACGGTTCCCCCCTGCCCCCTTTATGTGCCACTCCCCCTCTATCCTCCCAAACAATCTATGCGCCCAGTTCCTTCTTCATGGACAGCATCCCCTTTGGCAGCCTCCCTCCGATGGCCTTCTTCTGGGGAGCAGCGCCCTTTTCCTCCATCAGTTACAAGATCTTCCAACCTACGAGGAGTCCCCTCAGAAGCCTTGGTTGGCCCCACCTCGTACGCTGACAAAGTCCACCCGGATCGGATTGCCCAGAGAAAACCCCTCCTTCCAGACGTCCTTCTCCCCGAGATAGACTATCCAACCCCAGAGGCCGGGCAGTCCCTATCGATTTCGTTCTCATACGCGGACCTGGCGTTGCTTTACAAACGGTTCTCCTCCACGTTTGTTTTACGGTTCCATTCGGGTTGCCCCATGCTAGCCCGAGTGTAGGAGGAAATTGCCAAATGGAGCCTTACGTCAGATTACAGAGTGGCTCCACTTAACCCAAAAAATATCCTTCTCTACTTGTCCTCCGCGACAGATCAAAAGTTAGTCCAGACTCGGGGCTCGAGCAAAATAGACTATAAAGTGATGACAGTTGTTAGATGGTCCCAGGACCAAAACCCCAAAGAGGACTCACCCATAGTGACCGCATGGGTCACCCTCTCCAATCCACCTATAATATGTTTCATACCAGCAGCTCTAAAAAAGATTGTCAACTCCTTCGGTACCTTTATCGCCATGGCGGAGGAAACTAAGAACCTTACCAGAGCCAATTATGCCAAAGTCTGTCTGGAACTCGATATCTCCACAGAACTCCCCAATTCCATCAACATCGAGCTAGAAATCAAGACCCACACACAACCAATCTTATATGACAATACCGTTATATATTGCAATCACTACAATAAGAGAGGACATTGAATCAAACACTGTTACAAAGCCCACCCAGAGTTGAAAATGTCTCTGGCACTGAAGGTGCACAAGCCAAGGACGGACCAGGGTCAGAGATCACCCCTCTTACCATACCCGAACTCGCACATCAGATTCGAAACCAGCCCTCAGCCGATTCAGCAACCCAACAAAACCGCCGAGCAGGGAAGCACCCCCACCACCCCAAAAATCCCCACCGTCAATACCCACAACAGGTTTGACGTCTTAGCGTCGAAAAAAACACCCACACCGAAGATGACCACACTTGTACAACCACTATTGGCTGGAAGAGCAAATTCATGCCCTCTGACACTGCTACCCAGGTCAACCAAGAAGAAAACATCCCTCATCCCAACAGATCACAGAGCATTAAAGAAAGATCTGACCACAACAAAACCGTGACAAGCACAAACAACACAGAGGGCATCAAAAGTCAGGAGAGCCTCTCACCCCGAACCATTCTCGCTGAAGACCTGGCCATCATCGGCCCAGAACAAGTCATCAGCTGTCAGCAAGCCATTGACACATGAGCATTCATCCCGTCCTCTCACTTTGGAGGATCTCTCATTCAAGACAAAGCAATAGAGACCCAAATCACAGAAGATGACCCCTCGACCGCACCTCTATCAGAAAATAGAAGATTGAAAACTAAGGAGCCATTAAGTCCATGGCTATGACCACCAGGTCGGCCGCGAAACTCTCCAAACACCAACAACCCAGCAAGAATAATGCCTAACATCCTATCCTGGAATGTTAGAGGTCTTGCAAACAAACCCACCTTGAGAAGATTAATCAGCCTCAAGAGTATTCACAAAATTGACATCCTAATCATTTTAGAACCCAAAATCCCCCCCCAAAAGACTCAAATCGATACAGTTGTAGCTGGGTTTTTACCACGCCATCGTAGGCAGACATAACATTTGGCTCCTTTATTCCTCTAATGTAAATATCAGTATCGTGCTCGATATGACGCAAGCTCTCTCGTTTTTGGTAGAGCACCCCATCCTCCCAAAATATGCCCTGTTATCTGCGGTCCATGGTAGCTGCGACATTACCGATCGCAAACAGCTCTGGGCTGACCTCCTGGATACTATCTCCATCACCTCCTATCCTCCTTGGCTTTGTGTAGGCGACTTCAACGCGGTCACCAGCATAGAAGAGAAGACGGGTGGCAGGCCTCCCCCACCAGCGGCCATGCAAGACTTTAACTCCTTTATCTTCAACACTCACTTAACCCCCCTCCAGTTCACCGGCAGTGCCTTCACCTGGTGTAACATGCAGGAAGGCGATCGCAGACAATACTCTCTTCTGGACCGTGCACTCATCAATATCCAGTGGAAAGACATGAGTATCACATCCAATTTCGCTCACCTCAACGCAATCGAATCCGATCACTCCCCCCTTCTCATCGAAATCAATCGTAACTTAAACCAGATCAATAAAAGTTTCACCTTCCAGGACTTTTGGTGTCACCACCCTAAATTCTTGAGCATCGTAGAGGCCACGTGGTCCAGGACTGACTCCCTCGACCCCCTCATTCGTGTGGCAAACAAACTCAAGGCTACCAGAAAAGCCCTTACCGTCTGGAGCAAGCAGGCTTTTGGGGACATTTTCCAAGCCGTCCGGACCACCGAAGATGATGTGACCCGAGTCAAAGCCCTCTTTTTGAATGACAATTCATAAGCGACCAGAAAGGCCTTGAATCTATCCAAAGCCATCCTCAAATTCTGTATAAAAGTCGAAACCGAGTTCTGGAAGCAGAAATCTAGGCTTAAAAGGGACAACGACGAGGACAAAAACACCAGTTACTTTCACGCCTGCGTCAAGGGCCGCAGACAGAAGCTCAATATTTATTAGATCGCCGATGACAACGGGAGCATCATCAAAACCAACGAAGAATCCAACTGGCAGCGACAAACTTCTACTCGCAGTTGTTCACCAAAGAAATCGTCATGTGAGACCCTGATTTCCTTTCGGAGATCCTCCTTCTTATCAACGACATGGACAACACCCACTTGGAGCTCCCCCCATCTGAGCTGGAAGTGAAAGTGGCTGTCTGGGCGCTTGATGCCCATAGCCCCCCCAGTTCGGACGGATTCAACGGTGTATTCTTTCGCATGTGCCAGAACATCATCAAGACTGACATCCACGAAACGGCGATCGTCTTTTTCCAAGAAGCCAGGTACCCTAGATCTATTTCTTGCGCTAAACTGATCTTCATTCCCAAGTAGAACAATCCGGAGACTTTTTGAGATTTTAGACCCATCAGTCTATGCACCTTCACCAACAAAATCATTTCCAAGATCATCGCCACGCACATGACCGACATTCTCCCCAAAATCATATCAGAAGAACAGAGCGGCTTCGTCCGGGGCAGAAACATACAAGATAACATTATGCTAGCACAGAAAATGATTACGTACATGAAATTACCTTCCAGAGGAAGGAACATCTCTATCAAATTGGACATTGAGAAGGCTTACGACAGGTTCGACTGGCAGTTCATGATCTGGATCTTTAGAGCATTCAGATTCTCGGAATCGTGGATCAGTGTTGTCTGGCGATCGATCCACAACTCGTGGTTCTTCACGGTGATCAACGGACAAGCGGATGACTTTTTCAAATCCAGTCGAGGAGTGAGACAGGGGGACCCGCTTTCGTCTACTATTTTCATCATAGCGGCGGAAGCTCTGAGCAGAAATCTAAACAAGTTGCCGAGGACCCCACACTTCAAGCATTTTCATACAGCTAGCCGATGCCCGATCATCTCTCACCTAGCTTACACTAATGATATCCTCATCTTCTCCTCTAGAGACGTCGTGTCCGTGGAAGCTGTACATAATGTGCTCCAAAGATATGCTAGCTGTTCTAGCCAACGAGCAACCCCAGAAAAAGTGTCATTTATGCCCACCACAAAGCCAACAGGGAGCACACCGCTACTCTAACCAACATCACCTCCTTCGCTGCCGCATACCCTCCTTTCTCCTATCTCGGTTGCCCGCTGGTATACGATGAATCGAGTGCGGGTATCTTCGAAGGTCTTATTGGCAAAATCTAGAAAATATTAGAAGGTTGGCATAACGCAACCTTATCGCCATGCGGTAAAATTGTACTGATAACTCATGTGTTATCATCCATCCCTATATACACCCTAGCGGCCTGTTCCCCCCCAAAGAAGGTTCTCACCTCCATTGAGAATCTCTTCGCCACCTTCCTCTGAGGCCACACACTATAAGAAAAAACTATTTTTACAACGTTTCATCTACAACACATCCTGAAAACATTGTAAAATGGGGGGGGGGTCTTCTACAACCTTTATTGTAAAAATGTTGTAAAATACCTGTGCAAACAACGTTTAATATTTAAATGTTAATGATTCTAAAATGGTCATTCATAAAAGTTGTGTATTAGTATCTTCAATAACGTTTTATTAACAATGTAAAATTTATTAACTTTGACAACGTTTATTTATTGTTGTCGAAGTTATTAAATTTGACAATGTTTTTAAAATATTGTAAAAATATCATGTTCAACAATGTTTATCAACTGTTGTAAGGTTTCTATCTTTCACAATGTTTGTTCGATGTTGTAAAAGTAATTTTATTTACCATTTTATATAAACATTGTGTATGTATTTGTCACTTTACAATGTTTAAGAAGTATTGTAAAACGATTTTATTCAACAACTTTTTATTAAATGTTATAAAACATGTGTATTTCACAATGTTTATGCATTGTTGTAAATTTATCTATAATTTGCCACTATAAAAAAATGTCGTGAATGTATCAATATTTTAAATATTTTAAATTGCATATCCATGTGTTTGGCCCAAAAAGAAATACGTCTTATCCATCATAAGTTATACTTTTCTTACTGTGTTAGTGTTGTGATGGGGGGTGTTGAATTTCTCCCTAATTTTTTCATTCCCCCCAAATAAGAAAAGTTGTGGATATTTTTCTTCCATATATGTCATTGCCTAACTTTAATTATGAAAATTAATCATTAAATTTAATAAGGACACTTAGGTAATTTTGTATAGATTTTATTTTATGGGAAATATCGTATGCTCTTTTGGTTTCTTTGGCTCTTTCCAAGTAAAATAGAAAGTTAACTAAAAGTTGATTAAGAAATGTGCAACACACTCATATATATAAGTTAAATTTAATGAGGACACTTAGGTAATTATGTATAGATTTTATTTTATGGGAAATATCGTATGCTCTTTTGGTTTCTTTGGCTCTTTCTAAATAAAAATGGAAGTTAATTAAAAGATGTTTAAAAAATATGCAACACACTTATATATATATATATATATATATATATATATATATATATATATATATATATATATATATATATATAATAAAACAATACAAACACACAGAAGGGTATGTTTATATGATTTGAACTTGTGATCCTACATGAACAAACATCAAAGATGTAGTGCTCACATGTCGTTCTAGAGAGACCTACTAGGCCTACAGCTATTGCTCCACAACTTAGTTCACATGAATCTAAATAGGGTGAGTAGTTAATGGGTTTTAACCGAAAACGGACATGAACCAACACATAATAACAATCTAGGTCGGTTTCATTAATAACGGGTCAAAGTTTGGTTATAAGAAAAGTATAATTCAGTTTTTCGGTTCGGGTCACTAGTTTAGGATTTTGTTTCCGACTCGGCCCAAAATTATCTTGCATTTACATGTATATATATATATATATATATATATATTTTATATATATATATATATATATATATATATATATATATATATATATATATATATTTTTTTTTACATGTATATATATATATATATATATATATATATATATATATATATAAGGATAAACCCTATCTCTTTTCTACTTATTGTTGCAAAAAATATATATATACCAACTAACCATAAACCCTATCTCTTTTCTACTTAATGTTGCATTTATCTCTAGAGACAACCTCTCCTCTCCTCAATGTTTTGTCGCTCAGTCCTCTCTCTCCCCCGGACATATCATCATATGGCCAAAAAGTATAAGGAGCAGTCGAGCGAGTACAGGAAGAATAAGCTCAACCAGATTAAGCATAGGAGGATGGATGTGTCCGAGAGGTTCATCACCATGTTTTTGTACGTCCAGGTGCACAATAATCCACAAATTTATTTCAATCTATGTGTCATATTTTAGTTGTCAAGGCATAGCTTAAGTTGAATTTTTGTTTGTTATGTGAACATGATACAAGTTTACAAAGTCTACCGGAATGACATCAAATTCCTGTACACCGGACGAGAGCCAAGTGTTCAGCTCGGTTGGACAGCTCTCTACAATATTGGAGGCAAGAATATGACACCAGTGTGCTCCTAGGCTAGGGTCAACTAGGGGAGCTCCTGGACCAGGGTCGTCGATTTCTTATCTGGTATGTACCATGGCATTTTTTTCAATTTTCTCTTATTAACTTTTGATTTTCTATTTCCTATCAGGTATAAAACCGACTCGATCGAAAATGGAACTTTTTAATTTGATTCGATTTTATTCTATTTATAAAAAATAGTCCGACTTTTGGTTCTTAAAATGTAATTTTTAATTTATTCAATTTTTTTTAAATCAATTGTATTTTAATCAAATCAGACTCACCCTTAGATTTAACCCATTTGCCTATGGTTTTGTCCTTCAAAGGAGTACAAATATACAAATAAAAAGTCCATGCACTACCAGCCCCCAAATTTTTTTAACTTCCCTCCTTGTAAAACATTTTTCACTTAACTTTTCAATTTCCCTTTTTATTGTTTTCATTCTCCCTCCTTAAGTTTTTATTCCCCCTTCTTTCTTTCTTTCTATTTCTTCCTTCCGGGTGCGGGAGGGAGCTCTTGAACCCTCCCTCGATGGCATCTCCTCGTTTCTTCCTGGGACAAGGTCACTACGCAACAACTCTATCGTGTGAAAACCCTATTTTATTGGTCGTCGCTTAAATTTTTGTTCTTTGTTTCATATATCTCCGTCTGTCCAGCTCTACGACGCAAGCAAGAACGTGATGAAAGGGGAGTTCAGGCACGCACGGGGCCATGTCCTTGATTTCTTCTTCCACAACGATGAAGCCCTCGTCTTCGGTGGATCGCTGTGAGTTTGAGCCCTCGTCTTCGGTGGATCGCTGTGAGTTTGAGCACTCGTCTTCTCCGATTTGTAAGTCTTTGGTTTTTGAATTTGTCCATTAAGTGTTTGGTATTAGTTCTCACAGAGGAACTGTACACTTGCAAGAAGCTCTTTCCGATTATCTGTAGTAGGACTAATGGTTGGCTATCCAAGTGGTCAAGGACTTTGGTATAAGGAGGACATCCAGTGTTCAAAATTTGAATCCCAGGCTAGCAAATGTATGAACCAAAGAAATAGGTATACCCGGATCCCATACCATACCCTGTCCTTCTCCAGAATCTTTTGAAAGATCACAAACAACACTAATAGAACTTCCAAATGACAGCCTGAACATGGTGTTATAACAAATACCTCTGTTCTTATCAGATTTTCATATGTATATGCTGAATTTGTGCTTCCTTTACTAGCCACATCAATCAAAGCAACCAAGGCATCGAAACACTCCTTAGTACTAAGTTCAGAATAATAGTTGTCGATTAAATTCTCATCCCAAGGCTCACTATGGATGTTGTCATCATTGTTTAACTGATAAACAACATTTTGCTCATATCCTGTTTCAGAAGGGTCTGAATTCCCTGAATAAAATGAAACTTGACCATTTCCAGATTTTCAGGTAATAATGGTTCCACTTGAACTATAAATTGTTGAAGGTTTCCATCCATGCACAAGCTTCATTATAAAAAAGTCAATGAAATTGGCTATAAAACCACATCACATTCGGATAGCTCCAACTGTTTCCCCATTCCTCCTGCAATTGCAAGTGCAGCATCAGTATCTAAATAGAACTTAAATTGAATACTCCTCACTCGACCAAATGAATTGGTAATTCACAACACAAGGGAAACAATATTGTCACAATTTTTCTCTTCTCTCAGTTTGAACTCATTTTTCCATTAATTCCTTGAGATTCCAAAGCTGGAACATTAGGTGCCGTATTACTATTCCCTGTGCTAGCACGTAGATGTGGTGGTCTGCAATCTAATTCTACTTCTATGCATAGTGTTGGCAATTTCATAATTTGAGGCACATGCTCATTGCCATAGTGAAGAAAAGAAACTTTTAAAAGACCCCTTGCAGGCAATCTCTCAGAGAAATCATGCTTGTTTAAACTAATCCATGCACTGCATTTGGTGAATGCTGCAGAAGTACTATTAAACCCAACTTCAGCACCTAGGCTATTTTCCTTAGTACCTATAGCTCTAGAGAACTCCATCAAAGGCGTGGGTGTCAATCCAATCCTTGAAGTAACAGGTGCGTGCTCATAAAGGTATTTCTCATCAAGCTTTCCAGATTTCTTGACATCAACTGTCGTTTTACCTCTTTTGTAATATGGGTTGATAACTGAAATTATCATCTTTGGGAGGAATGTTTTTACAGAACTGAGAAGAGAAGTTATAGGTGCCTGATTTGTATCAGAAAGATCTTGTCTAGGACTCAAGATTTTCGAAGTATAGATCACCATACAATTTGATGAAGAAATCTCAACAGGCAGTGTGGTTCCCAAGCTTATCTCATTCTCTTGACTTGTACCTTGTATTTCACCAACAAAAGTATAGGAAGCATTTAGTGACTCTTGACTCTCATCCAAAGAACTAGCAGACACCAACTCAGGTATTTCATTTACTATCTTCTCCGCATTCGTTTGATTTTCACCTTCTTTATACTCAAGCAAACAGTCAACAAGAATAATTCAAAAGTACACTAGCTTCTCTTTCATATCCCTCACAATGGGAGTATAGGACTTCTTTGTTGTCTCTTCCTGGATAGTAGTGTCTGAATCTGGAACTGGAACAACCACAACTTCCTCGATAAAGTGCAGCAGTTCCAATAGTGCAGCAGTTCCTTGATAAAGTACAACAGGTAAAGTGCAGCAGTTCCAATAGCTTAAATTACGACATGTACTAGGTTTTTCTCATCATTTGGCAAAGTATCATATTTGGAACTTTTCTTGTTTTTCTCCATACTAGAATAGTGATGAACTAGTAAGTCTTAGTAAGATCTTGTATAGGGAGTCGATCAATCTCCGTGACCGGATAAGATGTAAGACCTTTTATAGTTTAAATAAGTATTTTATTTTAAGGTATATCAAATTGGAGAACAAGCTGAGTTTAGTCCGGTCACTTGCTATTCATGAGTTGCTTCTATAATCATAGTATCTCAAAACAAGTAGGAACTCTGGTTATTCTAATTTTTTTTACTGTTAACATGTAGTCATGAATTTTTGGAACTCTTCATTCCCAAAATGAGCTTCTGGCAAACCATCCAAATTCACGCATATATAATACTCTAAGTGGTTTGATAGAATTTGATGGGTGCTATCTTGAAAGTGAGCCATGTGTTGCTTGTAGCTGTCCAGAGGTTCCATACAACAGGATGAAACTTGAAAGCTTGAAGTCTGAGACAAAGTTTACCGATAACCGCATAATTGTGAAGTGCACAGGAAGCTATACTATTCAAACAGTGACTATGAATGTTCATGATGCTCGCAAGTCGAAATCTGTGAAAGTGTTGAACTTGTACTACAACAATAGGCATGTTGCTGATTTATCAGAACTGAAAAATAATTGGTCGCTGTGGAAGCGTGCTAAGAGCTGTCATCTGGCTTTTAACCAAACAGAACTGAAGGTAGAATTTCCAATTTCGATTACTGCTTGCAATTTCATGATAGAGCTCGATTCCTTCTATGAAAATCTGCAAGCTTCATCCCTTGAATCGTTGCAGTGTCCCCCTTGTAGCAGGTCTGTTACTGACAAGCATGGTATTTGTAGCAATTGCCATGAAAATGCATACCAGTGCAGGCAGTACAGAAATATTAATTATGAAAATTTGGATTCGTTCCTTTGCAATGAGTGTGGATATAGCAAGTACGGTCGTTTTGAGTTCAATTTAATGGTGAAACCAAGTTTCTCATTTGATTACATGGAGAATGATGAGGATATGAAGAAAGGTTTGGCAGCTATTGAATCAGAATCAGAGAATGCTCATAGGAGATGCCAACAACTGTTGGGATTCAAGAAGCCTTTGCTTAAGCTCGTATCAAGCATAGGCAAGCAAGAAATAGACTCGCAGCAGAAGGATACAGTGCAACAAATGATGGTGTCTTTACCTGGGCCTTCATGAAAGATAAATAGGAAAATTGCACTATTTTGTACGGTGAGAAATGCAAAGCAGCTTTCGATTCTGTGAGAAAAAGTGTCCAGACACTACAAGGATTACGAAGGGTTCTGATGACTTATCTGCATCAAAAAAGTTCTGATGATATTGTAACTTCATTGAGATGCAGTTTCCATGCTTGCAATTCTCTTATTGTGATGAAAGTGCTAGTGGACTTGGTGAATCCCTAGAACAGACCAAAAGAAAGGGATTGTACCTCTGTAGCATCTAGTCACAAGGAAGCTTATTTCCATAAGTCTGATAATGCTGACTTTTGAATTGTATGTTTCTATTGCTTTCTTTTTTCGTTGTATAGGGTTGCATTTGCACTTCATATCTGAATTTGAAGTTTTCTTGGAGTTTTAGTATAGTGGCGTCGCTTCGCCTGATTTCGAAGCAAACCAAATTCAAATATCTCTGGCACACATTTTAAGGGGATAAAATATTAACACATGTTAATTAATTGATAGGCAACTCGATCGCTTTGTCCGAATGCTCGTCCCAGGAGCAATGGTTCCATCCGGAGGCTTGCGGTCTTCAGGCTTACCGATGACAATATTTTCTCCTTCATCGGTGATTAGTAAGTTTATTTATCTTCATAGTCATGTCTTCAAATATTTAATATATATATATGTTATATTTGAAGCCTAGTATATTGTTTGAAAGGCTGGAACTACATTACTTGTTTTGGAATTTCAAATGCAAACATCATTTCACTAGGTGACCTTTAGAGTTTTCATACTATACATTCATTTCTTTGTGTTTTGAAATTTTCTTTCTAATTATTTAGAGCTTTATAAAGTTTATTCAATTCAACTTGCCTAGGTTGCAAGGATTACACACCTCAAATATCACTAGCTCTATCTGGTTCAGAAATATTCACTCTCTTTTCTGTTGGTTTTGGTCCTCGAATCTAATTGTAGGTCTTTAGAGAAATGAAAGTGTTGCAGAAGGAACCTCGACAATCATAATATGTTTGAAATATGAATTTTGCTTTCTCTTCATTCACACAAATTCTTGCATTTTATAACATGATATATTCTATTAACTCTTGTCTATTTTGTCGAATTGAAAAGACACCTATATACTTCATTGAAACATCCTTCTTTTGAAAATATCTTCATATGTCCTTTTGTAGAGCCAATAATCGATGACAACAACAAACCCTTTAAAACCAAAATAACCTTTGGTAACTTCATATAAGTATATTCTATAGTGCGTCTTTAAGTCTTTGTCAAATACAGACATGATATCATTTTTTGAGTAATGTATATGCTTCCTGGACTCCTTTGGACTGCGTTAGTGGAAAAATCTGTGGCAATATTACACCCCAATGTACCCTATTCTATAATCTTCACTTTTTATCATACTTTTTGTGCTAAGCTGTTTTTATGTATTTGTGAATTTGTTTGGCATTGATCACCTTTTAATTTTGGAATGAGTAGGATCACACACACACACACACACACACACACACACACACACATATATATATATATATATATATATATATATATATATATATATATATATATGCCATGGTTGTCCAAGGAGATTGTTGATATTCTCATATATTGACACATAAATGTATTTCTAAATTGATGATGTTCGTGTGCTTTCTGATGTAGAACACAATTGAAGATATAATAGCGTCCATTCGAAAGTTAAGAGGAAAGTCTGCAAGAAACCTGTAAATAATGGGACAAAGCTTTGCATGAATTGGCCTAGCCCAAGCAACATATGTTAGATAAGGTTACTTTTTTCTCTTCTTTGAGTCATGCTTTCTTTATATTGATAGTACTAGACTTAGAGAAGTAAATTTTCCTTTACCACTATTGTGGCTATAATCACAAACTCCTAAAAAAAGATATTTTTGTTGTAGTTTAAGCTATCATGATTCATGAGCTTTCCTCTCACCCATATCCTCATATGAAGCTGACGTACCCTTGAACTTAACCGTTTTTGTCCATTCATGTTTATGTTCATTTATTTTGATTCTTAATTTAGATACACATATTTGGGCATGTTTCTTGATCTCGTAATATGAGCCATTTATGGGGGTATGCTAATACAAAGTGATTCTCTATTTTCGTACAATGTTTTATATGTATGCATGCTTTTATATGATTCTTGTATTTTTCAAAGATTGATGCCCCTAGTTCTTCTTTTTCAGGCTTCACTCTTAACTATAGGTCCAAGCTTCAATTGAGGAAAATTGTACCACATACAAGATCCTCATTTCAGCAACGGTAGCAACAACAGTAACAACAATGAGAGCGGGAATTAGAAGAATGAATGTGTTTGTGTTTGTGTTTGTATTTGTATTTGTATTTGTATTTGTACATTTTTGTTTATAAATTTTTTTTAACAAAAATGGAAACATTAACAACGTTTAAAAACTGTTGTGAGATAACATTTTAGTGACTTGTCTAAACATTGTAAATTTTATTTAAAATACTTATAAATCATTGTTGATATTATAATTACAACATACAAATATTATTTACAACGTCTGTCAAACATGATTGAATAAATATACAATATTTTTTAAAAGTTGTATAATTTTTTTACAACGTTTGTGCACTGTTGTATAAAGTTTATGTACAATGTTTATTGAACGTGGTTGTTATTGTTTTTACTATACTTGTAGAACGTTGTTGAAATTATATTTACAACACTTGTAATACGTTTTAAAAAATATTTTTTACAATACTTGAAAAATATTGTAAAAAGGTTTTTGTCATATTTTATAAATTTCAACAATGTTTACAAATTGTTGTGAGAAGAACTTCTACAACATTTTTACAATGTTCAGACGAACATTGTGAAAGATACCCCCCCTTTTACAACCCTGGATATAACAACCTTTTGTTAAACGCTGTAAAAGACCTTTTATAACATTTTTTTCAACGTTGTAAAATAGGTTTTTTCTTGTAGTGACAACAACTCCAAAGGCAAACATCATTGGGCCTTCTGGGGCTCCATGGCCAAACCTACCGATGAGGGTGGCCTGGGATTCTTCCGACTGCGTCACAATGTGGACGCCTACTCCATGAAACTATGGTAGAAACTTCACGTCGGACGATCTCTTTGGGCACACTTCATGAAGGCCAGATATTTCAAACACATCCACCTGGCTAGTTCCATCAGCATAAGCTGATCATCGGCGGCCTCGTGCCACATTCTGTACAGTCACACCCTAGCTGAGCCATTGATTCGCCTCCAGCTGGGCTTGGGCGAATCATCGATATTCCTTGAAAGGTAGATGGAAGCCAACCTCATCCCTCGCCTACCAGCCGCCCCGGCAACCAATACGATCAGAGAATTGTGGAACAATGCTGACCACTGGAATTGGGTTAGGGTCCGGGAATGGAGCGGAGAGGAGGCCACCATCACCCTCCGGATCTCCAGCCTGAAGATTGGCACGATCGTCGATACACTCTCTTGGTCGGAGACCCATAACGGCGCATTCACTATTGCCTCTGCCAAAAGGGTCGTTCGCGGAACTGGGCCTCCCGCACCTATCTTGAGTCCTTTCTGGAACTCCTGTATACCAAAGAAATGGTCATTTCTAATATAGAGATCGAACCGCAAGAAACTCCCTATTGACGACATCCTCACCACCATTGGTTACAGCTTAGCATCAGCTTATCATTTCTGCGCCGATAAGCAACCAAAAACGATTGACCATATTCTCCGTCATGGTGACTCTTCCGCCAGCGTCTGGCAGCCCTTTCCCATCGTTGCAGCATGGTTTTGGTTGGTGGGAGCTTCAATGATCTTCTGGCCACTTAGGCCAACGCGTCTTATTGCCACCAGATCGTTGCAGCTACCACCATATGGGTTATATGAAAGAACCGCAATAAAGCTAGATACGAAGGTAGCCAATTCTCCGTCGCACAGCTACTTCGCGAGGCCATCCGCCAGTGCAGCAAGACCTCCTGTCTTTGTAAGCATGGCGACAAGGATTTCTGGGAGTGTTTGTCCTCCTGATCTTTTTGCCAGGAGGGGTTCCCCCCTTCTTTGTGTTTTCTGCTTTTTGCGCTTACTTGTAAGGGCTTCGTCATTTTGTGCCTTGAATGAATAAAAGGGGTTGTTTTCTCAATATATATATATATATATATATATATATATATATATATATATATATGTATATATATATGCACTTGTCTCTCCAGCCCTCCCTCTTCGTATTCCTGTGTGAATAGGAAATTGATTGAACAACTGCCCCTTTTGCCTTTATTAGGTTAATTAGGGTTTAAATAACTACCATTAATGTTAATGACATTGATTAGGGATTTATACTTATTTCAATTAATATTATTATTATTTGTGAACTGATATTTGATATATATATATATATATATATATATATATATATATATATATATATATATATATATATATTTTTATATATATATATATATATATATATATATATATGTAAAAAAAATATATATATATATATATATATATATATATATATATATATATATATATATATATATATATATGTATATGTATATATATATATCTGTGTGTGTGTGTGTGTGTGTGTGTGTGTGTAAATTATGTTCGACTAAAATTGAGGATTTTAGTACTAGAATATTTTTCTATATTGTCAAATATATATCAAAAATATTATAAATGATTTTCTAATAGTTATACGATTTTAGTTATGCTATCCCTTAAAATTCATAAATTGTGACTATTATAGTCGTGTCCTATTTCTTGATTCGATTATCGTGCCGAACTCTGATTTTGGGCTTCTATGTACCCAACTAGGCTATTTGGACTATTCTGGACTCAATGGAATCACCAGTGCCATCGTTTGGGACCATTTTGTGGAGCATAACATTGTACCTATTCTGTGTCGATACGTTCGTGTCGTGCACGTCGACTACAACTAAATTGAGGCGAGTACATTCTCTGATAATTTTTCATTTATGGTATTTTCTATGTTTCGTATATTTAGTGTAGATATCATTGATTCTTTGATATGTTGGTCACACAGATTGGTATTGTCTAGTTTCTGTCATGAGATGTTATTCCTTGTATATCTTGGTATATCTTGTGCAAGTTTTATCCTTGTTCTTGTGCATTGTATAGACACAATTTCTGCGAAGGTTCGTGACCTTTTCAGAGAATCCCGTGCCATAACATGTCATGGTTGGATCCATTATATCAGTCGGGGACAGGGAGTAGTAGTGTAGATATGTGGTCAATACCCTCCTTGTGCATGTATAGTTCCTTGTGAGTGTTAATCATACACCTCACGTGTGATTAACCAGGCCATAAAATCTTGTGCAAGTTCCCAAGCCGGCCACATGTCGAAGCTAGTACTCACTCACATAGTTAGTATATATTCTTGACTCTTTCTTGTACATGATATAACATGTTTTACTCTTTCTTTCTCTTGTTTACTGTTTTACCATGCCATGCTACTTTCATGTACACTTTACTTATGCTCGTGTATTTTCTCTATTTGTTGTTATATAGTCCTTATCATTTACTGGGAACTGTTGTTAGTGGTGTGCTCGTTCCAATCCTGACTAAACAAACAACAACAAAAATAAAAGAAATAATCTATAACCAAGGCAAGGTACACTTGTTTGTAACCTCCATTTGAGTATATGTCTGACCAACTCCGACGTCTTCGTTACTCCCGCCAAGTTCACCTATAATAAATATACTATTATTAATACTCTAAAATAGACTTACCATATACAGACTTTCCATATATACTATATTGATATCTATACCTCAAAAGTTGTCATAACATCGATACTACACCATACAACATTTAAAGTACCAAACTTTATTATAAAAATAATTTATAACTAATATAAAATAATAATTTAATTGCTAGAAAAACTTAGAAAATATTTTTATATCGTTAATAATATTATTTTATTGCTGGAAACTCAATCACAATATTCTCATGTTGATACTACATCGTTATTTTCACAATTTGCCTACTAATTGAGTCCCAAAATAACAAATATTTAAAAATATTTAATTCTAGAAAATTACTAAAAATAGCTAAAATATTGTTTTTAAAATCAAACCATGCATCATAAATATTTTAGTAAATGTATGTGAAGTATCAAAGCTTTTGGATACAAAGAACACATGATTTTCGGAGTTATGGTGTTACGACAAATGTCAATTTTTTAATAAATACTAAAGAAAAGACAAACAAAACAAAACGATATGCGTTGGAAAGATCTGAATGTCTAGTTTTTGAAACAAAATTATTCGGAAGATTGAATCCACCCGAAAATAGGTAAAAATTTATTCACTACATATATGGTCTGTTCTGGACACCATGTCGTAGAATGGATGCTTCGACCAAACCGCTTGGAACTGTGTGATCCTGCAATCAAAGATTTAGAATTAGAGACACAAAGGAAATTTTTCATTTTGGTTTGAAGTCAAGTGGACAAGAAAAATTAGACAAACCTATTCTAGAAGTCGACTAACCTGATGTAACTTTCAGATAGTACTTCGTAGAAGTTTTCTCCAAAGAGACGCATTGTGCACCTCTCCAATGGCGGTGAGATGGCTTCTACACTTGCTAGGATGTAAGAGTATATTGAAGGGGTCACGAAAGTGGTAGTAATTGGCACACAAATTAAGGAAATAGGGGTATAAAGTGGATCGACCCAGAGAGGGCGGATCGACTATGGTGCTCTCGGGTTGGGGTGTTTGGGCACGTGACTTTGGGGGTTTAAGGGTAGAGTGGCAGAAATGTGGAGGGGTTTTTAGTTATGATTTTGATAGGTATTTATGCTATGGGGATTTGGGCTTTGGTTTGGACTAATTTGGTTAGGATTTGACCCTCCAAAGGACTACTATGGTAATGTGTTTCCTTATTTAGAGAGTTGTTTGACTAAGTCAAAAATAAATGATTTAATGCACATGGCTATAATTTAATAAAAAATAAATATTATATATATATATATATATATATATATATATATATATATATATATATATATATATATATATATATAATTTTGGCAACCTTAGATAGGCTCTAACAAGTAGGGCTGGTTAGGTTAGGGTCCGAATATATTTTATAGTCAAATTGAACCCAAAAAGTCAACTAATGGGCCTCATCTATCATTTGCAAATCAATAGCACTGGGAACTTGATTGAATGACACACCCTAGGCATGTGCAACGTAGGCTCAAAATGGATCAAAACCATATATATGGTCAATTGGTTTTGGTCTATGTCGAGTCCCAAACTAAAGTTGCAAGTTAGGTCTAGAATTACGGTAAATGGTCAAAATGGCCTAAGTTGACCCGAAGTTGTGCGAAGTCAAAAAATGTTAGGGAACAAATTTGGATGGGATGTGATATATCAAATTGAAGGTGAACTTGTCTAAAATTTAAATATGGAATTAGATTTAAGAAATTAATATTTATTGATATGTAAGAGAGAAAGATTACGCCGAAATAGATTGTACTTCAAAAATCAAAGATACGTTAAAATTCTACTATAGTCATTATTGACTTAATATATGGTTTAATATTAAAACATCCATATTAAAAAAATAAAAAATAATAAAAATAAAGTCCAAAAATTAAGGGGCTTACAACCTACCCACATTAGAAAATTTTATCTTCGAAATTAAAATAACAGTAATATGCAAAAATCTATAACGCAAGATTAAATAAGCTAAAACTTACCAAAAATCGTAAATAGATAGGAATATTGCTCCCGCATGGAATCTTCTCTCTCCCAAGTAGATTCTTCTGGAGAATGGTTCTTCATTGCAACCTGAACCAATCTAACGGTGTGCTCTAAGCGTCCTCTTGCTAGTACCCAAGATACCAACTAGATGCTCTTCGTATGATAGAATTGATCCTACTGTGATCTCGAAATTTTTTACCACGTGGCTAGGGTCAGTCGCATACTTCCTCAACTGCGAGACATGAGATACATCTTGTACTCCCTTTAAGGATAGGATGATGCAAGACGTTATACTACTTCTCCAACACTCTCTATATTACCAACATGTTACAAATATAGAGGTAAGGCTTCTAACTTGGCCCTTGCACCTTTAACTATAACTAACCATAGAAAAATCATAATTCCTTCGTAATTGTCAATCCTTAAACTCTATACTATATTCCTATAAGTTACATCACCAACTTATTTAGTAGTTCAATTAGCGATCTACTCCTTTCTACCTATAAGCAATCTATACAATCCTTACAAGTATGCCTATCTGTAGGATAAAGGTCGAGGCTGACCTAGACAACTTCATAAACCTATTGGTTATCCTTCTTATCCTATGTTTTTATAGGTAATTTCAAGACTAGTTTTACCATTTATAGAGATGATCGTCCATTCTATTTAGATCGATCTTCTTACTCTGTCTAACACTCTTAGATTACAAACCATCTTGACACTATCGTTAGATAATAATTTCTCTAGTACTTCTACCATAGTCCCTATCTTAGGCAAAAGATAGTAGAATTTGGTTAATGATTTCATGGTTGTTTGTTTGGGTTAGGCTTTATACTTAACTATATCCTAACTTATTCCTTGGGAAAGTATCTATAAAATTCTACCCACCATAGTTATGTACCAAGATCTGTAATCACGAATTCCTATCTTCTTCAAATAAAAATTCAGACAATAATGGTTCTAAACAGTCTTAGGTCCAGCCTTAAGTACAAGGCTTATCAAGTGATTCTATTCATAACAAAACTACCTAAAATATACCATAAGGGGGTCCTATTTCCTTAAGGCACTATAACTAATACCAAGTTTAACAGCCTAATCTCTAAAATTGTATATCTAATATTCAGGATAAATTCTATTCTTATTATCTAACAAATCTCTATGGATATGTAAGTTCTAATGCACCCTATCTGTTTGGCAGATGTAGGAATGCCTATCAATCGACTAAGAAGATTTTTCTACCAAACTAAAACTCCTATAATATATAATCCCACTATGTTCTAATTGGTCTTTCTAGTAGATTGGTTCTACCCTACTTATACGTACCTTAGATAATTATCCTCCTACAAGATATTTTGCCATCATAGCTTCTATCCTACGATAAATTATATGTTAGTCTATTTGCAAACAATCGATGGAAAAACTCAGTTGCAATCCCTAAGAAGAGATACAAAGAATGCAGTTGCAATCCCTAAAAAAGAGATGCAAATAATGCAGTTGCAATCCCTAAAAAAGAGATGCAAATAATGCTGATTGCGTAGCCTAAACGATTAAAAAAAATTGAATCGCGTTTGCAATAGCGGTTTCTCGAAGGCAACAAGAGATGATCAACAACAGTTGAGTCTCAGATTCTCGAAGGCAACAGAAAGAGGAAGGAAGAAGAAGAGTGGATCTCGCTGGGGTGTTGAACACCGGCGCTCAAAGCTATACCCGCAGTACGGATAAGCTCCCAGGAACCAGCAAGTTCAGGAGAACTTCTGGAACGCTCGTAAGTCAATATTTGAGACTTGAACGGGCTTCCTGGACTTAACAGACTCCCTCAACTCTCTTCTTGGTGCATCTTTCAAAGGAGGCCAAGGGGCTCTATTTATAGAGTGGAGTTGAGACTTCACCTCTTCTCCTATCCGATGTGGGAGTAAAATACCAATACTCAAAAATAGAGTTTGATATTTTAGATCATCCCACAATCAGCATAGAAGTGTGCCAGTCCACGCCTACCCCCCGAACCCTCCCGTGCATGCACGAGACATCTTGGAGTCCGCGTCCGAGTCCGAGTCCGCACAACAAAAATTAACTTGCATCCTTGTTGGATTTAATCCTTTTTCCTTCTAGGAAAATACTTCCACATGGCACAAACTTGTGCCCCACTACACCTCATGTGCACACCTCAACACAAGCAATGCATTATATTGAGATACTCACCATTTGGTGTAGCCGATGTGGGACTATCTTTTCTAGTCCAAAGGCAAAAACACCAACAATCCCCCACATATCTCAATATATGGGTTGAGCGTTCCCCACAGTGATTGTCCATCATGCATTAGGAGAGATGTCGCTACGACTTGAATCTTCTCGCATAGGTTAAATAACAGCATGATACAAGAATGGACTAAGCCTTGAATTCTGCACCATAACTGCAATTCTTCCTACTCACATAGTGACATCAACTGTGCTTCTGGCTGCACATTGAAGGCCTTGTGCCAGCCTGGTTTCAGTGTATAATTTTTGGGCGTCTACAAGTTTACCCTCAAGAGACGGCCTGATATCTCTGTCCATACACTATAGGTGAGTTCTATATAAAGAGTCATTGGCATGAAGCATTGCGCTTCTTTGCGGTGCTACGCCGCTATGACATGGCTGACAAAGCCAAGGCATTACCCCTACCTGGGAACCTCATCGTAGTGTCATACTACTGTAGCATGAGGTCTCAAGCCTCTTTGTAGTGCCAAACTACCCAGCATGAAGCCTTGCGCTCCCTTGTGGTGTTACGCCACTATGACATGGCTTGCAAAGCCGAGGCTTTACCCCTACCTGGGTACCTCATCGTGGTGTCATACCACTGTAACATGAGGACACCGGCCTCTTTGTAGTGCTGCCTACATCTCTTTATTACGATTATGCAACATTAGGCTACCTGCCTATATGCGGTGCTACGCCGCCTGTAACTTGGCTAACAAAGCCGAGGCATTACCCCTACCTGGGAACCTCATGGTGGAGTCACCCTACTGTAGCATGGAGTTGTAACACTCCTTTGTGGTTGTTGCGCCACCATGCTTCCTGTAAAGCATAACAGACCTTCACTCAGTCTGAGAACTCATTAAGGCATTATGCCATCCTTCTCACAGGATCAATTTTCCGTAGAAAATTCATAGTAGACAACAGTGGTTCTGGATCCGAAACCCTTACATGTTCCGCAGAACAAGTGCCCACTGTTAACTAATATTTTTCCAGTCAATAGTCCTCCCTTGAATAAAAAAATTAGATATCTGGTAGATTTCTCTTTGAACCAATAACATAAAATTTATTGATAGGATTATAATGACACAATATTAGAATGCCTTCAAGCCCATCTTCCTTGCTGTGTCCTCGACCAGCTGACGCTTGAGACCCTTCGTGAACGGATCCGCCAGGTTTTCCTGACTCCGAACATCGATCACTGCATTGACGCCCCTTTTTATGAGATCGTTCACTGCTCTGTGCTTCAACCGCACAGTCCTCTTCTTCCCGTTGAAGAGTTCATTTGATGCCACTGCTGCTACCGCCTGGTTGTCACAGTATATCGGAATCGCCGGTATCTGAGCCCCAACCATTGGAAGGTCATACATGAGCTCCCGAAGCCACTCTGCTTCATCTGCTGCAGCGTCCAATGCAAAGAATTCAGATTCCATGGAGGAGCGAGATAACATAGTCTGCTTCTTCGACTTCCACGATATAGCAGCTCCACCCATGGCGAACACATATCCACCTGTGGAATATTCGCTCTCCACCTCTGAACACCAGCTAGCATCACTGAAGCCTTCCACTACTGACGGATCTCCGCTGTAGTATAGTGCATATGTCTGAGTCTTCTTGAGATATCTCATAACACGCTTCACAGCTTTCCAATGCTTTACGCCTGGATTGCTCGTAAATCGACTCAACATTCCCACTGCAAAGGCTATGTCAGGCCTTGTGGCAGTAGTAGCGTACATCAAACTTCCGATGACGCTAGCGTACTCCAACTGCCTGACGCTCTCCTTCGAATTTGGCTCCAGTTTCAGATCACTCCTGTACGGTGTATCAATAATAGGAAGATCTTGATACCCGTAGCGAGAGAGCATCTTCTCAATGTAATGAGACTGTGACAGCGCTATTCCAGTGCCTGTCCGGATGATCTTGAGCCCCAAGATTACGTCGGCATCCCCCAAGTCCTTCATACTGAACTTGGTCGAGAGGAATTTTTTTGTCTCTGTGACGCAGCTTAAATCCGTACCTAGGATTAGCATGTCGTCCACGTATAGACAAACGATTACTCCTCTTCCGTCAGCAAACTTCGTATAGACACACTTGTCTGTTTCACTGACCCTGTAGCCATTTGACCTTATCACCTTGTCAAACTTCTCATGCCACATTTTGGGAGCTTGCTTCAAACCATACAGAGACTTCATCAACTTGCAGACTTTATCTTCCAGACCTCTGACGACAAAACCTTCTGGTTGTTGCATGTAGATCTCTTCGGTCAGCTCGCCATTAAGGAATGCCGTTTTCACATCCATCTGATGTATCACCAGCTTGTGTATTGCTGCTAAAGCAATTAACAATCTGATAGTTGTCATCCGAGCTACTGGAGCATAAGTGTCAAAGTAGTCGATCCCCTGCTTCTGAGCAAACCCCTTGGCCACTAGCCTGGCCTTGAACTTGTCAATGGTTCCATCTGCTTTCATCTTCTTCTTGAAGATCCATTTGCATCCGATGGGTCTTGCTCCTTCTGGTAGGTCGACCAATACCCATGTGTTATTGGAGGTGATTGAGTCAATCTCGTTGTCAATCGCCTCCTTCCAGAATATAGCATCTCTGGTCTTCATCGCCTCATCATAGGTAAGCGGATCTGCTTCCACATGATAGGTGACGAAGTCATCTCCGAAGTCTTTCGGCCTCCTCGCTCGCTTAGTTGACGGCTCAGCGAGTTCTGGTTCAGCTGGTGTCTCCTCGACAACAACTCCATTTTGGACTACTGGTTCGATAAAGATCTCTGTCTGCTCCGCACCCTTATTATTCTCCAGAATGTCCGCGAGAACAATGTTCTTGTGCCTTGCAAACTTTTTTTCAAAATATTCAGCATCGCGAGATTCGATGATATGATTTGACTCGATATCAAGGAATCTCCGAGCATCACTCTTCTCGGCATACCCCAGGAAGATCGCCTTAGTAGTCCTTGTCCCCAGCTTCTGAATCTTTAGATCCGGGAGCTTCACATAAGCCAGGCACCCCCACACTCGAATGACATTCAGGTTGGGTCTGACTTTGAACCAGAGTTCATGAGGAGTTATGTCGGAAGTTGCATACGGCACTCTGTTCAGAATGAAAGTGGCCGTTAATGCAGCTTCTCCCCAATAGCACTTTAGGAGACCCGCAGTCAACAGCATAGAATTCATCATCTCTGTCAACGTTCTGTTCTTCCTTTCTGCTACTCCGTTGGATTGTGGAGAATACGGAGCCGTCGTCTCGTTGATGATTCCATGTTCTTTGCAGAATGATGAGAATTCATGAGACCTATATTCCCCACCTCGATCACTCCTCAGCCTCTTGAGTTGTTGTCCAGTTTGCCGTTCAGCCTCGGCCCTGAACTCCTTGAACTTCTCGAATGCTTCGTCTTTAGATTTGAGTAAATAGACGAAGGCATACTTGGAGAAGTCATCGATGAAAGTAATGAAATACTTCATCCCGGCCTTTGTAGAGAATTGTTTGAAGTCACAGATATCTGAGTGAACCAACTCCAGAAGATCTGTGCTTCGATGGACCCTGTGGAAGGGTTTCCTAGTGATCTTCGTCTGAGCACATATCTCACATTTCTCTACCTTACCCCCACACTTGGAGATAAGTCCTAGACTAGACATTTTGTTTATTCGCTTACAACGAACATGTCCTAGTCTATTATGCCACAACTCAAGAGAGTAATTCAAACTAGTGATAGCATTGACATTATTATGCTGGGTTACAACAAGCTGAATTTTGTACATTCCTTCAGTCTGAAAAGCTTTTCCGAAGAAAGTACCCTTCTTGGACATCACCATTTGGCCAGCATTGATGTCCATCCTCAAGCCTGCGTTGCAGAGCAGGCTCCCAGAGATCAGGTTCTTTGCGATTGCAGGAACATGCTTCACACCTTGAAGCGTCAGAATGTTCCCTGATGTAAGCTTCAGCTCCACCGTCCCGATCCCCAGTACTTCAGTTTGTGCCTGGTTCGCCATCATGACTTTCTCGGAAGTAGGCTCATAGGAGACGAACCAGTCCTTGTCTGAACAGACATGACATGTCGCGCCAGTGTCTATCCACCAGTCCAAGTCTGCCCCCACAGTTGCAACCTGTGCTATCATGGCAACCTGATTAGTAACCAAAGAAACCTTGTTAGGCTCACCTTGCTCTTTGGGCTTGGACTTGCATTCACTTTTATAGTGACCCTTCTTGCCACAGTTGAAGCAAGTCACATGGGACTTGGACTTCTGTTGCTTGAATCCTGGACCCTTCACTTTCAGATTCGAGAAGTCCTTCTTCTTGTGGTGAGAAGCCGCCTGCTTCCCTTTGTTCTCTCTGGTGGCTTGAACCAGATTCGCTGTTGCTAGTTGCTTGGACAGGGTGTCCAACTTCTGTTGAGAGCGCATCTCGTCCTCAACATGAATCTCGCTGAGGAGATTATCCAGGCTAATCTCCATCTTCTTCCTATGCATCCTTGCATAGATGTTGCTCCATCCTGGAGAAAGTTTTGCCACGATCCCTCCAACGACGAACTTGTCGACAAGGGGCATGCTATCGTCCTCCAGTTTCTGGCGCAGCTTCAGGAACTCTTTCACTTGGGGCAGCATGGTCTTCTCGTCTTCAAAGACCCATTTGTGGTATTTTTCAACCATGAACATCTTCGACCGGGCCTCGTCGTCGTCATACAGCTTCCCCACGGACTCCCAGATCTCTTTGGCAGAAGTCCTCTTTGTGTAGGACTCGGCCAGAGAGTCTTCCATGGAATTCAGGATCAGCAGCCTGCATATGCTGTTATCCTTTTTCCACTTTGTCTGCTTGCTCGTAGCAGCGGCCAGAACAGCAGCAGATCCTGTTGCTGGAACGATTGGTTCTTCCTCATCCAACACGTGATCAACATCCACGAGTTGAAGGTTCAGAATCACCTTTCGCTTCCAGATCTGGAAGTGTTTGCCGTCGAATTTCTCCAACTTGTTAAAGCCGGTATCGACAAGCGAAGCACGAGTGTTTTCCATCGAATCGTATAGCTTTGAGAATGTTAGTCTATTTGCAAACAATCGATGGAAAAACTCAGTTGCAATCCCTAAGAAGAGATGCAAAGAATGCAGTTGCAATCCCTAAAAAAGAGATACAAATAATGCAGTTGCAATCCCTAAAAAAGAGATGCAAATAATGCTGATTGCGTAGCCGAAACGATTAAAAAAAAATCGAATCGCGTTTGCAATAGCGGTTTCTCGAAGGCAACAAGAGATGATCAACAACAGTTGAGTCTCAGATTCTCGAAGGCAACAGAAAGAGGAAGGAAGAAGAAGAGCGGATCTCGCTGGGGTGTTGAACACCGGCGCTCAAAGCTATACCCGCAGTACGGATAAGCTCCCAGGAACCAGCAAGTTCAGAAGAACTTCTGGAATGCTCGTAAGTCAATATTTGAGACTTGAACGGGCTTCCTGGACTTAACAGACTCCCTCAACTCTCTTCTTGGTGCATCTTTCAAAGGAGGCCAAGGGGCTCTATTTATAGAGTGGAGTTGAGACTTCACCTCTTCTCCTATCCGATGTGGGACTAAAATACCAATACTCAAAAATAGAGTTTGATATTTTAGATCATCCGACAATCAGCATAGAAGTGTGCCAGTCCACGCCTACCCCCCGAACCCTCCCGTGCATGCACGAGACATCTTGGAGTCCGCGTCCGAGTCCGAGTCCGCACAACAAAAATTAACTTGCATCCTTGTTGGATTTAATCCTTTTTCCTTCTAGGAAAATACTTCCACATGGCACAAACTTGTGCCCCACTACACCTCATGTGCACACCTCAACACAAGCAATGCATTATATTGAGATACTCACCATTTGGTGTAGCCGATGTGGGACTATCTTTTCTAGTCCAAAGGCAAAAACACCAACATTATAATCAAAGCTACCAAAACTAGTATGGGCATTAAAGGAACACCTTCTTCATCAAATGCATGGATACAGCAGGTGCATCTGTCAATTAAAATGGCCCCAACAATCTTGTAGTATCCATAGCAAACTCTGAATGTTGTCCTTGGAATATCTTCTTTTTGCATCGTCACCTGATAGTATCCCGATCTCAAGTCAATAAAATACCTTTACTCCTGCCAGCTGGTCAAACCGGTTGATGGTGAACTATACTTCGAGTTAGTAGAACAATCTTGGGGTTCAAATGATTAATCAGTCTGAAGATGACGATCACCGACTCATTCTAAAGTATAAACTACCTATCAAGATTTTCTAAGAATGAGACTAGCTAATCTTTAAAGTCGTGATCTAACTTATACTACCTTAGAGGTCATATATCTCGATTCCAACCAGTTCACCCGCTTCTATAGCTTGAATTTTCTCTAATCGTCTCTCTTAGCAATATAGTAACTTTACGCTAAGATGTAGTCTGCTATGTCCTAACCCTTTTCTTGTTTGTTTACTAGATAATGGGCATGCTAATGCTAGACAATGCTTATATATGATACCTTGATAACGACTCGACTAATCTTCTAGTTATGGTTGTTAATAGGTCCTTTCAAGCTATTCCACATGTGTATATAGTAGTATATCTAGTCTAATACCGACCTTGCTATTCCTCAAACAATTATTCATAGATCGACACCATGGCCCAACCTATCATCACGCATCATTTTGATTCATTCCCTTGATAAGAATCTCATTAGTAAAGATCCTTCAGGTCACTGTTTGGGGTAACTTTACATATATATACCATCATGTTTTCTATATTATTCAATAAACATTTTCTAAACCTTATTGCAACCTTAAAATGCCTTTAAGGATTCTATAGTACCTTATCGAATCACCCTATCCATAACAAGAATTTTAAATTCTTTCAACTACAGTCTTTCATTGGGATGATCATACTCTATTTGGGAAACCGTATCTAACTCTAAAATTCTACCATATATTCTACCGGTCATTGATCTATTCATTATGATTGAAAACATATCATACCTTTCTTTCTAAACTAAATAAAGCCTTGTTATTTCTCTATCATATCTTTGTCTATCATCTCTACATCATAGGTGAATAATAGAATGGGAGTATCCTATTGATAGAATACAATCCAATTATCTAGTAGACAAGCAGGAGGATTGACTATCCTTTCTCTATCCTTACCACCTTAGATAAATAATTTCTTTTTAAAATACTCTATCAACTATATATCTTCTATCCTATGATCATAGAATATAATCCAATTGGTTTTTTAGGCACGAGTATTCGTCCTTTCGTAATAGGAAAAGACGAGAATTCATGGTAATGAGTTCAAGAAAGAGGATTGACTTTAATTCTCGAGTTCAAAGGACGATATATAAGAGCAAAAGAATTTTCAAGCTGAGATCCTAATACAATATCCTATTGCAGGCTCGTTCGATACAATAACGTAATCAAAATAATATGCTCTGACCTGCATGGGACACCACAAAAATATGTAATGTCCTAGTCCCAAAATACATAGGACCGGGTATACGAATAAATGCCAGCACAATCACCAATAGGCCATACTACCTACCAACCCCATTAGCTAATGATTAAGCTGTAAATCATAATAACAACCCAAAAATATAACACAGTCCACCAGTATATAACTATATACATAAACATGAAATAACAGTCCACAAAGTAGTCAAGTCCAATAGAAATAATATAGCAAATGTCTAGCTGTAAAAGTGATAACATCTGTACGGGAAAAAGATATCTTGAAACCATAGTCAAGAGAAATAAAGTAATATTCAACTACATGTCTGCTGAAATGAAAGAAATAGAGTAGCAAGTCTAAATAGAGAAATGACATGATCACGAAAAATCTTTTAGTACTATCTCATCCTCCTGTACCGGTACGTCTCCGATCTCAGCTCCCAAACCGTAAATCTCAGGATAGTCTTCTGATCTGTCTAAGCCTAGGAAATAGCTATGTCCTCAGGGGATTAGCAAGGTACATAATATACATGCTATGTATAGATATGAAATAGAATCTATGGCAACTAATGTATCTGGTCTATGTGATATGCAGGTGAGAACAATTCCTAGAATATCAGACCTCACCACTGAGGCTCTGTAAGCCCCTGAATTTAGGGCTTATTTTTTTCAATTTTATAAATCAATTATTTTAAATAAATATTATTAATTGATTATTATTATTTAATTTAATGCTCTTTACCGTGACTTGGAATTCTTGAGCATCAGGGATGCCAGTCTCTGGAAACTTCCTTCTTGGAGTTTGTAGTAGACGAGATTATCTTTATTTTGATATATCATGTCCTACTTGAACTCGTTCCCTTGTGCTCTTTTTGCTTCGCGCAAGTTCGGGTCAATATTAGACCATTTAATTATTAATTAAATTCCTACTCTTTTCCTTGATCATCATATGCGCGTTACCATGACTTTTAATTTGGGAGCACCAGACTAGTCATTTTTTCGAAACCAACTTGTCATGTTTGATCTACTCGAGACACTCTTCGCCTCTGACCTTCGTGTCCCACTCAGACACACCATTTTGTGCTCCATTTTCTTCGCACAACTTTCGGGTCAAATTAGGCCAATTAATTATCTGCCGTAAAACCTGATTTAAATTCCAATTTAATTTCGGGACCCGACATCGACCCAACCTAGTCGACCCCAAATATGGACATGGCCCATATAAAGCCTACTACCCGCCTGCCACTTGTGTCCCATTTATTTGAGTCCCCACATGTTATTTATTTGCCCATGATTATAAACACCATTTTAATTCGAATATTGTCCCCTGTCCGATTTTGGCACAACCCGGCTCCACTGAACCCGAGCCCGAGCTCTATGTTGCCCTCCATCATGACTGCCCACACCCTACTGATATTTTCTCTTCTCTAAATATCTCTATACATATACAAATATCTCATTATATATATATATATACATATATATATATATAATATCTTTTTCTCTCTCCTTAAACAAATCAATTCCTCTACTCTCTCTCTCACTCAACACACAACCCCCTCACCCCCTGTACCCGAACACACATCCCCCCCACCCTCTCTCTACCTTCTCTCTCTCTAAATATCTTATTTTCACTCTCTCTATTATATATATATATACAAATATATATATATATAATATATAACACTCTCTCTTTACCTACACTCCACTCTCTCACTTCCCTCTCACATCACCACACCCCCTCCCATCAGCCGAACACCTCCCCCTCTCTTTCTCAAATATCTCTCTTTCTCTCTCCTCCCCTCTCATTTAATACACACAGCACACACATACATATTTCTCTCTCTCACTCCTTATATTACACACACACTTTTCTCTCCACAAACTCCACACACACAGCACCTCCCCGAGCTCACCACTGGCCGGACCTCCCTCCTTCCTGGCTGAGCCCGACCGCCGCCACCCTGGCCGGAGCTCCGCCGTGGCCGAGCATGGCCGGCCGCACCACCACCAATCACCATCCACCATCATCAATCACCATCCACCACCATCAACATCATCACTCACCACCACCACTCATCGCCACCACCGTACGACCACGTCGCCGCGCAGCCGTCGCACCAGGCCGGCGAGCACCGCCGCGTCGCCGCACCATGCAAACAGCAGCTGCAGCAGCTGCGACAGCACGCAGTGCAGCAGCAGCTGTAGTGCGTGCGCGCACGGCCACCGCCGCGCGCTGCCGTGGCCGGCCACCGCGCGGCCCCGAGGCCCCCTCGGCCGGGCGCACCCCTGGGCGAGCTCCCCTACGCCATCCTCAACCTCCCCGACGAGCCACGTAGGCGATTCGTGCGTTTTGCACGGAATCCCGCCGACGCGCGCACGGAGAAGTTTCAGAATTCACGTTTCGGGACAGCGACTTCGCGCACGTTTTCTGGATTATCCGACCGTTGGATCGGCGATTTCTTCTCTCCGTCTCAATCTCGGTATATACCCCTTCATCCCTCTCAAATTTGAACCGTTAATTTCGTCGTTTGATACATCAAAACCGGCCACCAAGTTGACGTTTTAATTTGTACTATTTTTGGACAGTTTCGTGATGCCAACTTCGCGGGTTCGTATCTTCGTCGTTGCAGCTTCGTTTTATGTGCCACCAGTTCCGGTGCACAACTAGTATAAACCTCTTGCTGCCCTTTTAGTTTTCATTTCAGTTTGAGCTTGTTAGGTCGGTCGAATTCGACGCCAAAGTTGGCCGTTCGAATTCTTAGTGTTGCACTTGTAAAATTCTATTTTGAACCCGGGACTCCGGATTCAATTTCTGACACCACCAGTAGACTCGTGGCGTCGTTTTGGCCTATTTTCATATAAAGTTTGCTTGATTTGGAGAACGTGGGCCCTGGCACACATTTCGGTGCAAAGCGGGTCCCACTTTCTGAGTCAACGGAACTTTTTGACGTCGGCTCATCGGAATCCAATTCTGGATATACCGTTGAGTTCGTATCGTCATTCTGGACTCGTTGACATATAATTTGCTAGGTTTTAGTGGACATTGGTTCCGGCACGCATTTCGGTGCAAGTCGGATACCAATATCCGGGTCAACGTGTCATTTTGAGTTCGGCTCATCGGAATCCAATTCCGGATATACCGTTGAGTTCGTATCGTCATTCTGGACTCGTTGATATATAATTTGCTGAGTTTTGAGGACATTGGCTCCGATACGCTTTTCTGTGCAAATCGGTTTCCAATGTCCGGGTCAACGGACCAATTTGAGATCGGGTCAACGGAATCCAATTCTGGATATACCGTTGGGTTTGTATCGTCATTCTGGATTTGTGGACATATAATTTGTTAGGTTTTGTGCACTTTTATTTTAGCACATTTTCCGGTGCAAAGTTTGTCCAACGGCGGATATCATTTTACCCGAAATTACCTTTTTGTCCCTGTGTCCAAATTGGACTTTTGGACAGGCTATCCTATCTGATTTGACCATTCTGGACACGTTGGTGATGTTAGTTTTATCATCCGACAATATCTGTATATTTCTTCCCTTTTTGTGTCACCCTATTAGTATAATATTTTCTCTTTTTGGTTGTTTTAGAGACCCGTCGATTTCAGTGATTTCTAAATCACCGAAATGCATAAGTTGACCTTGTAGATGTTTATAGAGACTAGCTTTGACCCAGTTTGACCATGGTTGACTACTTTGACTGAATGTCGAAGTAGAGTCAACATTTGACCTAAGTTAGACTAGTTTTGACCTTGGTTGACCACATTTGACTATTTTTGACCAAAGTCAACCGAAAGTCAACCGTAGCCTAGGATTGACCAGAACTTGACCGAACTTGACCAGTTGACCAAAGTCAACTGTACGTCAACCTTGACCCAGTTGTCTTAGTTTGACTTAGTTTGACCTAGATGTTTAGTATGTCTTTTGACCCTGATCAGCTCTTGTATTATTTCATCTTTAGGTCTGTGGTTTTACTCTGAATCCTGATTCATATTGACAGCAGGACCCCAGGCGAGTACATTCTCTGATAATATTTCTGTTTTATGATATCGTCTATGTTTCTTGTATTTAGTGTAGATACCCTTGTTCTCTTGACACATTGTTCACACGGATTGGTATTTTCCTGGATCCCGTCATGAGATATTGTTCCTCGCTCTCCTTGGTATATCTTGTGCAAGTCTTTTGTGTTCCTTGTGCATTGTATAGACACGATTCCTGCGAAGTCTAGCTACCCTCTCGGAGAATCGCGTGTCATGATGTGTCATGGTTGGATCCACTATACTAGTCGAGGATGGGGAGTATTAGTGTAGATGTGTGGTCATTAGCCACCTTGTTGTTCTTGTAGATCTTGTGAGTGTTAATCATACACCCCACGTATGATTAACCAGGCCAGTAGACCTTGTGCAAGACCCAAGCCGGCCACATGTTGAAACTAGTACTCACACACTTAGATAGATGATTCTTGATTCTTGTACATGCCATGATCAGTTTTACTTGCCTTATTCTAGCTCTAGATTTACAGCTTACCTTGCCATGATACTCACATGTACATTTCATGATTTCTTGTATATTCTCTCTATTTACTGCTACATGTTCAATATCGTATAATTAGAACTGTTATTTGAGATTTGTGCTCGTTCCATCCTGACTGGATATGTTGACAAAATTTTAGGAGTAGTTGTGCCACATTTGTTGGACTGCAGGATGATTCTAGCTGAGGTGGTTCACACTGTTCCTCTATGTGAGTTGCCTGGTAGTTATTCCTTAGTTAGTCTTGTTGTTCCTTCTTTATTTTTCTGTCTTATGATCGGTATAGATTCTAGTTGTTCAAGTGATATTGTTATTATTTCTTGTCTTATCTTCCTTAGTTTCGTGATGTGACATGAGTACATTTCTAGTTATGGATCTTTAGAAGTTGTAGTTAGTATAGTATACTTGACAGCGTTCTACAGCCGATACCGTGGCGTAGGCTGGGCGTGGCCCACGTATTTGTACCCGTATACCCGGGTGCGAGTCGTGACACGTTTTTAGTGGTGGCCCATGCAGGTCAGTCTTTGCAATTAATGCGAAGTCGTGGTAGTACTTGAGCTTATCTGTACTACTGCGAGCCTGCCCTAGGATTAAGGTTGAGTCATGGAATATTTTAGGATTTTGGTACTCCGTCACATATTAGGAACTCTTGGTAGATTCTAGGGATGACCCCTGAGAATCTTATTTCGAAACTCTTCAAATCTTTCCCCATTCGTTTCTATCCGTCCTGATTCCTGGGATATCTCTCAGTTATCGTACTTTATTAATTCTTTAGGATGAGTTTGTGGACCCCAGAGGAAGGTATAAGTTGGACTTGTGTATCATCTAGGTTGGGGAGAGAATATGATTTACCAACCTCGTATCATGGTCGAGGTTTGTTTTAGATTATATTCCACCATTTTCTATCTCGACCTAGGTAGTACCCTCGGGACTTTTCCTGAGATTTTCCTCTGAACCCTATCTCGGAAGTTGTTTCCGTTGTTTCTATTAACTTACCCATGACTTGTTGTTGAATTTTAAATCTTAATATTCGTTGTTGACCTTTGATTTTGTTTTGGATAATTCTTTTAAGAATTGAGTTAAGATATCCTGATAAACATATTTTGGAAGAGGACGATGAGAACGGTAAGTGTCTACTTTACTTATGGAGTTTGGAATTTATCGCAGTCATATTAGCTAGCCTGACAGGGACATGGAGCCTGATTTTGGATATACTATCCTAGTTATGGAATTTAGATTCTCTTGCAGCCATACCGGTTGGCGTGGTAAGGAATCTAGATGACATGATTATAGGGTGTATACCTTGGTTATGGACTCTATCGTTTATTGTAGCTATGTTTACTGGCGTGGCGTAAATTCTGGCAACATGATTTTGGATAGACGTGTATGGTTATCAGGTCGTATCTTAAATTGATTCACTTCTTTTACCAATTGAGCAAGATAATTCCTACCATTATTTCTTGTTTATCATTATTTTCTCTCCCATCGTATGATGATTTTCTCATCTTGCCATCATTTTCTTGACTAGTTTAGCTATGTCTTGATTACACAAATCACCTATCTCATATCTACATCTGTCATCTACACTTGGAAACTCTAAAAATTTTTGAAATTTCATATCTCAATTGTTTCTAAAATTTCGATACTGTTAAGATTACGATTCCCTTCTGTCCATGACCAATCAATTTTGGTCATCTTGTTTATCGTGCCAAGTGAACTTAGACTCACCCCGTACTTGAACTTCAATTATATCTTCGATTCTCTTAATCGTCTCTAAAATCGTGCCCCAATGACTTGACTTATTTTGAAATCATGCACATATGATTTTGTTCGTATCATAATTCTATCGTGCCAAATCCCTCATCGTGCCTGAACAATTTTAAATCGATTATCTTGATCGTGTAAACTCGTCATTCTTGGATCGTGCCTAAATATTGCTTAAATCTTCTATCCTGTTTTAACCCCCACTACCAACCTTTAATTTCGAGGACGAAATTTTTATAAGGTGGGTAGGATTGTAAGCCCCTGAATTTAGGGCTTATTTTTTTCAATTTTATAAATCAATTATTTTAAATAAATATTATTAATTGATTATTATTATTTAATTTAATGCTCTTTACCGTGACTTGAAATTCTAGAGCATCAGGGATGCCAGTCTCTAGAAACTTCCTTCTTGGAGTTTGTAGTAGACGAGATTATCTTTATTTTGATATATCATGTCCTACTTGAACTCGTTCCCTTGTGCTCTTTTTGCTTCGCGCAAGTTTGGGTCAATATTAGACCATTTAATTATTAATTGAATTCCCACTCTTTTCCTTGATCATCATATGCGCGTTACCATGACTTTTAATTTGGGAGCACCAGACTAGTCATTTTTTCGAAACTAACTTGTCATGTTTGATCTACTCGAGACACTCTTCGCTTCTGACCTTCGTGTCCCACTCAGACACACCATTTTGTGCTCCATTTCCTTCGCACAACTTTCGGGTCAAATTAGGCCAATTAATTATCTGCCGTAAAACCTGATTTAAATTCCAATTTATTTTCGGGACCCGACATCGACCCAACCTAGTCGACCCCAAATATGGACGTAGCCCATATGAAGCCTACTACCCGCCTGCCACTTGTGTCCCATTTATTTGAGTTCCCACATGTTATTTATTTGCCCATGATTATAAACACCATTTTAATTCGAATATTGCCCCCTGTCCGATTTTGTCCCAACCCGGCTCCACTGAACCCGAGCCCGAGCTCCATGTTGCCCTCCATCACGACTGCCCACACCCCACTGATATTTTTTCTTCTCTAAATATCTCTATACATATACAAATATCTCATTATATATATATATATATACATATATATATAATATCTCTTTCTCTCTCCTTAAACAAATCAATTCCTCTACTCTCTCTCTCACTCAACACACAACCCCCTCACCCCCTGTACCTGAACACACATCCCCCCCACCCTCTCTCTCTACCTTCTCTCTCTCTAAATATCTTATTTTCTCTCTCTCTATTATATATATATATATATACAAATATATATATAATATATAACACTCTCTCTCTACCTACACTCCACTCTCTCACTTCCCTCTCACATCACCACACCCCCTCCCATCAGCCGAACACCTCCCCCTCTCTTTCTCAAATATCTCTCTTTCTCTCTCCTCCCCTCTCATTTAATACACACAGCACACACATACATATTTCTCTCTCTCACTCCTTATATTACACACACACTTTTCTCTCCACAAACTCCACACACACAGCACCTCCCCGAGCTCACCACTGGCCGGACCTTCCTCCTCCCTGGCTGAGCCCGACCGCCGCCACCCTGGCCGGAGCTCCGTCGTGGCCGAGCACGGCCGACCGCACCACCACCAATCACCATCCACCATCATCAATCACCATCCACCACCATCAATATCATCAATCACCACCACCACTCATCGCCACCACCGTACGACCACGCTGCCGCGCAGCCGTCGCGCCAGGCCGGCGAGCACCGCCGTGCCGCCGTGCCATGCAAACAGCAGCCGCAGCAGCTGCGACAGCACGCAGTGCAGCAGCAGCTGCAGTGCGTGCGCGCACGGCCACCGCCGCCGCCGCGTGCCGCCGTGGCCGGCCACCGCGCGGCCCCGAGGCCTCCTCGGCCGGGCGCACCCCTGGGCGAGCTCCCCTATGCCATCCTCAACCTCCTCGACGAGCTACGTAGGCGATTCGTGCGTTTTGCACGGAATCCCGCCGACGCGCGCGCGGAGAAGTTTCAGAATTCGCATTTCGGGACAGCGACTTCGCACACGTTTGCTGGAGAATCCGACCGTTGGATCGGCAATTTCTTCGCTCCGTCTCAATCTCGGTATATACCCCTTCATCCTTTTCAAATTTGAACCGTTAATTTCGTCGTTTGATACATCAAAACCGGCCACCAAGTTGACGTTTTAATTTATACTGTTTTTGGACAGTTTCATGACGCCAACTTCGCGGCTTCGTATCTTCGCCGTCGCAGCTTCATTTTGCGTGCCACCAGTTCCGGTGCACAGATGGTATAACCCTCTTGCTGCCCCTTTTAGTTTTCATTTCAGTTTGAGCTTGTTAGGTCGGTCGAATTCGACGCCAAAGTTGGCCGTTCAAATTCTTAGTGTTGCACTTGTAAAATTCCATTTTTGAACCCGAGACTCCGGATTCAATTTCTGACACCACCAGTAGACTCGTGGCGTCGTTCTGGCATGTTTTCATATAAAGTTTGCTTGATTTGGAGAACGTGGGCCCTGGCACGCATTTCGGTGCAAAACGGGTCCCACTTTCTGAGTCAACGAAATTTTTTGACGCCGGCTCATCGGAATCCAATTCTGGATATACCGTTGAGTTCGTATCGTCATTCTGGACTCATTGACATATAATTTGCTAGGTTTTAGTGGACATTGGTTCCGGCACGCATTTCGGTGCAAGTCGGATACCAATATCCGGGTCAACGTGTCATTTTGAGTTCGGCTCATCGAAATCCAATTCCGGATATACCGTTGAGTTCGTATCGTCATTCTGGACTCGTTGACATATAATTTGCTGAGTTTTGAGGACATTGGCTCCGACACGCTTTTCCGTGCAAATCGGTTTCCAATGTCCGGGTCAACGGACCAATTTGAGATCGGGTCAACGGACTCCAATTCTGGATATACCGTTGGGTTCGTATCGTCATTCTGGATTCGTGGACATATAATTTGTTAGGTTTTGTGCACTTTTATTTTGGCACATTTTCCGATGCAAAGTGTGTCCAACGGCGGACATCATTTTACCCGAAATTACCTTTTTGCCCCTGTATCCAAATTGGACTTTTGGACTGGCTATCCTAGCTGATTTGACCATTTTGGACACGTTGGTGATGTTAGTTTCATCATCCGACAATATCTGTATATTTCTTCCCTTTTTGTGTCACCCTATTAGTATAATATTTTCTCCTTTTGGTTGTTTTAGAGACCCGTCGATTTCAGTGATTTCTAAATCACCGAAATGCATAAGTTGACCTTGTAGATGTTTATAGAGACTAGCTTTGACCCAGTTTGACCATGGTTGACTACTTTGACTGAACGTCGAAGTAGAGTCAACATTTGACCTAAGTTAGACTAGTTTTGACCTTGGTTGACCACATTTGACTATTTTTGACCAAAGTCAACCGAAAGTCAACCGTAGCCTAGGATTGACCAGAACTTGACCTAAGTTGACCAGTTGACCAAAGTCAACTGTACGTCAACCTTGACCCAGTTGTCTTAGTTTGACTTAGTTTGACCTAGATGTTTAGTATGTCTTTTGACCCTGATCAGCTCTTGTATTATTTCATCTTTAGGTCTGTGGTTTTACTCTGAATCCTGATTCATATTGACAGCAGGACCCCATGCGAGTACATTCTCTGATAATATTTCTGTTTTATGATATCGTCTATGTTTCTTGTATTTAGTGTAGATACCCTTGTTCTCTTGACACATTGTTCACATGGATTGGTATTTTCCTGGATCCCGTCATGAGATATTGTTCCTCGCTCTCCTTGGTATATCTTGTGCAAGTCTTTCTTGTTCCTTGTGCATTGTATAGACACGATTCCTGCGAAGGCTAGCTACCCTCTCGGAGAATCGCGTGTCATGATGTGTCATGGTTGGATCCACTATACTAGTCGGGGATGGGGAGTATTAGTGTAGATGTGTGGTCATTAGCCACCTTGTTGTTCTTGTAGATCTTGTGAGTGTTAATCATACACCCCACGTATGATTAACCAGGCCAGTAGACCTTGTGCAAGACCCAAGCCGGCCACATGTTGAAACTAGTACTCACACACTTAGATAGATGATTCTTGATTCTTGTACATGCCATGATCATTTTGACTTGCCTTGTTCTAGCTCTAGGTTTACAGCTTATCTTGCCATGATACTCACATGTACATTTCATGATTTCTTGTATATTCTTTCTATTTACTGCTACATGTTCAATATCGTATAATTAGAACTGTTATTTGAGATTTGTGCTCGTTCCATCCTGACTGGATATGTTGACAAAATTTTAGGAGTAGTTGTGCCACATTTGTTGGACTGCAGGATGATTCTAGCCGAGGTGGTTCACACCGTTCCTCTATGTGAGTTGCCTGGTAGTTATTCCTTAGTTAGTCTTGTTGTTCCTTCTTTATTTTCCTGTCTTATGATCAGTATAGATTCTAGTTGTTCTAGTGATATTGTTATTATTTCTTGTCTTATCTTCCTTAGTTTCGTGATGTGACATGAGTACATTTCTAGTTATGGATCTTTAGAAGTTGTAGTTAGTATAGTATACTTGACAGCGTTCTACCGCCGATACCGCGACGTAGGCTGGGCGTGGCCCACATATTCGTACCCGTATACCCGGGTATGGGTCGTGACAGGCTCATAAGTTTTTCAGCAGGCTATTGTCTCTAGTACCATTTCATAGGACCACGGACAATCAATCAGTCAATAAACAATAGCTAATATTCTACTATGGATATAAAGGCTCACAACAATAATATGCCACATTACAATAAGTCTGATATTGTAGTCAAGTTCTTCCTACCCCATTCCTAGTATCTATCAATGTCAAGTTCATACAGTCATCACTATAGTAATAACAGTGAACAATCTAGTAAACTACTATGAAGTCAATACCATGAATAATTATGTAACCTCGTACATAAACGTATTGGTGTCCTGTGGTCATTCGTGTCAATGAACATGACAATATGCACGTAATACCTAATATCAATTCTCGGTGTCATCATCATGACATCGGTACCCATCTTCAAAATGGACACTAAGTATCAACGATCCTACGCCATGCTAATGCTAACAAAACAAACAACAAAAAAATAAAAAAAATAACAAAGGCAAGGTACACTTGCATGTAACCTCTGTCTGAGTGTATGTCTAACCAACTCCAACGTCTTCGCTACTCCCGTCAAGTTCACCTATAATAAATATAATATTATCAATGCTCTATAACAACTTACCATATATAGACTTTCCATATATAATATATTAATATTTATACCTCAAAATTTGTCATAACGTCAGTACTACACCATACACCATACTTATAAATATTTTTACATCACTATAATATAATTTTATTGGTGGAAACTCAATCACAATAGCCCCATATTGATACAACATCGTTATTACCACATTTGGCCTACTAATTGATTCCCGAAACAATATATATTTAATTCCAGAAAATTTCTAAAAATAGCTAAAAATAATAATATTTTTAACATCAAACCTAGCACAATAAATATTTTAGTAAAGTTATATGAAGTATCAAAGCTTTTGGATACAAGAAACACACGATTTTTAGAGTTAAGGTGTTACGACAAATGTCAAGATTTAGAAAAACACAACAAAAAGATATGCATTGGAAATCTCTAAATATCTAGTTTCTTATCAAAATTATTCAGTAGATCGAATCGACCCAAAATAGGTAAAAATCCATTCATAACAGATCTGGTCTATTCTGGACACCCTATCATAGAATGGACGATCCGACCAAATTGCTTGGAAATTTGTGATCCAGCGATCGGAGATCGAAGTAGACACATAGTGGAAACTTATAGTTTTGATTTGAAGTCAATCGGACGAGAAAAAGTATACGAAACCTATAATAGAAATTGACTAACCTATTGTAACTTTCAGATTGTACTTTGGAGAAGTTTCGCCCAAAGAGACGCACTGTTGACCTCTCTAATACACTTGCTAGGATGGAAGAGGACGTTGAGGGGTCACGAAAGTGGTGGTGATTGGCAAAAAAATCGAAGAAATAGGGGTGTGAAGGGGATCGGCCAGGATAGGGGGGTCGGCTATAGTGCTCTCGGGTTGGGGTGTTTGGTCGTGCAACTTTGGGGGTTTATGAGTAGGGTGGTGGCAATATAGAGGGTGTTTTAGTTAGGGTTTTAATAGGTATTTATGTTATAGGAATTTGGGATTTGATTTCGACAAATTTGGTTAGGATTTGGCACTCCAAATGACTACTATGGTAATGGGTTCTCTTATTTGGAGAGTTGTTTGACTAAGTCAAAGATATGGATTTAATGCACATGGCTGCAATTTAATCAAAAAAATCAATTAAATAGATATATCTAATTAATTTTGGCAATCTGAGATAGGCTCTAACAAGTAGGGTTTGCTAGGTTAGGGTCCGAATATGTTTTCTAGTCAAATTGAACCCGAAAAGTCAACTAATAGGTCTTATGTGTCATTTAAAAATCAATAGCACATGGGAACTTGATTGGATGGTGCACCCTAGGCATGTGCGGCGTAGGCTCAAAATGGGTCAAAACCATAAATTGGGTCAAATGGTTTTGGTCTATGTCGAGTCCCGAAGGACTCGCAACTCCTTGCAACCACGAGTTTTTATCCGAAGGACTCGTAACTTCAAATACGACAAACGTGAAAATTAGAACATTTTCAGAGACCCTTCTGTACAAATCGAACAACCAAACTCTAGATTGAAATGGAATGGAACTTCGCTTAGCTAGGAGTCATTAAAGGCTAGATATGAAAGTGAATAGCTCTGGAAGGCCTTTAAATAGAGAGGGAAGAGAGGACTGAATGATTTGGAATGGAAAGTTCTCCTCTATTTATAGCATTTTTTACGGCATAACTCGTTATGAGTTCGGGTCCATAAATTTCATAATTTGAAAAGTAGTTATAGATATTCATGAAGACCAAAACATTCTGAAAACAAAATAACAAAACTCGGGCATGTGGACACAAAAAAAAAGAAAAAATACTGTCTTTTCTTATTGGTGCAAGGCACCACAAATCGAGTACGCCTGGGAGATCCTGCGCTGAGGATCCCCGAGTACAAAAAGAATTCTGGGTAATGGGACGATGGAGATCGAGCGGCAGTTGCTCCTTTACTCCGTTGACACTCCGATTACAAAAATGGGATAAAATCTAAGAAAATTGCTAACTCTCCGCTCACTGGCAAGAAGGGCCGCAATTTGGCTCTTGAAATACTCTCCGCTCTGTCTGTCTTTGTAGAGGGGGACGCCCTCTATTTATAGTCATTTTGGCGCTAAAAACGACTGTTATGCGCCTACAGGTGGAAAATATACTGATTTTACTATGGGCGCATAATACTCCTTTGGGCGCATAGGGTGTAGGCGCATGGATACTAGATGATCGTGGGTAGATCATGGGATTGATGTGGAGTTGACGTGGTTGCATGCTTCGGTGCACGATTACTCATGGAGACCGATGTGGCCGCATACTTCGGTACACGATTGATCGTGGAGTTTGACTGAGTCGTAGGGATCTGCTGTCTTGGGCACATAGAGCAGGAGTGAGTTTATGCGCCCACACTTGGGTGCATGTTTGATCTGTACGAAAATAATATGGACGCATAGACCCTCTTTGATCATGTGGGC
The DNA here is from genome assembly GCA_029216955.1 of Iris pallida. NCBI lineage: Eukaryota > Viridiplantae > Streptophyta > Magnoliopsida > Asparagales > Iridaceae > Iris > Iris pallida. Next base: position 1,226,735 of record JANAVB010004000.1, on the reverse strand, counting down.
GTATAGCTCCTCATTGATCCTGTGGGCGCATAGACCCTCTTCGACCATGTAGGCGCATAGACCCCTCTTTGACCATGTGGGCGCATAGCTTCTTTTGTCTTTGTATTTTTCAGGCTTCTACAAGAGCCCCTTCAAAGTTTTTGAGACTCGAACGAGTGTCGGTATACTTTGAAGGAAACATGGGCAAAACTGCCTCCACCAGCTTCATGGACGCATGATAGAAATGACCCCTTTGGGTGCGTAGGTGTCTGCCAGGCTATCAAAATGTGGCTATTGAGATCTTCCTTGGAAATATGAAGTGGTAGGCTCATTTTGGAACAGAATTTGAAAAGGTCCGTTCTCTATGCGTAGTCTTCATCTGCAGATAGCAGGCGTATAGTCTGTAAAAGACTGTCTTTATGTAGGCACATAGAACGTGTGGGCGCAATGACCATGTGTGCGCATAGGCCATGTGGGCGCATAACTCTCCGTTCATGCCTATAAATAGCCCTTGAAGAGAGAGAAAGCTCATTCTCTCTTTTTTTCAGAATTTTTAAAGAGTTTTTCCTTTACTCTCTTTCGAGCAAACATGTCCCCAAGGCTGCTTCGACTCCCAAGTAGTTCGCGAAGGGCAAGAAGGCTGTAGCAGCTAGTTTTTCTCCTTTGGCAGCGTCGCATCTGATTCAGGATCCCATCCTGGGTGAGGCGATGTCTCAAAACGAAGTCTCGAGCGTTAATTTGTGACGCTCGAACTTTCCTCTGCTTGGGCACATAACTATCGATATGCACCCAAAGCAAACACTTCTTTTATGAGCGGACTTATGCGCTCACAGATGCATGAGCCCACGCACTCTGTTGTGTTATGCATCTAGCACTTGGTTGTGTCATGCGCCCACACAGCACATGTGCATATGTGCCCACACAAAACATGTGCTTTTGCGCCCATTCAAAATTTGTGTTTATGCGCCCACGTAGAATTTGTGCTTATGTGCCCACAGGCCCTTTGGGCGCATAACATCAGGGCGCATAGAATTTCTCAGTACTTAGCTCTTCTTTCTGTAGATTCTAAGTCTGACTTTTCCTTATATCTTTGAAGTTTACATGGTTGTCCCGGCTCTTGGTGGGATTCCTCTTGGCTCTGCCCGCCATGCTCTGGATTCAAGCCTTGTCACCGCAATGGTCATAAAATCTCAGGCGAAGATCAGCCATGACCAGTCTTCGGTACGGGTGATTGCTATGCTTGAGCAGGACAAAATATTCTTGAAGCAGATGATAAATGATGAGAAGTTCACACTCAGAGGGGAACGGAGCTTTAAGAGACCGTACTTCCTATTTGGTGACAGCCTAGGATTTGATGATGACGAGACGATATGTCAAGAAGGCCCTCTGGTAGTTAGGTAAAATAACCAAAGGATATGGTTGCTATTGATGAAGCGCCAATACCCTCTGTCAGCGTTTACTGATCTGGCTGTGCGGAGGCATATGAAATGGGACCTAACCCCTGAACTGCATGGGGTCATTTTTGGCAGGATCCAATCAACTCTGGTGACCGAAAGAAGGACACTTTCAAGTGTATCAAGGGCTTCACTTCCTACTCCACGAGGGGGCTGTATCCTGGGGCCATAATAAACGATGTCCCGACTGATCTTTATCCTTACGCTGCTGAGACTCTCTCCAATTTAATGCTGTCAAAGAAGGAGTCGTATCCTAGAGGGAAGCTACAGATAAAAGGTTGGAGGTACTCTGTCCTGTTTTGGAGCGACCTTACTGGATGGATGCTCTCGACTTACGAAGCCACCCTAAAAGTTGTCGGCCTTTTTTATGCCGTTAGAGCCACCCAATATGACATTAAGGTTAACTGGCCTATGTTTATCTCTTTGGTGGAGTTGTACAACTATCACACGTGTACCTTCTTCACTCTGGGCGAGGTGATCGGTCTGGCTCTTCATGAGATGTAGGCGATATCAAAACTTCCCTGGAGGACTGATCCATATGAAGAATACGTCCCCTGTGATGAGGAGCTTCTGGATTTGGAGAGGGAGAACTCCGAGATGATGGATGTGTACAAAGAGTTACTCTGTCACCTCTTTATCCGTCACCAGGTCACGAAGAAGGGTAAGACTAAGGGGTCCCTTCCCCATACGAGGGCCTGGACCAACTACATCTTCATCAGAGAAGAAGGAGATGGTCCAGTCTCTTTCTCGACCGCAAGCCCTTGACGAAATATGAGATAGAGCAGTTGACGGCAGATCACGGGGCTGTAGACACCGAAGATAGTGATGATCCTGAGGGGAACTTCCTGGTTTATCATTTCTTCATGCAGGCCGAGTTCAAGCTGTCGAAAAAGGTGATGCTAGCCGCTTTCCTGGTGACATAGCTTCGTGATTGTGTAGTCCCTGGTAGTTCAGGGTCTATTGAAAGAATAAGCCAGAGTATGATACTTTCGGCTGTAAAGTTCGCCTTTGGATGTCATCTTCCCCTACTTCCTGCAATGGTCTGTGCCATCCAACCGGGCTTGCGATACTTCGTTGTGAACGCGGTGACGCCTGATGGCAGAAAGGATTTTATTAGGACTGGATTTCCCTTTTATTATCTGATGGGATGGCTGGTGCTGTACTGTCCCAAATTAATGAATGTCGGACTGATAACAGACTCTTTGGCAAGAGATGCCTTTCTTTGGAGATTCAAAGATGCGAATTAGACCGTTACAGGGATACATGTTTTCAGGAAGGCTTTGAGTTTCCAGCAGAATTATGAATTCTTCAGAGTGTCGCCTCCGTCTAGAAGTGGTCGTGCAGGAGACACCCTAGTAGATGAGGGAGCACTCACTACTAGCCTTCCTATTAGGGCGTTTCATTGGCTCCAGTCTATCAGGCCTTTCCATCTGGTGTTCAGGAATATGAACCATACTTTCCTGGAACCTTATCTGCCGAGTCACTTTGCACGGCAGTTCGGCTACAGCCAACTTCTCTTAGGCAATCCTAGCCCTCATCTGCAGTCGATAGGAACCCTGATCGATAGGGCACGTGCATGGGGCTACTATAATTCTAGATGTACGGGGGTAGTTTTTACCCTGTCAGAAGATAAGCCTGACACCCACATGCTCTTTGCTGCTACCAAGTTCTATATTTAGGTCAATACCCTTCATTTTTGGTATGACCGTGAGCAGAGTTTGATATCGGAGACTAGACTTGCCCCCACTCTTACTGATATAGGACGAGTGCATGCAATGGGGGGTCACAGAAAGGAAGGCGCTACACCCTCAGCTGAGCTGGCTGCAGCGCCACAGTAGAGAGTTGTTCTTGAGGAACCTATTGTTACAGCACCTCGAAGAGAGGATACTGAAGAGCCTCTTCCCCAGATTCCTCATAAGAGGAAAGATTCCACCGAGCTGGTTCCACGGCCCAAAAGGAAGAAGGTTGTTGTCTTTCGAGGAAGAAAGAAGGTCACGGACGTGAGTGCCGGCTCGCCTCCTCCCAGAAGATCTTCTCGGCAGACGGTACCGCGGGCCGTTACCATTTGGGAGGTAGATCCTTTCCTAGACTCCATAGCCGTTTTGGTCAAACCGTTAGAAGTTTTCTCACCATTGCGTTTGTCCTTTGCGCAGGACGTTGATGTCACGACTATGGCAGGTGCTTCTTCGTCTGAAGATGTGGACATAACAACAGTATCCCCTGCTCGTCCTCAACCGATGGATGAGGGTGGGTCTTCTTCAGTTGTAAGGCTTGAACGAAGGGATGATCAGGGCGAAGGCCTAGACCATGACGGCGATCAGAAAGCCAGTCCCTCATATGACATTTCTTTGGTAGATATGTCTGCGATAGGATCTATGATGAAAGACTTAGATGAAAATCAAGTCCAATCAGCTCACTCTCCTCTAGGTATGTTATCTTTGCACCTCTCTTCAGATGATATTTTTTGACTTCGATTTTGCGTGCTCCTCGTTAGGCTAACTGCCATTGTGTATTCCATTGTAAACAAGGAGAAGGAACCACACATAGAGATAGCCCAAGATATTGCTAGAGGAAAAAAGGTTGTCCCTGGCTCCTCTGGGGTTGCTAGTGCAGAGGATTCTGTCAGTAAGCCGACATCGGCTGCAGAAGGAGAGGTTGAACAGCCTCCTGAGGTGGTTGTTGCAAAATCTGCTCCCGGTCCATCTAGGGCCGTAGAAGATATACAGCCTGATGCTGCTCGGGGCCTTAACGTTGTTCTCCTTGAACAACCTGGGCCTGCCCTTGGCTCCTTGGTAACCAAGGCTGATGACCTAGTCTAAGTTGGCGTTGAGCATGCCGAAGGTACAAAATTACTACGCTTTTGCATTTTTTAGGTTCTTCTTTCTGTTGCTGATATATATATATATATATATATATATATATATATATATATATATTGTTTTCTTGTCAGGTTTGGCTTCTTGTCAAGCATCTCTTCATGGAGCGAAAGATCCTCATCAAGCTTCCTCCCCGATAACCTCCTCCGAAGACGACGAGATGGCCCAGGAAGTCATCAAAGCTTTATATTCTATCCTGAATGTAAAGCTTCCTGGAGTTTTGAATCAGAACGTCGCCTTTGGCCCTATGAAGGCTGTTGTTGAATGCCAAGTGGCGGCCATTAAAAGCATTGCTGGCTACAATGAGCGGGCTAATGCTCTAAGAAAAGTTTTGAATGACTTGGAGGACCGCGTGGCCAAACTCAGGGAAGCCAAACAACGAAGCCCGATGTCGCTGTTTCGTGAAGAAGATGAGGCTTTAGTCAAGGCTCTCCCGGAGGAGGAGGCTACCTTCCAGGCTAGGAAGGATGCCCTTGCTCAAGAGATCAGCAAATTGGCTGATCAATATGAGCAGTTCAACGTCGCGAGTGAGGCTCGTATTGCTTCAAAGAAAAGCTGGCTGCCCAAATTACTGCAAAATATAATCACATCGCACAGATCCAAAATGAGATTGCCCAATTGGAGGCCAGCTTGAGGACAGTTGTGTCTGAACAAGAGGATTGTTCAGTTCGGGCTGCCGTGACTGCCACAACTTTAGACCAATTAAAAGAACAGCTGGTGAAGTTGGACGAAGAGCACGTAAAACTGATCCCCTTCCAGGATGAAGCTGCCCGACAGGAAGAAGCGTGCCGTTATGCTACTGCCAAGTCCGAGATCGAGATTGCGGCTCTAAGGGATAGCATTAATTGGTTGTGTATCCCTTAGATCTTCTTTTGTAATAGACTCAATTTGTCATCAAGACTCCTGTATCTTTTTCTTTTCTCTGTCTTTTGATAGACGTTTTTAATAAAAAAACTTTTGGCTTTCAAAATTCATGAATGAAGTTTATGAAATATCATAACTAGAGGTAATATGGACGTAGTAAGGATATTTTTGATGGGTATTCCGCTGGAGAATTTTATGTGGACTTATTATCCGTTTTATATTCAATGTTCTTGAATACAGATAATAAGTTGAAAGAAGCTGCTAATAGAGATAATATGAACGTAATAGCAGAGGATGTTCTATATCTGACTAGAGGTAATATGGACGTAGAAGGATATATAACATTATGTAGGAGTAGATAATTCAGAGGTAATATGGACGTGATTATCCTTAATAAATGCTTTTGCTCAGAGGTTATATGGACGTGGCAAAATGTTTCTTAATCATCCCACTGGGGAAATAATTATCGAAAAATAGTTCAGAGGTAATGTGGACGTGATTTGTTTTCGTCAGACCAAGTTTGGGCAGAGCCCAAAACAGAAATAATTCTACTGGGAAATCTTTTTAGAGGACCTAATATCCATGGCGTATTCAAGACTCTTGAAATACGGATAATAGATAAATATTTTTTTTTGAATTACATAAACATTGCACTGTACATTTACATGACTAAAATAGGGTATATATGAACGTTGTTCATGAAGGTTACACATAATATTTATTCAGAAACTTGCCGTTGATCGGCATCATGAGCAAGTCACTATCACGCTTGGTTAGTCGATACACACCGTTAGAATATACTGATTCTATAACGAAAGGACCTTCCCATTTAGGCTAGAATTTTCCTTTTGTCCTGTGCATCATGACCATTGGTCTTTTCACTGCTAAGATCAGATCACAAACTTAAAAGATTCTTTCCTTCACCTTTTTATTAAAGGCTCTAGAAAGGCATGCTTGGTATAGCTCAATACGCTGTTGAGCTAATAAGCATTTTTCATCTTCGAGCTATTGTAGTCACAGATGGTAACTTTCTTCGACAGTCAACTCACTGGCTAAGGCTACTCGAAGAGAGGGAATCTAGATCTCTAGCGAAAGAACTACTTCACTCCCATAAACCAGAGAGAATGGCGTGATACCTGATGGAGTCCGAACCGTTGTACGATAGGCCCAAAGACATTCGTTGATCTTCTCATTCCAATCGTGCTTGTTTGAATACACGAACTTCTTGAGAAGTTTAATGATGGGGTCATTGAAGGCTTCTGCTAACCCATTAGCCGCTGGATTGTAAGCAGTAGAGGCTACATTCTGGATTCGATTCTTATCGCAGAACAGATAGAATGCATGGCTCACGAATTGTGGACCATTATCATGGATGATCCTGCGAGATAGGCCGAAGTGATAGATAACGTGATGTTTGATGAAACTGATCACGTTCGACGTCTTTACTTCAGTGAGCGGTATGTCTTCCGCCCATTTGAAGAAGTAATCGGTTATAGTTAGGATGAACATATGTCCTCTAGAGGATGGCGGGCTGATTGGGCCTATGACGTCCATACCCCTGGCTTCAAAAGGCCAAGATACCGCCGTCGGATGTATAAACTCGGAAGGTTAATGAATAAAGTCGGTGTGAAACTGACAAACCCTATACTTCTTAGTATATTCAACAACATCTGCTATCATCGTGGGCCAATAATAACCCATTCGTTTGAGGCGATATTATAATTTGGGGCCTGTTGATGTGCACCACAAACTTCGTCGTGAGCCTCACAGAGTGCATGTTTGGCTTCTATGTCTGATAAACATCGTAACAGTAGCCCGTCGTAAGAGCGTCGGTACAACATTTTGGTAGCTATATTATTGTAAAATATGAGGGATCGCCTTTGGACAGACACTGCTTCTTTTGGGTCCTCAGGGAGGATTCCGTAGATGGCATAGTCTATGAAAGAAAATCTCCAGTCTTTAACGTTGACATTTTTTTCTGTTGCATAACTTTGATGAATATTCAAGGCATCTTTCACACAGAATAGCTCTCGACCAGACACTGTAATCGAATGCGGAGTATTGGTGGGGACGGTCAAGGAAGCAGCAAGTTCGACTAAATCATCTGCTTCTATATTCTGTAGTCGAGGCACGTGCTCGATGAAGAATCCAACAAAAGTAGAAGCCAATTCGATTGTCGCTTTGTGATATGGGATGAGGTCTTCATGACGAACGTTATAATCCCCTCGGACCTGACTAACTAGTAGCTTAGAATCGCCGTAAGCTTCTAGATAGTCAACTCCCAGTTGTTTTGCTAGTTGAAGGCCGATCAGTAGGGCATTATATTCGGCCATGTTGTTAGTACAGGGTTCCACGAGAGAATATGCATGGTGTATAACTAGATGGTCGGATGACACAAGCATGATGCCTACTCCGGCCATGATATTTCTTTTAGGTCCTGTTCTTGATGCACCGTCAAAGAATATTCGCCAAATGGAGATTTCCTCATTTGCGTTGTTAGACTCCACTACTTTATCCGTGATTTCATCGTAGAGTTTGGAAGATTCTGGCACCGGATGAGCTGCTAGAAAATCAGCTAACGCTTGGCCTTTTACTGCTTTCTGAGGGACGAACAACATATCGTATGGAGTCAACAACATTGCCCATGTAGCTAAATAGGAATTAAGAGAACCCAGTTTAGTCATGAGTATTCTGAGAGGATTGACTTTAGATGTGATGTGGATAGTCTGCCTAGACACATAGTGACGTGTCTTCTGGATTGCAAATACCAGTACGAGACATTCCTTTTCCACAGGTGTGTATCTGTGCTTGGCACCCACCATCGTACGGCTGAGGTAGTAGATTGCCTATTCATGGCCGCCTTCATTCTTCTGAGCTAATAGGGCTCCAAGGGAATGGTCCATAGCATGGACATATAGTAAGAAGGGCTTCCCCATTATTGGAGCCACCAATATTGTGGGGCTTGTGAGATACTTCTTGATCGTCAAATGTGCGTTGACATTGTTCAGTCCAGACGAAAGATACTCCTTTCTTCATGAGTTGAGTAAACGGTTGACACCTTCCTGAAAGATTTGAAATGAATTGTATGATGTAGGCTAGCCTTCCTTCAAGTCCGTGTAGCTCTTTAAGATTTCTTGGAAGATGCATATCGAGGATAGCTTTCACTTTCTCCGGGTCATGATGTATACCCTTTGAAGTGATAACAAAACTAAGAAACTTGCCGCTGGAGACTCCCAGAAAAGACTTGGTTGGATTCATCTTGAGTTGGTGTGCACGTATTAGTTCGAACACCGTTCTTAAATCTTGGAGGTGGTTGCCCTTAAGACGACTTTTAACTGTGATATCGTCTACATAGCATTCCACTATTTTGTGCAAATGATTGCAAACAATTGTGTTCATAGCTCGCTGGTATGTTGCCCCTACATTTTTCAATCTGAAGGGCATCACCGTATAACAGTATACCCCCAACGGTGTTAAAAAAGATGTGTATTTCTCATCATCGGGGAACGTCTTGATATGGTTGTAGCCTGAGAACCCATCCATGAAGGACATTCGTTCGAAGCCGCAATTATTGTCGATCATTACGTCGGTGATCGGTAGAGGGAACTCATCTTTCGGGCATACAGAGTTCAAATCACGGTAATCGATACAGACTCGAACTTTACCATTCTTTTTTATAACTGGCACAATATTAGCAACCCAGTCAGGGTATTTTTCTTCACGAATGAACCCGCTTGAAATAAGCTTCTTGACTTCACTCTCGATGGCCTCCATGATATCTGGTCAGAATCATCGTTGCTGCTGCTTCACTAGCTTAGCTTTGGACGAGATATTTAGGCAGTGCATAGCAACTTTAGGGTCCAAGCTTGGTATATCTTCATAGCTCCATGCAAAGACGTCAATGTATTCTCTTATAAGTTATACAAGAGATTGTCGTTCTTCTCCAAACGAACTTTTGCTGATGAAGATTGGTTTAAGAGATGATTCATCTCCTAAATTAACTTGGATGACTTCGTCTTCAGTAGGTGGTTTACGTTGTTCGAAACATAACTCCCACCTAGTATCCATCTTTTGAGCCCATTGTTCAAGCTCGATCGATTGGACATCGTCTACAATTTGGTCAACTAACACCATATTGACGAATAAAGTTACTTTGAACATGTCTCCAATGCTGGAGTCTGAATCCCAGAGGCAGGAATCAGAAGAATGAGAACAACGATCTGCTTCGACGTCTGATCCTTCACGTGTTGTTGGAGGAGTAACGTAATCCAAACCAACACCGTTTTGTTGATAATAGTTCTCGGGTTTGCTGGAAGGAGCAAAGTGTCATATTGGCAATCATCGTCCCTGATCGTAGTTTAGCCCATGGTCACTTTTTATATCATATCCCATGTTCTTGATCATATTCTTGGCCTGCCAACTATATCGGTAAAGTTATATTTTCCCAGAATCATAGTCAGCTTCGGTATTGTGATTGGGAGAAGTAGAGTCCAGAACGAACTTTCTTTCGTCAATTATTCGACCGAAGATGATCAATTCTTCACCCTTCTTTCTACTTGGAACGATGAAGTAGTGGATATCTTCTGGCCAGACTTTTTCCTGCAGACGAGGCGTCGTGACCGGCATACAGAGATGTGGTCCTATGTCGTGCTCTAGGGCGTATATCGTATCTATGTACTAGTTTATAGATTGGTTGACATCAGAGTAATTCAAAGATAAACCTTTACTTAGAAAATATACAAGTTCTTCTTCAGGGATAACATCATCCACTGAAGGTACATTATTTTGAGTATTGATATACTCATTGAGGGGATCATTGTCTGAAATAGGTGCCACAGACTTGGCCAAGTTTGTCACATAGGGTAACTCTTCAGGATTGGGAGGACAGTCTTCAGTTGGTTCTACCCGAGGTATTTTGCGGAAAGTGATGGTCAATGGTTTGACCTTATCAGGATTCTTCTTTTTAACCCAGATTGTGAGAGGCTTTGGAGTACTTTTTGGAGTAGTACATCCTTTTACTCGGATAGTCAGGGGACCATCACTGGCGGATGAACTCACTTCAGCTTCATCGTCAGCTTCGTTGCCGTCATCCTTGGAGGGCTGAGATTGGTAAAGTACCGAATCTCTATAGTAGGCTTCAATACCCTTGAAAGGATCGACATCGGCAAACTCCGTCTTCACGATGCCATCGCTGACGTACTTGAAGCACTGGTGAAGGGTAGAAGGAACGATCATGTTCTCGTACATCTATGGACGTCCTAACAAGACATTATAGGACATGTTGGTGTCGATTACATAGCAAGAAACCTCCGTTCGGAGATCACCAATCTGGCACTTGAGGCGAATCTTGCCCAGCGGGTGGCTTCTCCCAGCATTGAAAGCCATGCTAGTTGTATTGGTTACAAATAGCTTGTGCATAGGGATCCCTAGAATTTGGAGTAACTTCTAGGAATGATGCTGAGGGAGGAACCTGGATCGATATGCATCTGATCCACCTTAATCGCTCTGATATACCTTGTATAGTACAGAGATCTATCATAATGATTGTTTTTTAGTAGCATGTCCTCCCGTGAAAAGGTGATGTTGGGCACCACTTCTATAGTGTTGTGGCAGTGAGGACAGGAGACGGGATCTTCAGCGGGGGCTTTGACTTCAGCGAGATAAGAGTCGGCATATAGCAATACCTCACTTAAGGCCTTCCGCATTTCTTTGGAGAGTCACAATAAATCGAACAAAGATAACCTGGCAGGTGTATTGGACAACTGTGCCAGTATGTCAAAGTTGTAAGGCCGATCCATACATTCGAAAGCTGGCGCCTTCAGAGACTTGTCAAATCACGTCTCCTTCTGCTTGGCTTTGTCGGTAGTTGAGGGCTTAGATGGACCGACTTCTGAACTTTTAGGGGTAGCAGAAGCTTGAGAAGGTACTGCTTCTTCTTATGTGGGGTCATAAGTCCGTAGGTAAGACTTTTCAGATCGCGTCTTGCCGGATAGAACTTCGTAAATGGGTGAAGATACCATATGACATGATTTGTATTTCTTGCCCCTCTTTACTTTGGAAGATACCACCCCCTGCATCATTTCTTACACGAGGTTCGGATGGACCCATATGATCTCGCCACGTTTAGTCGTGAGCGGCACCAAGGTTGAGTTGCGAGCTGGCGGCAGGTTGACGACTTTCATTATTGCCTTGGGGATTGGGACTACGCCGTCTGGGACTTCTGTTGGAGGAAAGTCACCAAATTGCAGAGAGATCATGTTAGAAGGTATGACCTTGTCTTCAGCTTTGAGGTTGATTACTTGGCTGTCGATAAGCTATTGTATCTTCTTCTTCAGGACGATACAATCCTTGGTTGAGTGGTGCACGTACTGATGACAAATGCAGTACTTGGGATTGTTGAGTTGGTTCGCCTCCGCAGGACGTCGTGGTGGAGGCAATGTCAGTTTACTACCCTTCATCAATGTGTTAAAAATGGTATTAACATCATCCTCGTCAAAGGAGAAAGTATCCTTAGGTTTGTCAGGAGCGCCCTGAGAATTGGAAGCTCCCTTGGAAGTGTCAACCTTTAAGACTTCTTTTTCTTTACCCCCAGGGATAGGGATAGTTTGAGGGTGCTTGCCTTTGTCTTCAGATTTGGGTGTCTTCAACCCCAATAATTCCATATTAGGGACGTCATTTTCAGCAGCATCAGCGGCCACAATGAAAGCAGGCCATGTATCATACTTATGTATACCCAGACAGAATTTTACTGTAGGAAAGAAGTTATGTCGACAAGTACCCATAAGTTCTGAGTCTGGTATACTGAAGGGCATCTTCAATTCTAGTCGCCAAAAGCATTCGATGAAAGCAATAACGGACTCAGTCCTCCTTTGCTTGGTCTCCATGAGGGTGGACATACTAACATGCATATCACTCTCATAAAACCTGTTGAGGAATAACCTCTCCAAATCTTTAAAGGAATTAATACAACCGTCAGGCAGACTGCAGAACCATTCAAAAGCTACCCCTGCAAGGTGCCAATAAATAGCTTTAACAAGAACGGATCGTCCCTAGGTAAGGGTATAGTCTACGTGTTGAAGTATGTCATGTGTTGGCGAGGAAAATTCATTCCGTCAAATGAATTTAGCGTCAGTGGTTTGTAGTTAGGGGGGCAAGTAGAAATCTCCCACTCTGGAGGATACGGTTGAGATATTTCCATCTTCTGAAGCTTGTCTTTGTGTGAGATGATAGTGAGACGGGCAACAAGAGAATCAATTACATCCTGTTGATTGAACAGATGTTGATAAATGGCTGTTGTACGGTTGCCAGGCGTCGTTGGTGAAGGACCACCCCAGCATTTACAAGATTTGGAGGAGACACACCGGAATGGTACTCCTTCTGTAGTGAAGGAGGGTTGTTGCTATGAGCCGGACTAATGTGTGCTGAGATGATTGGTTGAGGTGGAGGAACAGCCCCAGTGGTTTGGACTGCCATGATACTGGTAAGCATATCAGTGATCTTGGTAAATGTTGTTTCAAGACTCTATAGCCGTTTGTTGGTCTGATCACTGGCTTCTTCAGGTCTCTCTCCATCTGCCGCGTATGTAGATAACATGCGAGAATGAATAAAGGAGACCGTACAACTAGTGCTAATATTATCTTTGAGTTGAAAAGTCCTTCGTCTTCAGGCAGGGGAGGTAGATAATCACCGTCAGACTCGAAGAGATCATCTCATCTGGAAGGCTACCCCCGGTGTAAAGGTCATCTGCTTCAGACTCTGAGGGAATACTACCCCCAGCTGAAGGATCATCACCTCCATCTTGGGAGTCCTTGTCATCTATACGGAATCTCGTCCTTGACTGAGTACCCATATAGACTCCTTCAGATGTAACAGCTTGCTGGCAATCAGTTGGCAGACTTCTTCTTCTATTTGCAGAACTGAGAGAAAAAGTTGGATTCATGGTCCACCTTCTTTGATTGGGGCTCCCGTAAGAAGGACCCCAAGAAGCCATGTTGGATGAAACACATAGCGGCTTTTCATCATCAGAGCGATGCAATCATCGCAACACGGACTGCCTCTGAGGCTCTCTCGTTTCTTTGGTGCAGCAACAGTTGATGACAATACTGGTGCACAGATGTACGTCATGAATTGTCGTATCCTCCCTCGCTTTACGCTTATGATTTATCATGTCGCGTAAATTAGTGGAAGGGGATTTTGCCTTAAAACCTATGTCACATGCATCATCGAGCTTTGCATATGGGTTTGTAAGGGGAGTTGGCGCATCTGGACTTAGTTCACGTGCAGGGGCAACCCCATACCTAAGTTCCGTAATGACCTTGAAGACAGCCTCGTGCTATACGCGGAGGGGCACTTAGTTCACGTGCAGGGGCAACCCCCACACAAAAAAGAAGAAGAAACATTATCTTTTCTTATTGGCGCAAGGTACCACAAATCGTATACGCCTGGGAGATCCTGTGCTGAGGATCCCCGAGTACAAAAAGAATTTTGCGAAATGGGACGATGGAGATCGAGTGACAGTTGCTCCTTTACTCCGTTGACACTCCGATTACAAAAGTGGGAGAAAACCTAAGAAAATTGCTAACTCTTGGCTCACTGGCAAGGAGGGCAGCGATTTGGCTCTTGAAATGCTCTTCGTTCTGTCTGTCTTTGTAGAGGGGGACGCCCTCTATTTATAGTCATTTTGGTACTAAAAATGACTGTTATGCGCCCACAGGTAGAAAATACACTGATTTCACCGTGGACGCACAACACTCCTTTGGGCACATAGGGAGTAGGTGCATGGATACTGGATGATCGTGGGTAGATCATGGGATTGACGTAGAGTTGACGAGGCCACATGCTTCGGTACACGATTGCTCGTGAAGACTGACGTAGCCGCATGCTTCGGTGTACGATTGATCGTAGAGTTTGACTGAGTCGTAGGGATCTGCTGTCTTGGGCACATAGAGCAGGAGTGAGTCTATGCGCCCACACTTGGGTTCATGTTTGATCTGCATAAAAATAAAGTGGGCGCATAGACCCTCTTTGATCATGTGGGCGCATAGCTCCTCATTGATCTTGTGGGGTCATAGACCCTCTTCGACCATGTGGGCGCATAGCCCCCTCTTTGACCATGTGGGCGCATAGATTCTTTTGTCTTTGTATTTTTCATGCTTCTATAGGGCAGAGTTCGGACCGAACTCGGGTAAGGTTCTTATGTGAATATCTGCTCAAATAATGTATGGGCTTTTATACGGTTATTTGATATATGATTGATATAGGATTGAGTATAAGAATTGATATAGGATTGGGTATATAGTTAAGCTCATTTTGGACAGTAGGGTTCAGTATAGAAAGCTAGTTGCTAATCCGATCAACCTTACATTGTTCCTAGACTCAATAAAAAGGAAAAATAGAAAAACAATTCTTGATCTGCATCTGTAGTTTTTCTATGACGAAGACAACGAGTAGTAGTTTGCTGGAAGTAGACGTTCTAGTTTTTGTACATGTAGTATATTATTAATGTACCGACCAAAGTTTATGTTGATTATCAAAATCAGGTGTGACTATGACCAACGGGCCATCAATCTCCCCCATTTTGATTGGAAAACTTTGAGTTTATACCAAATAATATCAAAAAGAACTTTAAAAAAATATACCTCTCATTTTGTACTTGATACTTGGCACATTGCTTTTGGTATATACATAATTCTTCCCCTTTGTCATTTGTACAAAATGGAAGCTCCTCCGCAAATTGTGAGCACAAATTACATAAGAAAGAAGACATGATCATACCAAAAAGATAGAGAAATAAACATGGCCAAACATATATCTAACTGCATAAGTAGAAATGGTAGAAGTCACTAAAACTCAGTAGCTTAAACATGCAAGTACATGAACTCATGAAATAGGGAAGTCTAAAAGAGACTTTACCATAACTAGTGCATAAAAGTATAATCTACTAAAAAATGCTACATGATCATCATTGTCATCAGATACATAACCAAAAAGCCTAAACACTCATCAACTCACATCATCGCTAGAGTAGAACGATTGGGATCAACGTATGTTAAAATACGGTCGAGGTAGCGTCGAGCCCGACTTTCCATGAACCTGGGTCCATCGAAGTCTGGATGGCGAAGAATCGGAGTGGGACCAGTATAATGATGAGCCAGGTCCACTGAATGTCAGCAATACCGTTCTGCGGAGTCTGGAACTGGTATGTGAAATGGTAGTCAGTGTCTCGATGATACATGCACTCACCTAATATCGCTCATCCTCGAGAATGCAACGAGCCTCGAATCGGTCAAAAAAAATAATCGATGGTGCGGGTAGGAGGGACATCGGCAGGAGGGGCCTCAGCAGGAGGGGTTGCTGCAAGCTGAGGAGCTTGGACAGGTGGAATACCTTCGGTACCAACTACATGAGGAATCGGGACAAGAAACTTCCTAGACCTATGAAGCTCAGATGGCGTATCATCGATAGGACAGAAATCCAAGGGGATGTTGTACCTATGAAAGATGACAGAAAGAAGCATAGGATACATGAGGTTATGTCCTGCCTTCCTGCAGTTGTACATGGCTGACATCATGGTTTTAGAAAGAGTGAAGGTAATCCCAAAATAAATATGACACATGGCAGACAACTCCAAATACGTGATCTCATCAGGAATCCAAGGGGATGTTGTACCTATGAAAGATGACAGAAAGAAGCTCATAGAAATGTTGATTCAAGTAACGTGACATAAGCCGTCCCTCGGGTCTAGGGTTTGGAGCACACATTGCGTCCTTGAAAGTCTCTAAGTCTATATCGGCACCAAATTGGACTGTTGTAATGTCGACTAGAGCATCTCCAGCTTTGGGAACCTGGAGCCATTTGTTAAGTCATTATCATCGAAATTCTATTTCAGTCCGACAAACTGAGGAATACATTGTTGAAGTAACATGTAGGCAACTCTAGAGGGGGATGAATAGAGTTTGTGACTATAATTGACCAATTAAAAAATAACTCTATTGCTAAGTTCAGAAAGCAACTGCCAGAAGAATATATAATCAGAGTAATAATACGAAAATTAATAGAGTTTAGAAGAGAAAATGCAAACACAACGATATATCCTAGTTTCCCTCGTGGACGACTAGTCCAGGCCCGAGAACTCTTGTTCGGAGTTGAAATACAATATTTGTGAAATAGGGAACACACGTGCCTTTAGTCAGAAGAGCACGCCAACTTCTTACAGACACGAGACTTGAAAGCGCTCGACTACTTTAACTTCGCAGATGCGAAACTTAGAATTTTTCAAGTGACTTTTTAAACTCTTACACAGAACTTCTAATTGAATCGTACTGAGCACCTTGGGGCTTAGGAAGTTTTGTGGCTAGGGAATTTGGAAGGGTAAGGCTTAAAGCATATAAGGCTTAAAAGATTGAAAGCTTGAGAGTGAGAGATGATTTGAAATGAGGGGAATCAAGCTCTATTTATACTAGTCAGGCGAGGCCGAGTTCGGCCAGAGTTCTGTCCCAAATATTCAAAAATTTGACCATTGGATAGCTCGTAGCAAGGTGTTCCTAAAAATCAGGTTGCTGATTTTAAGGAGGCCGAATTCGGCCCGAGTTCTGCCTTAGGCAGAGTTCGGCCCGAGTTCTGTCTTAGGCAGAGTTCGGCCCGAGTTCTACCTTAGGCAGAGTTCGGCCCGAGTTCGGTCTGCCTCAGACCAGAAGCCCTATATGGGTGAGGGTAGTTTGGTTTGGTTCAAAAATTGGTCTGTTTGTATGGTGGAGTTTGGAGAGCTATGTCTATATCACGACCCGATACCCAAATTATTGGGTCAGGCCGAGCCATGTCCAGCCTACGCTTGGTTAAAGCGCAGTAAGCTGTTCTAGAATAAACAATAAAGGATCTAAGCAGCTAAAAGTTCTAAAATCACATTTAAGGTTCATCACAACACAGCATCTATAAGCGAAGGTAACATAAGCACAGACTTAATAATACACTTCCAAGTATCTAACTGGAGACAAAGTCCAGTATCCAAATATAAGTACAGACAAAGTCTAAGTCTCAAAACACAAAAAGATAACTAAGCAAGGTTCCCCGCTGGGGCCTCTTCTGGAGCTAAGGCCAGGTCCTCAATGCAGTACCATAATATGTAACACGTAGCGTTTCCTTCTCGAAAAGTATACCTACAACGTTATCCTGTCAGGACGGGAGCAAGTACAACCTCTACAACTAAAGTACTGAACATATAATGAAAGAGATGTACAACAAGAAACACAGTGTGATAAGTCTATAAAACATGAAATACTTGAAAACATGGCCTCATGGTACAACTGGGATCACAGTATCATAGTAACATATGGAACATGGCATATCTGGAATCATGATGTGACTCATAATCTATCATGGCAAGGATACATATGTCATAGAGACAGATGTATATGTAATGTTTAAAACTGTAGCAGGTAAATGATCGTCAATAGGTGTACAATGTGCAGGGGCACATAAAGAAATGTACTTCCGTACAAGTGTAAAGGCGATAGATGTACATACGCACAAATACAGCTTTGAGAGTAAGGCCTACGGCGCAGTAACATATAAAATGAAACTTTGCTAGGTACTGTAGAGGGGGCATGATCACGTACTCAACTGTCAGTTTCCCCATAACCCATATATATAACATGTGAGAGATACGAGAACGATATAGAACATGTGAGAGGTACTGGGATCGGTATAAAGTACGGTAGGTACTAATAGCAGTAAACAGGTGAAAGTACTGAGAGCAGTAAAAACATGTGAATACTCGGGCAGATATAAGCATAGTGAAACATGTAAGGGGAACCAGTAAGAAGCATGTGAAGATATGATAATTGTCCTAAGCATGGAAGGGACTAAATTAATGTAACATGTGAAGATTTAACTTGCTACCTCGGTTAATACATGTTCTAGCATTAAAAGACAGTAAATGAGTTTGTAGATGTACTTGCCTCGAGCAAAGTAAGAATACTAGTACGAAGGTATAGATGTTCGGTGTCCTGTCAATAATGATACACAATCTCAGTTCTAAGCTATGTTCAATACTACACTAGTGGTGAGACACGACTCCTAACTGGACACTAACTAAGTGGGGACCTAGCATAAAAGTCTAATGTGGAGTGCCACTATACACAAACTAACTTTCTAGGATCTTTGCACTAGTGTAGGGGGTGGTCCAATACTATAATAACTCAAAATAACACAAAACATTGAAAGTCGTAACTACGCAATAATTAAATCAAACTGTACCCTACGTTCCAATAATTTTTGAGATAGACAAAAAGCTCAAATATACATAAAATAAAATACCAAAATGATCCTTTTAAATTATAGAAATTTATACTAATTTTTCTGGGATTTATAAACCCTCACAAATATTTATTAAAAATCAGCAAAAATATGTATCCTGAAAATGAGTTCTGTTTTCCTATTTTTATAAAATATCAAAAGTACTTATTAAATGCTGGAAAAATTATAATAAATTAGCTAAATTAACATAGTATTTATATAAAAATTTTCCCAGATTTTTACAGAAATTAAAATATATATAAAAATTCAAAACCAGAAAGTAACAATTTCTGGAAAAATAATTAATTATAAATTAAGGATAATACATAATCAAAATCTACAGATGTTGTCGGATGATAAAATAATTATCACCAACGTGTCCAGAACGGTCAAATTAGCTAGGATAGCCTACCCATAAGTCCATTTGGACACAGGGGCAAAATGGTAATTTTGGGTCAAAATGATATCCGCCGTTGGACACACTTTGCACCGAAAAATGTGTCAGAATAGAAGTCTACAAAACCTAGCAAATTATATGTCCACGAATCCAGAATGATGATACGAACCCAACGGTATGTCCGAAATAGAATTCCGATGTGCCGATCTCAAAATGATACGTTGACTCGGACACTTGGTATCCGGTTTGCACCGAAATGCGTACCGAAGCAAATGTCTTCAAAACTCAGTAAATTATATGTCAACGAGTCCAGAATGACGATACGAACTCAACGGTATATCCGAAACTGGATTTCGATGAGCCGATCTCAAAGTGACCCGTTGACTCAAAAAGTGGGACCCGCTTTGCACCGAAATACGTGCCAGGGCCCACGTTCTCCAAATCAAGCAAATTTTATATGAAAACATGCCAGAACGACGCCACGAGTCTACTGGTGGTGTCAGAAATTGAATTCGGAGTCCCGGGTTCAAAAATAGAATTTAACAAGTACAAATTAAAGGATTCGGACGGCCAACTTTGGCGTCGAATTCGACCAACCGAACGTGCTTATAATGAAACAAAATCTAAAGGAGACAGGAAGATGGTTATACCAGCTGCGCACAGGAACTGGTAGCGCATCAACCGGAGCTGCGACGGTGAAGTTACGAGCTGACGAAGTCGGCTCCACGAAACTGTCCAAAAATAGTTTAATTTAAAAAGTCAAATTGGTGGCCAGTTTTGAGGTATCAAACGACGAAATTAACGGACGAAAATTGACAGGAGTGAAGATGGATATACCGAGATTGTGACGGAGCAAAGAAATCGTGGATCCAACGGTCGGATCTCTCGAAAAATACACACGAACTTGCTGCGACGGAGCACCATTTTCGAGTTCAAAACTCGCGCACGCCGACGGGATCTCGTGCCAAACGCACGAATCGTGTGTTTCACACGTCGGGGAGGCCGGTGGTGGAGAGGGAGAGGTCGTCGGGGGTGCGCACGCCGGTGGGGGGTCGTCGGCGGTGGCGGCTGGCCGCGGTGGCGTGCGCGGCGCGCGGCAGCGCACTGGGTGGCGTGCTACTGCGCATACTGCTGCTGCGAACGCTGCTGCGGGGGGGGCCGGCCGACCACGGTGGGCGGCGGTCATGCGGTGGTGGCGGCGTGCGGCGGCGCGTCGCCGGGGAGGGTACGTGGTGGTTTGAGTGGTGGTGAAGATGGTATGGGGGTGATGGTGGTGCATGGTTTCATGGTGATGATGGTGTGAGGATGGTGATGGTGTTAGGCTTGATGGTGATGAAGTATGGAGGAGGAGGAGATGGAGGTGGTGTTCGGCCAGGGGAGGAAGAGGGGTCGGCTGGTGTGTGTGTGTGTTGAGTGAGAGAGAGAGAGAGAGTTGTGGGTGTGGGTGTGTATAAAGAGAGTGAGAGAGAGTTTAGATTTTGTGTGTGAGTGTGTATAAAGAGAGTGAGAGAGAGAGTTAAGTCGGCTGGATGGGGGGGTATGTGTGTGTAGGTGTAAAGTGAGGTGAGTGTGGGTTTGTTATAGGAGAGAGAGTGTGTGTATATATATATATGTATATATATATAGGAGATATTTAAGAGAGGGAGAGGAAAAGAGAGAGATATTTTAGTGAGAGAGAGGGGGTGTTCGGCCAGGAATAGGGGGAGGGGGTGAGGTGGTGTGTAGTTTATAATAGGAGAGAGAGATTGATATATATATATATATATATATATATATATATATATATATATATATATATATATATATATATATATGTATATATGTATATATATAAAAAGATATTTTAAGATATTTAATAAAGTAGAGGGAGGAAGAGATATTTTCAAAAATAGGAAATATAGAAAAATTAAGCGGGGTATTTGAGCAGTCATGAGAGGGCAACCTGGAGCTTGGGTTCGGGTTCGATCGAGCCGGGTGGGGTCAAAATCGAACCGGGTGCAATAATTGAATTAAATATGGGTATTTATAATCAGGGGAAAATAAATAATAGACAGGGACTCCAATAAATGGGACACAAGCGTCATGTGGGTAGTAGGCTTTATGTGGGCCACGTCCATACTTTGGGTCGACTAGGTTGGATCGATGTCGGGTCCCGAAATTAAATTGGAAAATAAATCAGGTTTAACGGTAGAAAATAAATCGGCCTAAATTGACCCAAAAATTGTGCGAAGAAAATGAAGCACAAAATGGAGTGTCTGAGTGGGACACGAAGGTCATGGGTGAAGAGCGTCTCGAGTAGATCATTTATGAGAAGTTGGTTCTGAGAAAACGACTGGTCTGGTGCTCCTAAATTAAAAGTCACGGTGACGTGCAAACGAAGATCAAAAATAAAAGTGGGAATAATTATTCAATGATTAATTGGTCTAAGTTGACCCGAAGTTGTGCGATACAAAAAGAGCACAAGGGAACGAATTCAAGTGGGACACGATATATCAAAACGAAGATAATCTTGTCTACTTCAAAACTCATGAAGAGAGTTTCTAGAGATTGGCATCCCGGACGCTCCAGAAGTCAAAGTTACGGAAAGGTACATTAATGAGCTAAACAATTAAATAATAAAATATTTATCGAAAATAATTCATTTAGAAAAATTTAAAATAGTCCTGAAATTCAGGGGGCTTACATCCTACCCACCTTACAAAAATTTTGTCCTCGAAATTAAAAATCATCCAACCGGTCAAACTATAACATGTAGCTACTCTGGCTACGATACTCAATCTGCTATCCTTGTAATCATCTCTTATGTTTCTCCTACAATCTTTTTAGTTCTGGTTCAACAAAGTCCTTCTATCATAAACTACGTCACATATCCTTTAAAATCTTCCATACTAACATGGAACCTTCATGTATACCCTAAACTATAGGTCATTCTCTGGGTATGTCTATAAGCCTAAAATGCTTAATCATCAACCATATTTTTAATCTCAATTGTAAATACTGGATTTCCTTATCTCATCCTAAGTATCCATATTCTATCAATCCACTGGCCCTTTGCATTATTTGTCGTCAATCTTTTCCTACAGTTTCTCCTTGAAATCATACGTTCAATTCTTATTCTTGGCGTAGACCTTCTTCTTTTTACTTAACAAGTCCTCCGAATATAAATCCTCGATTTCAAAACTTCTGATTTATTAATTACCAATGTACATATGTCTTTGTCTTGTTCCTTGTCTTTTAACTGATATTTTTTCGATCTCGTACGCAATACGATAACTCGTTCTAACTTATTCTATATCAATCCACATATCGATCGACCCTCTAATCACATGCAATTAGCTAGACGTAACCCAACCAAAATTCTACAAATGCTAAATCCTCAAACTGCTAAGCACAAGATTCTAATCCTCCATCCATAGTCATAACAATATATTATCTCATTCCTCCATCTTAGATACCCTATCATCAAGTCATACTATCAATGCAATCGTTCTTAATGGTTTCCAAGTCTACTACAGTCAGTCACTTATACTCGTCCTATAAGCTTAATCTAACCAATCCCTAGGAAAAGTATTTATCACAACCATACAATACATTTATAGTTATACTACAGGATCAGTCAACAAGGTTTGGCTATTTCGGTCGTCTATCAAGTAAAAGGTAACAAAGCCTAAGACTGGGTCAAGCAATCCATAACCGTGTCCAAACAAGTTAAAGGGTCAAGCAAGACGGAAAGGTTTATCAGAATATCTCCAAGAATGGTACGAAGACAACGAGATGTATAACGAGAAGAATTACCCAAGAGGTTAACGAAAAAGAGTTTAGTCAAGTCATAGGAAAGATGGAACACAAAAATAACTATGTCCAAAAAGATAACATGAAAGCAATCCTGTTGGAGAGTCCTAGAGAACCTATAATCCTAGTTGTAGATGTAAAATAGAACAGAGTTAATCAAGACGGGGAAAAATGATGATAAGAATTTATTCTTGCTCATTCGGTCATAACAAAGTAAACCAAGTTAAGATACGATCTGATAGCCATACACATCTTCCTGAAATCATGTTGCCAGAATTTTTGCCACACCAGTAAGCTTAGATGCAATAAACGATAGAGTCATAACTATGGTATACACCCTATAATCATATTATCTAGAATCCTCGCCACGCCAACCGGTATGGCTGCGAGAAAATCTAAATTCTATGAATAGGATAGTATATCCGAAATCAGGCTCTATGTTTTTGTCATACCAGCTAATATGGCTGCGATAAATTCTAAACTCCATAAATAAAGCAGACGTTTAGCTTATCAGGATATATCATAATTTAATCCACAAAATTTATCACGATGCAAGATCAAAGTTAACAACGAAAATCAGAAATCAATTTCAACAATGAATTAAGGAAGAGTAAATAGAAATAAGTGGAAACAGAATTCTAGGTAAGATTAAAGTAAGATCCTCAGGGGTCATCCCAAGGGTACAAACTTGGTCAAAATTGTAACACACTGAATTTCAAACAAGATACTAAATACAGTTAACGGCCCTATGCTGTGATGAGTTCTCCTATGTTGCAATCCTAGAAATCCTCTAGGTGTTCTAATTATTTATTCCTAGTTGTATCAAGTTGTCCTAGATCCTAATTACAGGCATGCTTGGTACAATAACGTAACCAAACAACTTAAGTCGAGACCTGTATGGGCCGCCAAAAAAACATGTCACGACCCGATACCCAAATTGTTGGGCCGGGCCGAGCCATGTCCAGCCTACGCTTGGTTAAAGTGCAGTAAGTTGTTCTAGAATAAACAATAAAGGATCTAAGCAGCTAAAAGTTCTAAAATCACATTTAAGGTTCATCACAATACAGCATCTATAAGCAAAGGTAACATAAGCACAGACTTAATAATACACTTCCAAGTATCTAACTGGAGACAAAGTCCAGTATCCAAATATAAGTACAGACAAAGTCTAAGTCTCAAAACACAAAAAAGATAACTAAGCAAGGTTCCCCGCTGGGGCCTCTTCTGGAGCTAAGACCAGGTCCCCAATGCAGTACCATAATATGTAACACGTAGCGTTTCCTTCTCGAAAAGTATACCTACAACGTTATCCTGTCAGGACGAGAGCAAGTACAACCTCTATAACTAAAGTACTGAACATATAATGAAAGAGATGTACAACAAGAAACACAGTATGATAAGTCTATAAAACAGGAAATACTTGGGAATATGGCCTCATGGTACAACTGGGATCACAGTATCATAGTAACATATGGAACATGGCATATCTGGAATCATGATGTGACTCATAATCTATCATGGCAAGGATACATATGTCATAGAGACAGATGTATATGTAATGTTTAAAACTGTAGTAGGTACGTGATTGTCAATAGGTATACAATGTGCAGGGGCACATAATGAAATGTACTTTCGTACAAGTATAAAGGCGATAGATGTACATATTCACAAATACAGCTTTGAGAGTAAGGCCTACGGCGCAGTAACATATAAAATAAAACTTTGCTCGGTACTGTAGAGGGGGCATGATCACGTACTCAACTGTCAGTTTCCCCATAACCCATATATATAACATGTGAGAGATACGAGAACGATATAGAATATGTGAGAGGTACTGGGATCGGTATAAAGTACGGTAGGTACTAATAGCAGTAAAACAGGTAAAAGTACTGAGAGCAGTAAAAACATGTGAATACTCGGGCAGATATAAGCATAATGAAACATGTAAGGGGAACCAGTAAGAAGCATGTGAAGATATGATAATTATCCTAAGCATGGTAGGGACTAAATTAATGTAACATGTAAAGATTTAACTTGCTACCTCGGTTAATACATGTTCTAGCATTAAAAGACAGTAAATGAGTTTGTAGATGTACTTGCCTCGAGCAAAGTAAGAATACTAGTACGAAGATATAGATGTCCGGTGTCCTGTCAATAATGATACACAATCTCAGTTCTAAGCTATGTTCAATACTACACTAGTGGTGAGACACGACTCCTAACTGGACACTAACTAAGTGGGGACCTAGCATAAAAGTCTAATGTGGAGTGCCACTATACACAAACAAACTTCCTAGGATCTTTGCACTAGTGTAGGGGGTGGTCCAATACTCCAATAACTCAAAACAACACAAAACATTGAAAGTCGTAACTACGCGATAATTAAATCAAACTGTACCCTACGTTCCAATAATTTTTGAGATAGACAAAAAGCTCAAATATACATAAAATAAAATACCAAAATGATCCTTTTTAATTATAGAAATTTATACTAATTTTTCTGGGATTTATAAACCCTCACAAATATTTATTAAAAATCAGCAAAAATATGTATCCTGAAAATGAGTTCTGTTTTCCTATTTTTATAAAATATCAAAAGTACTTATTAAATGCTGGAAAAATTATAATAAATTAGCTAAATTAACATAGTATTCATATACAATTTTTTCCAGATTTTTACATAAATTAAAATATATATAAAAATTCAAAACCAGAAAGTATCAATTTCTGGAAAAATAATTAATTATAAATTAAGGATAATACATAATCAAAATCTACAGATGTTGTCGGATGATAAAATAATTATCACCAACGTGTCCAGAATGGTCAAATTAGCTAGGACAGCCTACCCATAAGTCCAATTTGGATACAGGGGCAAAACGGTAATTTTGGGTCAAAATGATGTCCGTCGTTGGACACACTTTGCACCGAAAAACGTGTCAGAATAGAAGTCTACAAAACCTAGTAAATTATATGTCCACGAATCCAGAATAATGATACGAACCCAACGGTATGTCCGAAATGGAATTCCGATGTGCCGATCTCAAAATGATACGTTGACGCGGACACTTGGTATCCGGTTTGCACCGAAATACGTGTCGGAGCAAATGTCTTCAAAACTCAGCAAATTATATGTCAACGAGTCCAGAATGACGATACGAACTCAACGGTATATCCGAAACTGGATTCCGATGAGCCAATCTCAAAGTGACCCGTTGACTCAAAAAGTGGGATCCGCTTTGCACCGAAATACGTGCCAGGGCCCACGTTCTCCAAATCAAGCAAATTTTATATGAAAACATGCCAGAACGACGCTACGAGTCTACGGGTGGTGTCAGAAATTGAATCCGGATTCCCGGGTTCAAAAATGGAATTTAAAAAGTGCAAATTAAAGGATTCGGACGGCCAACTTTGGCGTCGAATTCGACCAACCGAACTTGTTTATAATGAAACGAAATCTAAAGGAGACAGGAAGATGGTTATACCAGCTACGCACAGGAACTGGTTAGCGCGTCAACCGGAGCTGCGACGGCGAAGTTACGAGCTGACGAAGTCGGCTCCACGAAACTGTCCAAAAATAGTTTAATTTAAAACGTCAACTTGGTGGCCAGTTTTGAGGTATCAAACGACGAAATTAACGGACGAAAATTGACAAGAGTGAACATGGATATACCGAGATTGCGACGGAGCGAAGAAATCGCCGATCCAACGGTCGAATCTCTCGAAAAATGTGCACGAACTTGCTACGACGGAGCGCCATTTTCGAGTTCAAAACTCGCACGCGCTGACGGGATCTCGTGCCAAACGCACGAATCGTGTGTTTCACACGTTGGGGAGGCCGGTGGTGGACAGGGAGAGGTCGTCGGGGGTGCGCGCGCCGGTGGGGGGGTCGCCGGCGGCGGCGGCTGGCCGCAGTGGCACGCGCGGCACGCGGCAGCGCACGGGGTGGCGTGCTACTGCGCATACTGCTGCTGCGAACGCTGCTGCAGCTGTTTGCAGCGCTGCTGCAAGGCGGGGCCGGCCGACCACGGCGGGCGGCGGTCGTGCGGTGGTGGTGGCATGCGGCGGCACGTCGCCGGGGAGGGTACGTGGTGGTTTGAGTGGTGGTGAAGATGGTATGGGGGTGATGGTGGTGCATGGTTTCATAGTGATGATGGTGTGAGGATGGTGATGGTGTTGGGCTTGATGGTGATGAAGTATGGAGGAGGAGGAGATGGAGGTGGTGTTCGGCCAGGGGAGGAAGAGAGGTCGGCTGGTGTGTGTGTGTTGAGTGAGGAGAGAGAGAGTTGTGGGTGTGGGTGTGTATAAAGAGAGTGAGAGAGAGTTTAGATTTTGTGTGTGAGTGTGTATAAAGAGAGTGAGAGAGAGAGTTAAGTCGGCTGGATGGGGGGGTATGTGTGTGTTGGTGTAAAGTGAGGTGGTGTGTGAGTGTGGGTTTGTTATAGGAGAGAGAGAGTGTATATATATATATATATATATATATATATATATATAGGAGATATTAAGAGAGAGAGAGAGGAAAAGAGAGAGATATTTTAGTGAGAGAGGGGGGGTTCGGCCAGGAATAGGGGGAGGGGGTGAGGTGGTGTGTAGTTTATAATCGGAGAGAGAGATCGATATATATATATATATATATATATATATATATATATATATATATATATATATATATATATATATTTTATATATATATATATATATATATATATACATATATATATATATATATATATATATATAAGATATTTTAAGATATTTAATAAAGTAGAGGGAGGAAGAGATATTTTCAAAAATAGAAAAAATAAAAAATTAAGCGGGGTATTTGAGCAGTCATGAGAGGGCAACCTGGAGCTTGGGTTCGGGTTCGGTCGAGCCGGGTCGGGTCAAAATCGAACCGGGTGCAATAATTGAATTAAATATGGATATTTATAATCACGGGAAAATAAATAATATACGGGGACTCCAATAAATGGGACACAAGCGTCATGTGGGTAGTAGGCTTCATGTGGGCCACGTCCATACTTTGGGTCGACTAGGTTGGGTCGATGTTGAGTTCCGAAATTAAATAGGAAAATAAATCAGGTTTCACGGTAGAAAATAAATCGGCCTAAATTGACCTAAAAATTGTGCGAAGAAAATAAAGCACAAAATGGAGTGTCTGAGTGGGACACGAAGGTCATGGGTGAAGAGCGTCTCGAGTAGATCATTTATAAGAAGTTGGTTCTGAAAAAACGACTGGTCTGGTGCTCCTAAATTAAAAGTCACGGTGACGTGCAAACGAAGATCAAAATAAAAGTGGGAATAATTATTCAATGATTAATTGGTCTAAGTTGACCCGAAGTTGTGCGATACAAAAAGAGCACAAGGGAACGAATTCATGTGGGACACGATATATCAAAACGAAGATAATCTTGTCTACTTCAAACTCATGAAGAGAGTTTCCAGAGATTGGCATCCCTGACGCTCCATAAGTCAAAGTTACGGAAAGGTACATTAATGATCTAAATAATTAAATAATAAAATATTTATCGAAAATAATTTATTTAGAAAAATTTAAAATAGCCCTGAAATTCAGGGGGCTTACAGTCTAGGGGTTGAGATGACACAGTACGACTCAACGTACACATTTGCTAGACTCAATAAATTAAAAAAATTATAGACTGAGAACAAATACATTTGCAATGTAATGCAACAGCTTATAGACGACGTCTGTCTTGAACTTGATGCGTTGTAGATGATGTTCTGTCTTGGACTTGAAGTGTCATATTGGATCTTATCAGATATCATTTTGTTAATTATCTAAATCAGATTGATTGTGATCCAGTTTGGGTCAACAATCTCCTCTATTTTGATAATTGACAAAGTGATATTTGTATGTCTCAATATTCATACCTGGACACATGTTGAAGGAGAGAAGAGCTTTTGTACGTATAATGTGGCTCCCCCGCAAATGAATATTTCCATCCTAAAGGATTTATCCAAGCACAACAGACAGACAGATACAATGCATATACAATATCACATCAAATATCACATAGTATGCTATTTTTTTTCCCCTTTGTCATTTAGAAAAATAGTGCATAGCTCTCCCGTAAAGGGATAAAAAACAAAGTGAAGAGAGCAAGTACACGACATAACCATAACCAAACTTTAATAGAGAAAACTAGCAGTTTGATAATCAAGTAGAAGAAACTTGCAGTCAGACATATGAAATGAAACTAGAAGAAAAATATAACTAGAGTGCATAAAATGAAACTACAAAGCAGAAACATAACTAAGGTGCATCAGCAGCATCGTAAGGAAGTAGACCAAATCCGTCAACGAGTAGGAGGATGGGATGGACCAGTAGAATCTGACGGATCGCTGGCAGAGCAACGAGGATCGACAAAAGCAGCATCAGGATCCAGATACCTCATGGCCCAAGGGTCATCAATCCGGTAGCCTTCGCAAGAAGGGTCCCGACCCATAGGTAAAGGCATAGTTGGATGCCTTGCCATATTGTATCAGATGTCATAAAAGTGTTGTTAATGGCGATCATCTGAAGAGTGGTCCGATAATCCAGCTGAGTATAGCGATCGTCTTCCAACCGGAAGCGGTCATGCAACATGTATCTGATGGAATCCAGGATGGTAGATGGTTCAGGTTGAGGGGCATCATAATCAGATGATGCTTCCTCAACAGGAGCAGGAGGTAAAGGTGCAGGAACAGTCCTACGAGCCTTAGAGAGATATGCAGGAGCTCCTAAAATATCATACAAAGGTACATAGCATAGAAAAGTGCTTTGGGCTTCTTCCTAGCACGAATCATCCAGTCCATTATCGTACATGGAAAATTGAAAGGGATAGGGAAATATAGATAATACAGTATCGTAATCTCTAGGTAGGTGACTTCATCAGCAGATCCGGCTTTTGGCAGGATAGAAGAGAATATGATACGATGAAGTTCATAAAAATGTTGGTTGAGATATTTGGCAAGAAGCTTACGAGGACGAAGGTTGGGTTCAACACATCATGTCCTTAAAGCCTTCTAGGGTGATATCACCAACAAATTTGAAGTCACGATCATCGACAAGGCATTCACAAGTGTTGGGTTCAGGAAGTTGCAAATACTCCGCTAAGTCGAAGTCATCGAACTCAATGTCGATACCATCTACCCTTGAATAAATCTTACGGTCATCATGTGTGAGATTGCAATAAAATATTTGGATGGCATTAAGATAAATTTGTGAAGAAGTAGAGACTAGTTCATCAAGACAAAGGTCTCTAAAATTAGGTTCAAATTCTTGAAAGATGGTAAAATTGATAGGATGACCCGGCTCCACACTACATGCACAAAAATCCGAATACCATTCGTTAGAAGCTTCTAACAAAACAAAGATGTGCTCATTGTAGGTGTCGGCATTGGGTGGAGGAGGTGGATTAAATAAAGTGTGAGGGGGATTGACATTTGGAGGAGAAGAAGGAGAATTGGATGAAGATGCTTCACTTCTACTTATTTTTCCTCTAGAAAATAGTCTAGGTGGCATGGAAAAAATAAGGAGAGTAGAGAGGAGAAGCTACAAGAGATATACCTCAAAGAGAATTGATAAAGATGAAAGAGAATCCCCCAAAAGCTTTAAATCTTGAATTTAGAGAAGAAAGAACCAAAATTGAGAGATCTACGATTAGGGTTTTGAGAAAAGTGGATAAAGAGAGATGGAAGATGAAAAGAGAGGTTTAAAGATCGTGGTTTTGTAAAGTAGGGCCTGCTGCAATAGCAAAAGAGTAAGGGTTGATCAAGTAGATCGGACGGCAATGAATAGCTGAAGGTTCTGGAACCCACCAGCCTGAGTTCTGCCTTAGGCAGAGTTCGACCCGAGTTCGATCCATGTGGATCCAGAACTCCAATTATTGTTAAGATGGGCACAAAAAAGTAGAAAAGATGGTCGAAAATTAAAAATATTGGATTTTATTGGCTACAAAAGAAGTAGAACATACGACAGACTTGTGAATCATCATTCAGTATATATGAAACGTCTCAGGTTAGCTGTAGGGGCCGGATCCCAGCTAGAGGTAGTCCGAAGACACTAGGCACCGTATCGCTTAGGCTTTTACGCCTTGTTGTCAGAAGGATCCTTTCGGCTTGTATCCAAAATAATGCAATATATACGAATTTGATTTAACAAGTATTTGCATACGTAAGACTTATTGTATGACATTTTCATCCAAGATTCCCAATTCTCGTCGAAAAAAGTTGAAACGCACTTCGGCAAGTGGTTTAGTGAAAAAGTCTGCTAGCTCATGATCAGTGTTAAAGAATTCTAGATTAATAGTTCTTTGTAACTAATGATCTCATAAAAAGTGGTGTCGTATTTCCATATGTTTATTGCATGAGTGATATATTGGGTTCTTTGTCAAGTTAATAGCACTAGTATTATCACAGAATATAGGAATGTGCTTAAAAGATAAATTATAGTCGGCTAGGGTTTGCTTCATCCACAAAATCTGAGCACAACAACGTCCTGCAGCTATGTATTCAGCTTCAGTTGTATATATGCGACAGAGTTTTGCATCTTGCTAAACCAAGAGACTAAAGCTTTTCCTATTAAATGACACGTGCTGCAAGTACTTTTACGGTTGACTTTGCATCCAGCAAAATCAGCATTCGAATAACCGAGTAGGTCAAAGGATGTGGTTTTGGGATGCCACAAGCCTACTATAACAGTGCCTTTAAGGTATCAAAAGATATGCTTAACTGTGCTCATGTGTGATTCCTTAGGGTTGGCTTACTAACGAGCACATAGGCAAACACTAAATGTTATATCAGGGCGACTAGCAGTTAAATAGAGTAAACTACCAATTAAACCTCGATACTTATGTTGGTCGATTGGTTTGTCGCTATCACCAGGTTCTAATTTTGTTGCTGTAGCCATAAGAGTACTGATTGGTTTGATGTTATCAAGATCAAATTTCTTCAGCATGTCCTTTGTATACTTTGATTGACCGATGAACCCTTTGTCGGTTTTGTTTGACTTGAAATCCAAGGAAGTACTTAAGCTTCCCTATCATGCTCATCTTGAACTCATTCTGCATACACTTGGCAAATTTATGGCATAATACCTCATTACTAGACCCAAAGATAATATCATCTACATAAATTTGCACTAATAGAAGTGTGTCATCAACAAATTTTATAAAAAGTGTTGTGTCAATCTTCCCTTTTGAAAAGCTTTTTTCAAGTAAGAAAGTGCTTATTCATTCAAACCAAGAGCGAGGGGCCTGTTTGAGGCCATAAAGAGCTTTCTTAAGCTTGAAAACAAAACCAGGTGGTTGTTTTATGAACACTTCTTCTTTAATAAAACTATTGAGAAAAGCACTTTTGACATCCATTTGAATAGAGTTTAAAATTTTAGAAATTTGCAAAGGCACAAAGTATGCCGATTGATTTAAGACGTGCAACATGAACATAAGTCCCATCATAGTCGATACCTTCCTCTTGGTTGTATCCTTGAGCTACGAGACGTGTTCTGTTACGTGTGACTAAACCGTCCTCATTAACTTTGTTACTTAAAACCCATCGAGTACTAATGATCGAATGGTCAGCAGGTTTAGGAACAAGTTCCCAAACTTGATTTTTTTCGAATTGGTTGAGTTCTTCTTGCATTGCAGATATACAACATTCATCAGAAAAAGCTTCTAAAATATTTTTAGGTTCTATTTGGGATATAAAAGCAGTGCTAGCTATAAAGTCTCTAACAGATGAACGAGCACTTACTCCTCTTGATACCTCATATATTACCAAGTTTTCTGGATGTTCTTGTGTGAAGCGGAACTTCTTTGGTAAGTTGTCCAGAGAACTGGTTCGAGAGGTTCTATCCTTAGGCGTAGGAGTTATTGATATGTACGTCATCGTCGCTATTAGGAATAGCTATTGTACTATTATTCTCATCAATAGTAACATTAGCAGATTTTTCAAAAATCATGGAGCGTTTGTTGAACACTCTATATCATTTACTCTTGGAAGCATATCCAAGAAAAATACCTTCGTCAGCTTTGGCATCAAACTTGCTTAAGTTGTATTTGGTATTGTCACGACCCGCACCCAGAGTAAGGGCACGAGAAGTGGGTACATCCAGCCTATGCCGCAGTGTCGGCGGTAGAACACTGTCCTAGGTCACAACATCTAACATTATGTGAATATGCTCCGAAAGGAGAACAATAGATAGAGTACAACTCAATTACCATATCTAAGATGGAATAGAAGATAAGATAATCTCGACAGAGAGTCACAATATGAATAATAAGTTGCGGTGTAAACCACACCATAAACAATATCTCAATACAATCTCAAATGTCTCATAAATTTAGATAATAAGATAAGTCTAAACAAAGCTACTGGCAAGTCCTCAGCGACTGCTGGATCCTCCTGAGGGTCCAGGTCACCCGTGTCAACTAGGTCTGCTCCATAGTAAGTATCGCAGCAAACCTCATCATATGTAATATATTCAATAGGTCCAGTCAGGATAGGAACGAATACATATCTCTCACACAGTTCATAACAGGAAAGGAAAATATGAACAAGCTATAGAATAATATACATAAAACGCTGTAAAGAAATAGTTGAGAGACTGTAAAAAGAAGAACATAATATAGTGGAAATAGATATACATGATGTAGATAAGAAAACTGAACCAACTACGTGATTTAGAGCACATGTTTGGTTATATAAACAGGCTTAGGTTATACATGACTTAAATCTAATTGGAGTTGTACATGATAATGGTGCAGATCACATAACCAAATAAATACTTCCTCTGCCCCAATCAGTACACAAGGATCTGTCTAAGTTATGTTATTGCATATGAAAGGTAGTATCTCATATGGAGGATCAGTCCATATGAAACAACTGGTTTATACATGAAAGGCTCACATGATCACGAATGTACATGAATGTCATATGAGTATACATGAATAAATACGAATACAAAGAGTAGATGGTGCACATGATAAAGTACATGAGCACAATATACCTGATGTATCCGAGGGGAAAACATCGCATGAAGAGATCCATATAGTACTAATCCGTGATAACATCGTGACAACATCAAGTAAACTAGTCAATAATAAGTGAATATGTCCAAACAAGTATGAAACGGTCAGAGAATGTACTCGCCTGATAATCAAAGCTGCTGATGAGGAAGTGTAACTGAACTGGAGTGATGTAATCCTATTTAAAATAACCATAAGTCACGACATGGTCTAAAATATCACAAGAAAGGTCTACAATGCAGTTCTACATTATTCTAGGTCCTTCTAGGTCAAAGTTAACCCTTGGTCAACTCTGGTCAAACCTGGTCAACTCTGGTCAACTAGTCCGTTTACTAATTTTTAGGTCAAGCACAAGTTAACAAGTCATTCTAAGCTCGTTAAAGTCGATTTGGATCAAGTTTGACCCAAAGTTGAGTTTTGTCAACTTGGTCAACTTGTCGGTCGACTCGGCCATCTTAGGCTCATTGAGTCAATCCTAAACTGACTCAATACTCCCTATGTTACATTCACAAGCAAACCATTATATATATATATATATATATATATATATATATATATATATATATATATATATATTATATTTTATATATTTTATATATATATATATATTTTTTTTTTTTTTTTTTTTTTTTTTTTAACTATGAGACTATATATATATATATATATATATATATATATATATATTTATATATATATATATATATATATATATATATATATATATATATATATATATATATATATATATAGTCTCATAGTTAAATATTTAGCTATTGTTCTCAGTTTTGAACCCTCACAACAGTCCCTTGTCGACACACACCCACACAAACCTCTTTTCACAAGTAAGGTTAGATATATATATATATATATATATATATATATATATATATATGATATAGTCTCATAGTTAAATATTTAGCTATTGTTCTCAGTTTTGAACCCTCACAACAGTCCCTTGTCGACACACACCCACACAAACCTCTTTTCACAAATATTTAACTATGAGATATTTAACTATGAGACTATATCATATATATATATATATATATATATATATATATATATATATATATATATATATATAGATATATATATATATATATATATATATATATATATATATATATATATATATATATTTTATATATATATATATATATATATATCATAAAGTAAATACATATATATAGGCATATACACAAATACATATATAGGTAAAGGAAGTTGGTCACTCGAAGGGAAAAATGAAACTCGACTCTAAGATTACGCATCTCGACTAACTCACTAATGTATCTATTTATATACATATAGCTATATATATGAAATACACACACACACACACACACACACACACACACACACACACACACACACACATATATATATATATATATATATATATATATATATATATATATATATATATATATATATATATATACATAAAGTGGAAAAACCCAAATATATACATAAATAGTAGATAAATAGGGTATAAACCCAATGACCACTCCTCGCAAGTCCAGAACCTAATTAACCTATTATAAACTCGGAAATTATCACTAAAATCATAGGAAATCAAATTATCACAAAAATCAATTCAATATATATATAGTCGAAACCCGAAATCTCAACTTGAGATCCAAATCGCAAAATACCCAACTAGAACACGCAAAACTTGGCAATATGATGGTCTCGGTATGTGGGACGTGCTCGAAAAACCCGATACGCGTGTCAAATGAATCGGTACGAGTTCGATTTCTCGCTCGATTCTGAATCGTTTCTTGTGAATCTTCGTGTACACCTAGGCTAACACGTCCCCGGCCTACTGGCCGAGTTAGCATGCGGCCAAGTGTCATGTTCGACGCACACAAAGCCCGTGTCCACGCGCGGCCTGTGCGCGTGTGAACAGGACAGTGCACATCGTCGTGCATGCGGGACGGCGAGTCTAGGGACTCGTGTGTCCTACCATACATGTCGTGGTCATGTCCTAGGATAGGCTAGGTATAGGACTACACGTAGGACACATCGGATCGAGTCCATGTGTCCACATGTGTCGGCACGAGGGCCGTGTCAGCGGCGGTTGTGCGCGCGCGTGTGCGTGTGTCGACCCGTGCGATCGCGATCTCTCACTCGATTCGAATCGAGACGATAAAAAACTTGGGGGACATGTCTACAGATGTTGCCCCCACCTATACGCCAAGTAGTACACAGCCACGTGGCCTGTGCATCACGTAAACAACACGCGGCAGCAGGGCACGCGCGCGGCCTTTGCGTACAGCGTATTTGTGTCCTATTTGGACACGGACACAAGCCCGATTCGAAATGCAAACTATAGTGTCATGATTGCTAGATCTAGGGCTATCCAAATATATAAATATTTTTACAAATTATTAAGTTTCAATCCATTGAGTAATTTCATCGAACACCTACGTTGTAGCTCCGATACATGTCCGATACGTACATCGAACGAATACGAAGTCGAATGAAACTAATCCTACAGGTCGAGGGTACCTAGATGCATGCTCTAATGAAGAAAAATTAGAACAAACAATAGTAGAACGAGATTTACCTGTTGAGAGTTGGAATCTCAATAAAAGAGAATCCTCGAGCACTTTGACGACTAGTTTCTCTCAAGCAAACGTCTCCAAATCCTTGCTAGCAATGTTCCAGCAAGTTCTCCTCCTCCCCACGGTCGCAACACAATTCGTTTGTGGTGAATCGGATGCCAGATGAGAAAGTTTGGGTTTTGGAAAAGAGAGAAACTAGGGTCTGCACTTGTGACGGCTACAAACCAAAGCACAATGATATGAAGGGGGGCTGCTATGTTTGGCCGGCCATACATAGGGGTATTAGGTTTAGGGTTTATTCATGCGCCAAGCACTCCTCAAGTTGCTAAAAAGACCCATTGACAAAAGGCTTTAATGGCTTAATAAAAAATAGCTAAAAAGGAATTAAATAATTCTTAAAATTAGATGATAATTCTAAATTAAATATAAAAAGCCAATAATAAATCTAATTTCATTATTAGGCTTCTAATCAAGGTTGACTAAGGTTATACCACCTTCTACTACCAAAACACTAATCAAAGCCGCACACCAATCAATTTAATTAATAAAAAAATAAGAAAAATCAAATTAGCACATAATGACTATAATACCATTAATTAGAAAAATGAGTGTGATAGGTATTCAGGATAAAGCAGCGACAACCAAACACTAAAATAAGAAATAGTTGGGGTTCTACCAAACCAAAGTTTATAGGGAGTTTTCTTTTTAATAGGTCGAATTAAAATCCTATTCAATACATGGCATGTTGTACATACAACTTCTGTCCAAAAATATTTCAGAAGTGAAGATTGATTCAACATGACTCTGGCCATATCGCCAAGAGTTCTATTCTTCCGCTCCACAACATCATTTTGTTAGGGAGTTCTAGCACAACCAAAATTCATCGCTGCGATGGCCTTATCCGTCGCCCGGCCGTCGGTAAATGGTAATACCGACGGATGGCCGACAGATTTTTGGCAAAAACATCAGTCGGAAAAAGACTCGTCGCTAAAAATAATCCGTCACCAAGTTATCGCCCAGCGAAGATTTTGCAACGGATTTTCGTCAACCATACTCGTACATCTTGCGACGAATTACCAACAGATTTCTGTCAAAGCGCGTATCAGAAAGTTAATGACACGCCGCCTTAGCGACGGCCGTATCCGTCGCTAAAATGTCGGTAATTGCATATCAGAGAGTATCTGATACGCAATATTCGTCCCAAATATGTCACTAAATGGTCGATAAATATAGTGCCCCGTCCCTACATCGTACCTAGTTTTCCGTCCACGGGGTGCACGAGAAAGGAACACTGTCGCTATCGATTCGGTCAGGACGGATAGGTCAGGATCGATCGAATTGATCGAACGAAAACGGTTGAATTAAGATCCATTTCCCGTTATGGAGTGACTTCTTCGGAACCAAGTCCCATATTCAGGGGGTTGTGCCTCGAGGATAGACTCTGCGGCTGAGTCGGGAGAGACCTCCCGTTGCTCTGCTTTTCATGCCACAATTGCTTCTTTGGATTTGGTTTTCTGAATGCATTTTCGTGAATATTTTCGATGGTTTTTATGGCTTGCGTTTCAAATTTCGCATTCGTCTCGAATTTCCTTGAATAATACAGTGTTCAGGTGATCGCGTAGGCAACGTCTAGTACGGCCAACCAGTTTCTCGCCTCAAGTAAATACTAAGGTGAGTGGCTGACCCTTCTTCCCTCGACCCTCTTCTCTAATACATTATCGATACTAGACATGTGTTATGCTGGAATGTAATACAACGACATGAATGATATTTTAAATGAACGGTCACACGACGTCTCACGAACACGAACTATATAACTTCTTGTCATATAACCTTATCGCGCTTGCAATTACCATATTATATAGAACCGTGCTAAGAAAAGACGAATCGATTAAATGAATGTCGCAACGATACTATAAAGATGTGCCTCGAAATAATAATTAACTTAGCACGGTCATGGACAACTTGTTGACAAGGGTGATTGTTTCTTCGGACGGTATTCCGAGGCCACGAGACCATTCTGGCCTAGAAAGAAACACGGATAGCTATGCTGGATGCATGCCACGATAGGTAGTGGCTTTCAACGGGGCTCGCTACCTGCGCTGATGGACCTCTGTCTACCAAGCTATATGTCCAGGATGGCTTGTCGTGCCAGTGACCTTCACGAATCCACTCTATTATGTTTTCTTATTATCAACATGACATGGAAGAACATGGTAAGTTTACACTACAACGGCGTACTCTGACGAGGGTAAGATCTATCATCGTTATACGGTTGTGCCTTCAAATATAAGTTTGAATTGACTAGGATGGCTAGAAACTTCACTGAACATTTGCATGTACGCTCACTTAACTTCTTCAACAAATGAGAGCACGAGATTTAAACTGCCACGCACCAGCATAAACTATAATGTGCTGACCCTCGCTCTCAACAGGTACCCAGAACCAGGATACTGTGCCAAGGAACTAAAGGCAATGCTCCTTTTTTTTGAAGCCTTGCTAGCGTGAAGGCTAACTCTGCAACATTTTGAAGACTCAATTCAACTGCATCTTGCAGCGCAAACTCTCACCGATCCCAGGTCTTAGAGAGTCATTTTGTTGTTCTGTAAAAAGGGATATAAATGTATGTAATGACTATCTCATCAATGTCGGTAGTAAGCTCGAGAGGCCTCCTTGTAATCGAGTCTATAATCTGACTTATTATCAATGAAAATACAAGTTTTCTTCTCTATATAAATGTGTTCAATTTCTCTGCGTACTCTTATAAATGTTGTTGTTTCGGATAACCTTATGAACCGCCTTGTGCAAGCGCAACTTAGGCTTTCATGCATCATGACCTGGGGACGATTATCAATTTTATCGAATCGGGGCGTGACATAATGGTATCAGAGCACGGCTTTACGTCCTTGGCCTCCAGTGTCGAGTTTCTAGTCTCAAAACCGTTGGTCTCGTGTCGATGAGATATGTCGTTCCATATGAGTGATTCCATAATAAGTTTTTTGACTAATATATTTCGCCTTCAAAAATCTTAGAAGGCACGGCGGTGAACGTTGCGGCGAACGAAGAAAGCGCTTTGAGCGGCTCGAGCAGCTCGAGGCCCGGACCCTCTAACGATGCCATGGAACGGAATATTACGTATGCTGGAAGCACAACAATGACAAGCTGAGGAGAATCAACACCAGAATTAGCAACATCGACGGCAGACGGAGGCACATCAGACTCAGTTCGAGGCCCGATTCGATGCACAATTCAAGTTACAGCAGAAGCAGCTCGATACTCTTCAGCAGATCATTCAGACAGTTGTGGCCAACAACAACAACTCTGCGACAACCCATGCCATAACCGAGCCTGTGGCCAGACAAAGTGAAGTCAAACCGGAGGTACCCGAGCCTATACC
The DNA here is from genome assembly GCA_029216955.1 of Iris pallida. Classification (NCBI taxonomy): domain Eukaryota; kingdom Viridiplantae; phylum Streptophyta; class Magnoliopsida; order Asparagales; family Iridaceae; genus Iris; species Iris pallida. The sequence continues at coordinate 1,187,089 of JANAVB010004000.1, read as the reverse complement.
TGCAGCACCGAGAAGTTCCAACTTTGAGGTGTCAAAATTCAGCAAAAGTTTCCGTACTTCCTTCTGCGGTACTGAAGACCCTTCTTTGGCGATCGATTGGCTGGAGGAGTTGGAAGACCGGTTCGAGCTTCTGGGCATCGATGAGTCCAAGAAAGTCACATGCGCTCAACTTCTACTCCGATTAAACGCGCACGACTGGTGGGCCGTGCAAAAGCAAGCGATCAGACGTGATGACGAGACAGCGACAATTTTTTGGGCCACCTTCCGAGAGGCATTCGAGATCAAGTACCTCCCTGAAGCCGTTCGACAAGAGAAGGAAAATAAATTTATGCAGCTAAGGCAAGGGAATATGACGGTACGGTAATATGCAGCAGAGTTCAACAAGTTAGCCAAATTTACGGAAGAATTCCTTCCCTCCACGGTGAGTCATGCTCGACGGTTCGAAGTGGGTCTACGATCATTAATTTATGCCCACGTGTCTGTTCCATAATACAAAACAATGGGAGAGTCTCTCAACCACGTCCTCCGCCTTGCATGCCAACACCCTCCAGGTGCTGTCGGCACTGTGCATACATACAATCACAAATGCCCTAGCCACGTGGAAAGAAACAATGTGACCAAGCGTCCGAACAACGGGCACCAGGGCGGACATCAGGCACGGAATCAGGGACCTCACTGTACCAAATGCAACCGAAACGGACATCTTGCCGTCAATTGTGAAGTTCATAATGGCGGGTGTTTCATCTGCGAAAAAAGGGGTCACTATTATGGAAACTGCCCGAACCGAAGAAGAAATAACTTGAATACGCCTCAGCCTCAATAGCACCGTCCAGGGAACCAAGGTCCAGTGCCTCGAGTACCTCAACCTATACCGTAAAATGGCCAAGACCGTCGCCCCAATGCCCAGGGCCGCATCTACGCCATGACTCGAGACGAAGTGCTTGCATCAGATACGGTCGTGATAGGTATACTAAATTTTAATAATGTGCCTGCTCGTGTACTATTTGATTCAGGTGCTTCGTATAGTTTTATATCGGCAAACTTTTGCCGTCGAGCACAAATTTCCTATAATATCACTAGATCTCGACCTTAGCGTAAGTACACCTTCGGGCACACCACTACTCACAAATTTAACCTGCAGCGATGGGATTATCTGTATCGGTGGTCAAAAGATCGGTCTTGATGTGATAGTTCTACACATGAAGGACTATAATATCATTCTGGGAAAGGATGAGCTTGGACCGTGTAATGCAACCATCGACTACACCAGAAAGACGGTCACCTTCCGTATACCAGGAGTACCTAAATTCTGCTTTTCGTGTGGTGAGACGTCGTCGACCTGTATGCTGATCTCGACGATTTCTGCTTAGAGGATGCTGCATTCTGGGTGTGAAGGCTATTTGGCTTCCATTCGAGACACGCGACAGGATGGTACAAACGCGGGTCAGACCGACGTTGTGGCAGAATTCCTTGATATGTTTTCGGGCGAGCTACCCAGCATGCCCCCCGACCGAGAAATCGAGTTCAGCATCGATACATTCCCCGATACTCGACTAATTTCCAAGGCCCCGTACAGAATGGCCTCCGTCGAGCTGAAGGAGCTCAAGGTCCAGTTACAAGAGTTGCTCGACAGAGGGTTTATTTAGCCTAGTGTTTTACCATGAGGAGCGCCCGTATTGTTCGTGAAGAAAAAGGATGGGTCCATGCGTCTGTACGTCGATTACCGAGAGCTGAACAAGGCCACCATCCAGAACAAGTATCCATTACCCCGTATAGACGATTTATTCGATCAGTTACAAGGCACCACGATATTTTCGAAGATTGATCTCCACTCGGGCTATCATCAACTCAATATCAAGTCAGACGACGTACAAAAGTCAGCCTTTCGTACTCGGTACAGCCACTACTTATTCCTGTGATGCCATTCGGCCTGACGAATGCCCCTGCCGCCTTCATGGATCTGATAAAACGGGTATTTTGACCCTTTCTTGATAAATTTGTGGTAGTCTTTATTGACGATATTCTCGTCTACTCGAAGGACAGGGCATAGCATGCCGAACATTTGCAGATCGTGCTCCAGACACTTCGAGAGAATCAGTTGTATGTAAAGTAGAGTAAGTACGAATTTTGGCTAAGAAGCATATCCTTTCTTGGTCACACCATTTCGTCCGAAGGTATTGCAGTCGATCTGAAGAAGTGGAAGCTATTGCTGATTGGAAGCAGCCTGCGTCTGCTAGTGAGATTCGAAGCTTTCTTGGTTTGGCGGGATACTATCGATGCTTCGTGAAAGACTTCGCGAAGATTGCATCGCCATTGACTCACCTCACTCAAAAGGGAGTCGTGTTTGAGTGGTCGGATGACTGTGAAGATTCCTTCTAGGAGCTTGAATAGCGACTAATTTTGGCCGCTATACTCGCGCCTCCGGATGGGTCAAAGGGTTTTCAGATATTCAGCGATGCTTTAGGCCAGGGCTTGGGATGTGTGCTCATGCAGCGAAACAAGGTGACATCCTTTGCCTCCAGACAGTTGAAGCCGTACGAGAAGAACTATCCTATGCTGGAGTTAGCGGCGATTGTGTTCGCGTTAAAATTGTGGCGTCACTATCTATATGGCATGGCGTACGTGATCTATACCGACCACAAGAGCCTTAAGTATCTCTTCAACCAGAAGGAATTGAACTTACGATAGAGGCGTTAGCTCGAACTGATCAAAGACTATGACTTGACGATCGACTACACTCCGGGCAAGGAAAATGTTGTGACGGACGCATTGAGTCAAAAATATCTTGCCTCGCTATCCATCAACTGCAGACTACTACAGGATCTAGAAGAAATAGGTATCGACCTCCAGGTTTGATTCAGGGATGTACGGTTGGCACAACTGCAGTTAGAGCCGAGTTTGTTGGAAAACATCAAGACCTCTCAGAATGATGATTCGTACGTTAAAAAAATGTGCGAGCGAATTTCAACAGGTAGTACGACCAACTTTGCGGAAGATAAGACCGGCATGCTGATATTGAATGGCCGACTATATGTTCTAGATGATTCAGAACTACAAAAGGAGATATTGACGGAGGTGCATTATGCGAAATATACCTTGTATCCAGGCAGTACCAAGATGTATAAGGACCTCCGCACGACCTTCTGGTAGCACGGGATGAAGAGAGATGTGGCGCTCTTCATGTCACAATGCATGGCCTGTTAGCAGGTGAAAGCTGAGCATCAGAGACCGGGCGGGGAGATGCAGAAACTTGCCATTCCAGAATGGAAATGGGATCATGTCACTATGGACTTTATTGTTGGCCTGCCGAGGACACCATGGGGGAACGACGCCATCTGGGTCATCGTCGATCGACTAACCAAGTCAGCGTACTTCATAGCCATTAAAGTTACTTGGAGCGTCGACCGCCTTGCTCAGATCTACCTTGTCAAAATCGTTCGGCTGTACGGGGTACCAGTATCTATCATCTCTGATCGGGATGGACGATTCCTGTCACGCTTCTGGTGTAGTCTTCAGTCAGCTATGGGGACCAAGTTGCAGTTCAGCTTAGCTTATCAACCTCAGATCGACAGCCAAACAGAGCGGGTAAACCAGATCCTCGAAGATATGTCACGACTTTGTGCGATCGACTTAAAGTCAAGCTAGGACGTCCATCTACCGTTGGCAAAATTTGCATATAACAATAGCTACCAGTCCAGCATCCAAATGGCACCGTATGAAGCTTTGTACGACCGAAAGTGCAGATCGCCCATTTGCTGGGATGAAGTCGGGGAACGGCAAATACTCGGCCCAGAGCTGGTAGAACAGACTGTAGAAAAGGTCAAGCTAATTTGGGAAAAACTAAAGATTGCATAGAGTCGACAAAAGAGCTATGCCGACACCCATCGAAGACCACTTGAGTTCCAGGAGGGCGATCACGTGTTCCTGAAGGTGGCACCCATGCGAGGAGTTACCAGATTTGGTGTAAAGGGAAACTGAGCCCAAGATTTGTAGGCCCTTTTGAAGTATTAAAGCGAGTAGCCCCGGTAGCTTACTAAATCGCTTTACCACCGGCACTTTCGGATGTACACGATGTCTTTTACGTATCTCAGTTGCGAAAGTACGTGCATGATCTGAATCATATAGTAGATTTTGGTCAACTGAACCTGTAGGCGGACTTATCGTATGCGGAAGAGCCAGTGCCAATACTAGACCATAAGGATAAACTGCTCCGAAATCGGGCAATCCCTCTCGTTCGTGTACTCTGGAGGAACCATGCAGTGGAAGAGTCGACATGGAAACTCGAGTCAGAGATAAAGGAAAAGTTTCCTTCATTGTTTTCTTAGAGGTAGGTTCTATTCTTAAGTTTCGAGGACAAAACTTTTTCTTAGTTGGTTATGGTGTAGTGCCCCGTCCCTACATCGTGCCCCATTTTTCGTCTACGGGGTGCACGAGAAAGGAACATTGTCACTATCGATTCGGTCGGGATCGATCGAATCGGTCGAACGAAAACGCTTGAATTAAGATCCATTCCCCGTTATGGAGTGGCTTCTTCGGAACCAAGTCCCATATTCAGCGGGTTGTGCCTCGAGGATAGACTCTGCGGCTGAATCGGGAGAGACCTCCCGCTGCTCTGCTTTTCATGCCATAATTGCTTCTTTGGATTTAGTTTTCTGAATACGTTTTCGTGAATGTTTTCGATGCTTTTCATGGCTTGCATTTCGAACTTTGCATTCGTCTCGAATTTCCTTGAATATTACAGTGTTCTAATCGGTTGCTTGTGCGATTTCAGGTGATTACGTAGGCAACGTCTAGCGCGGCCAACCAGTTTCTTGCCTCATGTAAATACTAAGGTGAGTGGCTGACCCTTCTTCCCTCGACCCTCTTCTCTAATACAATATCAATACTAGACATGTATTATGCTAGAATATAATGCAACGACGTGAATGATATTTCAAATGAACGGTCACACAACGTCTCACGAACACGAACTATATAACTGCTTGTCATATAACCTTATCGTGCTTGCAATTACCGTATTATATAGAACCGAGCTAAGAAAAGACGAATCGATTAAATGAATGTCGCAACGATAGTATAAAGATATGCCTCGAAATAACAATTAACTTAGCACGATCATGGACAACTTGTCGACAAGGGCAATTGTTTCTTCGGGAGGTATCCCGAGGCCACGGGACCGTTCCGGCCTAGGAAGAAACACGGATAGCTATGCCGGATGCATGCCACGGTAGGCAGTGGCTTTCAAAGGGGCTCACTACCTGCGCTGAAGGACCTCTGTCTACCAAGCTATATGTGCAGGATGGCTTGTCGTGCCAGTGACCCTCACGAATGCACTCTATTATGTTTTCTTATTATCAACATGACAGGGAAGAACATGGTAAGTTTACGCTACAACGGTGCGCTCTGCCGGGGGTAAGATCTATCGTCGTTATACGGTTGTGCCTTCAAATATAAGTTTGAATTGACTAGGATGGCTAGAAACTTTACTGAACATTTGCATGCACGCTCACTTAATTTCTTCAATAAATGAGAGCACAGGATTTAAACTGCCACGCACCAGCACAAAGTATAATGTGCTGACCATCGCTCTCAACAGGTACCCGAAACCAGGATAGCCTACCAAGGAACTGAAGGCGACGCTCCTTTCTTTTGAAGCCTTGCTAGCGCGAAGGCTAAATCTGCAGCATTTTGAAGACTCAATTCAACTGTATCATGCAGAGCAAACTCTCACCAATCCCATGTCTTAGAGAGTTATTTTGTTGTTCTGTAAATAGGGATGTAAATGTATGGAATGACTATCTCATCGATGTCGGTTGTAATCCCAAGAGGCCTCTTTGTAATCAAGTCTGTAATCTAACTTATTATCAATAAAAATGTAAGTTTCCTTCTCTATATAAATGTGTTCAATTTCTCTACGTACTTTTATAAATGCTGTTGTTTCGGATAACCTTATGAACCGCCTTGTGCAAGCGCAACTTAGGCTTGCACGGCATCACGCCTAGGGGACGATTATCGATTTTACCGAATCGGGGCGTGATAGTTAACGCATATTAGATAGTATCTGATACGCAATATACGTCACTAACTCGTCGCTGGTAGTCGCTACTTGTCGACGGGCTCCCGATGGAATAGCGGCGGTACATCCATCGACCCGGTTCTGTGAATCTTTTATACTAACAGAACCGCGACGACGGATATTCTGCCGCTATTCCGTCGGGATATATCGCTAGTCCGTCGCCGACTAGTCGCAGATTTGGTGACGAATTATCCATCGTCAAACTTTATCGACTACTGGCAACAGTTTACCGACAGAATATCCGTCGATCTCATTCTGTATTTTTTTCGTATTTCCAGAACCTTGTCGACGGACGATCCGTCGGTGAGTTGTCGCCATCCGTCGCTATCCTGGAATAGTCCCAGTTAGCGACGGATATTCCGTCGGTGAGTATTCGCCATCCGTCGCTAACTTGAAATAGTCCCAGTTAGCGACGTATATTCCGTCGTTGGTAGTCACTGGTCCGTCGCTAACTGGGAATTTTTTGATTTTTTTTATTTTTTGCATAAAACAGAGCATTCCTTGTTCACACAACATCCACCCACATAAATAACACAAATTATCCAATATAAATAATGCAACAATTATCCAATATAAATAATGTAACATAAATAACACTAATAACCCAAACATCCACCAACACAAACCAACATACATAATGCAACAATCATTTAAAACAGTCAATATTATCCAATATTTCAAATTATCCACACAAATATTCAATATTTAATCAGTTTTCAAAATTTTTGAATACAAACATCAACGAGGAGGAGGAGTTGGATCATCTGATGGTGCTGGTACTCCATGTTGCGCCCGACGCATATACACTTCTACCAGGTGTGACGGCAATCCCTCTAAGACATGGTCTGGATGTTGGCATAGCTGCTCTGTCGACATCAGTTCGAGAAGGGCCGACACAGCAGGAGGCGATATGATAGGGGCAGTAGGGTCAAAAGAGAGACGCCCGACGGAAGAAGGACCGACAGCACCAGTAGACGGACCGGAAGCAGTAGAAGGGCACAAAAAGTACGTGGACAACTGCGCCCGCAAGTCTGACACTGCCTCATTCAGATGCATAATCTGGGACCTCACATCATCATCTGTCGGGGCCGTGGGCGGAGGCGGGGGCAGTGGAAATCTCAAAATTGTCGCGTGCAACGGCGCTAGGGAGCCGACTCCGTACATGCGCCCTTTCTTAAAGCCGTCGACGGTATCTACGAATATGTCATCGTAGCGAGCGGCCGTAAAGAGGGCGTCCCGACGGGCATCGTTTCGCCGACATCCTCGGCAGTAGATGACTGAACCCGACTAAGGGTCTCACGATACGCAGCCTATCAAATGAATGTGTTTATACTATAAGTTTACCTAAGTTATAATCTAAATCCTATGTTTTCCTAAGTTATAGTCTGAATCCTAAGTTTACCTAAGTTATAGTCTAAATCCTAAGTTTACCTAAGTTATAGTTTAAATACTTATAATTCTAACATAAGTCTCATAAACGTAAGTACTTACATCCGTCTCCTTGGCACTCTCGTTGACGAAGCTCCCATCCTTCCGTCTCTTGTGGGTATGCTGGAATACATCGTGCATGGGTCAGCATCTTTTCCCTCCTTCAACACCCGTTGGATCTATATACGAAATATTCGTAGAATTTAATTAATTAAGTATACTAATAGTACCGAATTAGATAGTAGAATAAATTTACAGTATCTCACCAATTCTGCAAGCGTTGTTGCGTGGGGCTTTGATCCCCCCGTATGTAGCCCTACGGCCCGTCGATTCGCTTTCGCTTTTTTCGATTTCTGCTTGAAGGCAGGAGCATCCATCTTCTCCAAGAGCTGCTCATAGTAGTCCTGTCGGATCCACTCCTTCTTCGAATGCGCCGTTCGAAGGTCATAAACCGCATCCCGGATCTTCTTCCCGACGGTGCTTCTATAGGTCCTGCAGATCGCCTCTTCGTAATGGGGGGGCCACTAGAAGGTCCTCTGACATACAAATTCAATTAGCATGATATTAAAAAAATAGTTGATTAAAGAGTAATTAATAATTAATCACAAGATATATATATTCCCTAATCTCGTCGAACCAGCGGTACTACAAGTCTAGGGGCACCTTAGAAAAATTGAGGTAGGGGCCATGGTAGTTAGACCGGATAATCTGCCCTAGAAGCCTGGTAGCATCCCACGGAAAAAACCCACAAAGAAGCAACGACTGGATTATTAACTTGAATAAATGAAACAAATTTATTAAATTAACTTAAATTTACTTACGCTTCACCCGCGGGCCATAGCTCTCGTCGGAACTCACCCATCGGCCTCTCTGGTAGCGTCGGAGGATCCGCGGCTTCGCGCATGTACTCGCCAGTAACTGGGTGTAACTGAATCCCGGGGTACTCCGGGGCCCATTGTGTAGTAACTGGTGGTACCGCTGGGGGATCCGCTGGCAGAGCGGATCCGCTAGCGGATGGAGACGCCCTCGACAAAGGTATCCGTGGTAGATCGACGGCAGGATGAGTCTATGCCCAGGGTACTCTCCAGGTTAGGATTGCTAGCGGGCGTCGCCTCCCGGAAAGGCTGAAGGCGACCACGACCACGCCCACTACCACCACCACCACGACCAGCACCACCAACACCACGACGTCGAGTGCTAGCCATCAGCAGAGCGACGAGTGACACCACGAAGAAAAGAACTAGGAGTGCCATCTGAAATAAGAATATGCAGAAGTTTAAACTGAATTCACAAAGTTATAAGTGCTTTTATGAGGTCAAACTAAAGTCACGTAATTGAAAGTATTTTTAATATATACTGATATTTAATCTAATCATCGTCTTTGTCTTCATCCTCATCCTCGTCCTCATCATCATCCTCCTCTTCATCCTCATCCTCTTCCTCATTGTCGACTTCATCTGTATCCTTATCCTCATCAAGTTCTTCTTCTTCTTCTTCTTTTTCCTTATCCTCAATATTTGGGATAAGATGCCTCTTTCTCCCCTGGTTGACAGCTAAGTCTTATATGTCAACCTCTTTTTCCCCTCTATTTTTTTCAACAATATTTTCATCATCCATGGTATCCGCCTGTTGTACCAAGTATTGGGACTTTTCGATCTGGTCCTCTTGGTATGCTGGGTCTCCAACGTTGAATGTATTTCTAAATTTAATCTTGCATACTGCACACCAGTCAAATCGATTTCTACAACGTCTTGGGTAGCTTGTATAGTAGACTTGAACAGCCTGACTTGCTATCGCAAACGTGTCGGACCCTCTATATCTCCTGCGATGATTTATATCGATGAATCCAAATTGTTTATCGATTCTCCAACCTATATTTGGTGTCGTATCGAACATTCACATTTGAACATCACAATATGCATATCATATGGGGCATTAAATTGTAAATCTACAATATCCCGAAGCACTCCATAATAGTCAAAGTTCGGCTCGTCGTCATAGATGGTGCCTCTTATACAAACACCAGAATCCTTGGTACTGAAGCCGTCATTGACATATTCAGCATTTATAGCATTCTGAGTTGTCTTAAACTTGAAGCCATTAAGGATATAGTCTGGCCAAGTCTTTGCATGCTTCTTCGGTCCCAATGCCAAGTAACGAATACACTCATTTGTGAGTGTTATTTCAGGCAACAAAACCTGTAAACAAATATTGATAATTTAAATATTTCAGATGCATATATTTTAATGGTAGCCACATAAATTATTATCTCAGTTACTTACGTATTTGCGAAACCAGGACGGAAAGCTACAACCAACCTCTCTTCGAAGTCCTTCATCGGTAATATTGGGTGTCCTCATTTTGAATTCATCTCTAAATACACTGTTAGAGAGAATAAGAATAAGTGTAGTCAGTTACTTCACCAAATTAGAGATTATAACAAGTGTAATTGTAGTCACTTACTTCTCCAAATCACTCACTTCTTTTATGTCACAATTTAACAAGACATATCGGTGAGCGGCATCATACTCGTCGTCAGTCAACCACCATTTCTTACTAGCCCCAATAAGCTTGCCCCTTACATTGAATATACCTCCATCCTCAATGTCCTCGTCATTCCTTTGAGGTCTATTTCGATTTGTCTTAACATGAGTATCAAAATAAATGGAGCAGAAGTTTGATACCTCTTCGATAAGATGTGCTTCGCATATCGAAGCCTCTATATGAGCCTTGTTGCCAACTTTCTTCTTTAGATGGTATAGGTATCTAGAGAGATAAATTATCTTAAGAATTTACAATGAAATGCAACTTAAATTATATCGATTTTTATGTACCTTTTAAATAGGTACATCCATCGATAATGAACAGATGCACCGACACGGGCTACATATGCTAGATGAATCGGTAGATGCTCCAAGATGTCGAAGAAGCCTGGAGGAAATATTTTCTCTAACTTGCAAATTGTTAAGACAATCTTTTCCTCAAGTTCAACCATGTGTTGCACCGTCAACTTAGTTAAACAAATATCCCTGAAGAATGTAAATAGCTCGGCCATCGGAACCCATACAGTAAAAGGCAACAACTCTCTCAAAGTAATGGGCAGTAATCTTTCCATAAATACGTGACAGTCGTGACTCTTCATTTCTGTTAGCTTATGTTCATTGAGATCAACGCATCTAGACAAATTCGACACATAGCCGTCGAGAAATCTTAAAGTAGATATCCACTTGCAGATTATTAATCTATCTTGCGTTCATTGAGATCAACCTGTCTTTCTGCATATAGTTCACCTTGCGATGACCACATGCAGTAATCACGTACGAAACCCTTACGGGTCAAATGATCTCTCACAGTCACCACTTCTTCGTAACGTCTATTGCGACAACTACCACACGGACACTTGATTTTGTTACCATCCATGTACTGAGCTTTGCTCATGGCATACTTAAGAAACACTTCCACGTCTGCCTAAAAATCATCACTTACACCTATTCTGCTCTCGTGTTGTCGTTTGTACATCCATGTACGATCAAAAAAGTAATGATCCATCGCAGATTGGATGTGAAAATCTGTATCGTAAGACAAACAAAATTATTATGTAATTATGTACTCACCAATAACCGGATGTAACTGAGTCCGGGGGTACTGTGGGGCCCACCTTGCAGTAACTGATGGATCCGCTGGTATAGGCCGGATGTACTTAGTATCGACCGTATTAGATTAGTATCGGTCTATCGGTTTGGTATAGGCCGTATCAGATTGGTATTGGCCTTAGCAAATTGGTATCGTCCTATCCAATATGTACATGTATCGATCGTATAGCTAGATTCGTATTGGCCTTATCGATTCACAATAGACGTATCCGATAGGTATCGGTCGTGTCGGATTAGTATCGATCGTATCGGATTAGTATTATGGAAGGTTTAGTAACAACTGTACTTAGATTTCTCTCTTCTCGAGCTAGAATACCATTGCAAGAGAGTCACGAGAGCGTAAAAAATCTCCTAAATATTGATGTTTACGAGAGTGATTGGCTAGTTATAGTAACATAGCTCGAGAGAGTGACTGGCCAATAACTCCCATAAACATCAATATTTAGGAGATTTTTTACGCTCCCGTGACTCTCTTACAATGGTAATCTAGCTCGAGAAGAGAGAAATTCAAGTACAGTTGTTACTAAACCTTCCACCATACTAATCTGGTATTGCCGATACTAATCCGATACGCCGATACCTATCGGATATGGCCGATACCGAATCGATAAGGCCAATATGAATCCTAGCTATACGACCGATACATATCGGATAGGACGATACCAATTCGCTAAGACCAATACCAACCGATATGATTACTTATAAGTACCTACGGTCGAGGAGGTTGACCTGCTGGTACATCCATGTACGATCAACGAAGTAACGATCCATTGCAAATTGCATGTGAAAATCTGTATCGTAAGACAAACTAAACATAATTAGTTCGATACCGATTCCGATACTCAATGAAATAGTCCGATACCGATACCGATATCCGTCAAAGGATTCTGGCTCGCTCCACCAACTAAATTTTGGTTTTTGGTTTTTGTTTTGGTTTTGGTTTTGGTTTTGGTTTGGGTTTTGGTTTCGGTTTCGGTTTTGGTTTTGGTTTCGGTTTCGGTTTGGTTTTGGTTTTGGTATTGGTTTCGGTTTTGATTATTCGGTTTTGATTTTGGTTTTGGTTTTGTTTTTGTTTTTGAATATACTAAATTCGGTTCGGTTTTAAAAAATTTTGGTTTTGGTTTTAAAAAAAATCGGTTTCAGTTTCGGGTTCGGTTTTAAAAATATTCGGTTCGGTTTCGGCTTTGAATATACTAAATTTTATTATTCGTTTTCGGTCCATAGTTTATATATACTCCTATATATGTGTGTGTGTGTGTGTGTGTGTGTGTGTGTGTGTGTGTGTGTGTATATGTGTATGTGTGTGTGTTCCGACCCCCACCATCGCTGACCCCAACTCCTACCCTCGGCACTAATCCGATACACTACCCCCCCCCCCCCGCGACCCCCACTCCCACCACCGCCGACCCCGGCGCCCCCGACCCCCGCCAAACCCCCCCCCTCCGTGGCCTTCCCCGTCGCCCCGGCCCCCATCACCTGCACTACCCCTCCCCCCTCCCCCCCGCGAGCCCCACTCCCACCACCCCCATCCCCTGCACTACTCCTCCCTCCCCCACACCACCGTTCTCCCTCCACCCCCCACCCCCGCGGCCTCCATCCCCCCCCCCCCACGCGGCCTCCAACCACAGCCGACCACCCCCCACCCACCAGGGCTTCCCTCTACCCCCCCCCCACCGCCGGCTACCTCCTCCCCCCACCCCCGCGGCCTCCATCCGCCCCCTCCACTCCCCCCTCCCGCGGCCTTCCACCACAGTCGACCACCCACCCCCACTACGACTCCCCTCCGCCCCCACCCCACCGCCGGCTACCTCCGTCCCCCCCCCCCCCGCCGCCCACAACCACCAAAAGAAAGAGAGAGTACCTTTGAGTGAGCTCCAAGAGAGAGAGAGAGAGTTCAAATGAAATCCCCCCTCCCCCGTCGGTTCAATTTAAGTTAGGGCTGGCAATTTAGCGACGGACTATCGACGGATATATCCGTCGCTAAGTAGTCATAAATTTCCCACAAATTTTTATATATTTTCCTGCCAACTGAGTGACTACGTAGCGACAGCTGCAGGTTCCTCGCTAAAACTAATCAGCTGGGCGACGAACTATCCGTCCCTACGTAGTCGCCCAATTTTTCGTAATTTTTTTAACATTTTTCCATACAAATATTGACGAAGGAGTGACTACCTAGCGACATATATGTTGTCCGTCGCTAGTTCGTCGACGCCGTACCGACGGGTGTATGACAACTTTTCACCCTTAAAATTAAAAATATATATTGCCTGTGATTAGACGGTAAACCGTCAGTATATAGTCGGGAGTCCGTCGCTACTAGCGACGGACTTAATCCGTCGCTAACAGGCCGTCGCTAAAGTGATGAATTTTTGTAGTGTAGGACAAGAAAATTTATGATTAAAACCATTTACATCACAAAACTTTTTAAAATCAGATTTTTTGAATTTTTCGTTATGATCACTTTGGATTCAAGTAATCATGAAGCCTTTTTCGTTTTGTACCTTTGTAGCAAAAAATTTAAAAACAGAGAAAGTATCACTTTTGTTTGAAAGAAAGAAAACCTAAGTAAATCGATAAATGTCATCGATAATCACAAAGGTGTAGAGTTTTCCACCAAGACTGGCTACTCTACTAGGACCAAACAAATCTATATAAAGAAGTTGCAAGGGTCTAGTAGTACTTACAGAGTTGATGGATTTAAATAAGATTTTATCGCCTTATTTTTCTCACATTTGGCACATATCGTATCCTTTTTGAATGTGATATCCGGTAGTTCTTTTACTAGTGCCACGACCCGCACCCGGTAAAGGGGCACGGGTGCGTAACAGCGCCCAGCCTACGCTGCAGAATCGGTGGTAGAACGATGTTCTAGGTCGCTAACTAACAACTCATGCAATGATATAATTTACATGTCACAGGTCTCAACTCCGAATAGTGGACAAGTAAAGATATGGAAATACTCAATTACAGTCTAAGCACGATAAGATATCACAGAAGTCTAAATAACTATAAGACTAAGCAACAACAACTACTAAGTAATAATATCTGAAAATAAACTCAAATACAATATTAAAATCTCCATTTTTTACAATTCAAGTTCAAACATGAAATCTAAAACAAGTTTATTAAACTAGTCTTCCGATCACTCCTGAGAATCGAGACCCAAGGTAGCTATCCCCTCCTCACAAAAGCCATCTAGGTTCTCTGTAAAATTTTGTCAACGTATTCAGTCAGGATTGGAACGAGTACATTTTCTCAAGCAGTTCCAAATAAAAAAAAGTCTATAAAGCAGTTATAGACAGTTATATTGATGAATCATGGAAAGTTTAAGACAGGTAATGAATCGAGCAATAGTTTAGAGCAAGGTAAGTAAATACAGTGAATCAGGAGAGCTTGGCAATGAAGACTGTAAAATAGAGCTAACTGAACTAGAGCAATGTGATATGAGTCCAGACAGTACAATGTAAGTCAGGATTGATTCCAGTGTGAGTCCAGTAAGTGATTACAGTTAGTGATTCCAGAAGGTGATTCCAGTTAGTGATTCCAGTAGGTAATTCCAGTTAGCAATAAGTAATTTCAGTTAGTGATTCTAGTAGGTGATTCCAGTTAGTGATCCCAGTAGGTGATTCCAATTAGTGATTCCAGTAAGTGATTCTAGTTAGTGATTCCAGTAGGTGATCATAGTTAATAATTCCAATAGGTGATTCCAGTTAGTGTTTCCAGTAGGTGATTCCAACTAGTAATTCCAATAAGTAATTCCAGTTAGTGATTCCAGTAGGTGATTCCAGAAATAGAGGCCAGACAAGTAAAGTATGTGTGTCGCATGCAATAGATCCAGAAATACCAATCCGTGTTGTGACAGAGAATCAAATAGAACTATACTAGAACTGAATCATAGTAATTATCAAGTAAATGAAAGAACTATCAGATAATGTACTCGCCTGATCCCTGAGCGACTGATGTACACAGATGTCCGAACTGGAGTCACAAGGTCCTATTTAGAGCAACACAAGTTATGATGTGTTCAATATATAATAATTGAAGTTTACAATACAATCTACATGATTCAAGGTCATTCTAGGTCATAGTCAACTCTAAGTCAACTTTGGTCAACCTTTAGTCAAACTAGGTCAACATCTAAGGCTAACTTGGTCAACTATATAGACTTTTGTCAAACTCTAGTCAACAAAGTCATTTAGGCCTATAGAGTCAATATCTAGGTCAACCCTAAGATAAACTAATTCATATTCCTAGTCATAGGATAATACCCTAGGATACCTTAGGCTATACCATATTGGCTAACAACTAATCATAGACTAGGATATTCCTATAAATCATATAGTATATATATTACCTATTTGAACTAGCCTAGCCTAACTTACTGTCACAATTTGCACCCGCTTTTCGGGATACGAGTGCATGTCCAAGCAGACGGTAGTACGATGTCTAGCTTACAATAAACAAAATGCTCATAGGTACTAACTGCTCATTCACAACAACTAAATCAACTTTACAAAATTTATAAGTTTTACCTTTGAAGAAGAATATAAGCTTTTAAAATTATAAAAAACTACCACACATCTAACTAGTCGTTTATGGTTTGGCCTTCGAGTCTCTATCTCACCTCGTATGGTCCATAGCGCAAATGTAGGCACGTCATCCTTGCCTATAACAACGATCCAGTCAAGAAAGGAGCAGAGTACAACCATATTGCATTTAATGTTGTTAGCCCAAAAGAAGAACAACGAGAAACAATGATGGCAAAGAGTATATAAAGAACTAGCAAGATATGAACTAGCGAGATATGAACTATATAGGTAAATCAATAATCATGCACGAGTAAGCTAATGGGAAAAGAAACATGAAGATAAAGAACTGAAATACGATCAAGAACAATAAAACTGACTATGTGTGTGAAATACCTTTTAATACGTGAACGGCTAGGCTAATACTGCACATCATACGATGGCTATCCATAATAATAGGGTACGGCTAACACATACGTGGGGTGTATGACTTAGCTATCCACAATAACAATATTTGGGTTTGTTCATGTACTTACCGAGTATTTCCCCTCCTAACTCACTAACAATAAATAATGGTCAACGATACACTAAGAAGAATACAATATCTATGGTGTCACATTCATGTCTCAACGGAATTTCAAGCAATGTCTCAACGGGATATCAGACAAGGAAACGATAGAGAAAACGTTATAATGAACTAAAATATAATGCAATACTGTACTTGCCTGAATCCTTACACAAACTGTAGTCACAGGTCGATGATGAGGGGATTTCCGATCTAGAAGCTGTCAATCCATATCGTACATCGTACCATGAACTGTACACGAAAACCACAAGTCAATTCTAATATTCTAATTTTAAAATCATGGAATAAGTGGCCAAGGGTTTTCTTATCTAATATTAATTAATTATGGAATACATCACTTTAAAACCTAATTTAACCTAATAATAATCTAAAATGTATCTAAACTAGGAAGTTTGGCCACAAAAACTCATGTTTCCAATTTTGGAAACTATGGCACGCAAATCGAGGCGTGCTATTGACTATCTAGTCAAACATCATGAACTCAAGATTTTGAAAGTGCACCTTGATAGATTTTAGCGCCATGAGTGCGTTGGAATCAACCATGCCACAAAATCACACTTTGGTCAAAAGATATTGCCATTATGGCTAACCGTGACCAAAACGGTAATTTACCGATCAATTTTGAGTTCAACTAAATAACTAAAATATCAAACGAACCTCTGAAATTCTGAGAAAATTCTTTGTCGAAGATCGTCGTGTTAGATTTTTAAAACTTTAAACGGATCACAAATCGGAGTTTGGGATCTCTCAGGATCTCGAAAATCGTGCGACATGTCGAGTTTTGGAGAACAAACACTCACAGAATTCTCCAGAAATTCAGGTTCTGAATATTCGAAAATAAATTATAAATTCTGGAAGTTTACCTCAATACGAATCCAACAAAAAAATGGCAAGCTAAAATCACGTCGTGGTTGACAACAATCGCTCCGAAAATTCGGGGGTCTCCAAAGAGCAACTCTCTCAAAACGGCCAAGTGAATATTAGGGTTTACGAAATACTTTAATATATATATATAGGAGAGAGAAAGAGGCGGTTACTGTAGCTGTAGTTGGCGCTGATAGGTGGCCCCCGGGTGGATGGCTGGGTAATTATTTATTTAATTCAGAAAATCATTTAAAAATTATTTTAAGTCCAAATAAATCAAAATAAATTGCAGAAAAATCCAAAAAATTCCAAGAAAATTCTAGAAAATATTTCTAAGTGTCCAATGTAAATAAAATATTTTAACACAAAATATCATCATGTGACCTCACAGTAAATTCCAAAAGCCTATAAGATATAGATTCTATATGCTTTAATTATCTAAAAATTCTCAAAAATCCATAAAAAATCTAAAAAATTCTAAAATATTCTAGAAAATATTTTTATTCATCTAGAGCCCAAATAAAAATATTAGGTCCAGAAATACCACCGAATGACCTTACAGTAAATTCTGAAAGTCCTTAAAAATAATAAACCCTTAAATATTAAATACCTAAAATATCCAAAAATTATAGAAAAAATACAAAATAGCTATGTAAACTATCTAGAGGTCATATGACCTTAATATGGTCATAGCTCACCAAGAATATTCGGCATGACTCCCAATGATCATAAAATTAATAATAAACAAATAAGCTTAAAATTTTAAAATTTTTGGAAGTGGGCTTACACTTACAACCCTATAACCCAATACATGTATAATCATATATATATATATATATATATATATATATATATATATATATATATATATATATATATATATATATATATATATATATATATATATATATATATATATAAATTATATATATATATATATATATATAAAATATATATATATATATATATATATATATATATATATATATATATATATATATATATATATATATATATATATATATATCCTTAGCAACTGACCTATCTTAGCATGATATAACAGTATCCTAAATAGGCTCTTAAAATCCAAACAAAAATCATCACATTACTAAGTTATTCTATATGCCAAAACATTTAACATGTTTATATACATATCTAACATAACACATCCATATATATATATATATATATATATATATATATATATATATATATATATATATATATAACATTCATGTATATATATCAATACTAGGCATATATCCTCATAGATAACACAAGAGTGTCATAAAAACTGGGCTGAACTGAAAGAGGGGAAGTAGATAGATGCAGTAAACATCAAGGTTTTATCCTCACCTGCAGGACATGCAAAGTGCAGCTCTGTGTGTGTGTGTGTGTGTGTGTGTGTGCGTGTGCCATAGCAAACAAGTAAAATAATGTGTCAAGTGTCAGTAGAGTCAAAGAGTAACAGACATGTGCAAGTGTCCATGTGTATTCGGAGTATCGTGTGTGCAGCAAACAATGTGAAGAGTGTCATGGCAATGTGCAATAAAGTGTCAAGTGTGTGGCAATATGGTGTCACAGCAAAGTGAATGCAGTGAGTATCAGAACATGTGTCACAGCAGTGTCAATGTGAGTGAATTAGTGTCAATACAGTGTGTCAAGTGAGTGAGCAGTGAGTGTGTCAAGTGTCAAGTAAATTCAGAGCATGGTCAATGTGAATGTGTCAAGATTGTTAGTTAGTATACAGTGAGTAGTGTCAAACATGTGTGTCAAACATGTGTGTCAAACATGTGCCAAACATGTAAAGCAAGTGTCAAACAGCAGGGCATGTGTCAATACAAGTGTGTGTGTATGTGTGTGTGTGTGTGTGTGTGTGTGTGTGTGTAAAGCGTGATTGTAAGTGTGTCAAGGTATCAGATCATGTGCAAACAACAGAGAATGTGCAGTAGTGTCAATTAGTATCAAGTAACTAGCAACAAGGTGTCAAGTGAGTGTGAACAATGTGTCACATATATGCAAATGTGTGACAAAGAGTGAAATGTGACAGAGTGTCAAGTGTAACAGATAAAGGCAAGTGTATCAGAGTGTTCGAGTATCAAAGTGAGTGGCCATGCAGTGATGTTCAAGTGTCATGAGTGTGCAGCAGTGTCTAAATGATGTCCAAGTGTCTCATATGTGTGTCAATGAAGTGTCAAAGAGGTGTCAAGTACAAAGAACATGAATATCAAAGTGTCAGACAAGGGCTTAGTCTCGACTGCACATGCAGTAAAAATCTGTGGGTCGAACCACAAATTAAACTCATTATCGTATGAAGCCCCACAACCAGGGTTAGATCTCAGTCATGTCTGTAGAAGCATGGAAATTCAGGTGCATCCATAGGCCCGAATCCTAGACGCTCAACCCAACCATGCGACCAACTCCAATGTGCCAGGAAAAACTCAGACAGATACTTGGCACAGCAAAAATATAGACATCAAAAGAAGACTTTTATTCATATGAAAGTTTATTACATGTCTAAAGAAAAGCTTTACAAAGGAGAACTTCTACAAAGAAGAAAAATCCTAAAGCTACAGCTAGATGTAGAAAACTGCCATGCGCCCCCTGTCTGGCACATCATCTGTCAGGCGCATCACTCTGATGTCTCGTCCAAGCACATCATTCCAGCATCTCAACGTATGCGCATCTCTATGCATAGTCAGAGCGAAGCACTCTCTCTCATCTGCACCAATCAGCCATTGTATAGCAGGAAAAGGAGTTCTCCTAGCTCGACAAGGATCGCAAGATGCCCCGACCTTCGAAAGCAACAGGCTCACTCGACAATCTGTGGCTCTGCCAGCATAACGAAAGACGGAACGCGGCCGCCTTGTGTAGCACCCAGTTTCCCAAATGAGGATAATTTTGAAATTTTGTATTTATAATTATTTTAATAATGATATTTGATTCATGATATGATTTTTGGTGATTTTAAATTATTTTAAAATTATTTAAATTAATGACTTATGGTTTTGACGTTTTGCTAGTGAAACCCTAGAGACTGTTTGACCTAGAGACTAACCATGTGATTATGATATTTTAATATCATTTTTGGCCTAAGGATATTTTTGCATTTGACCTCTTTGAATTATTTTGATATTATTTTATTATTTATGACATTGTTTTGGGGTTATTTGAGTCGGGTTCGAATTTCAACTCAATCCGACTTAAAACGGGGACCCGGGGGGTAGTTTGACTCTAGTGGGACCCACACACTAGTTAGGCATGGCCCACATGATATTAATTTTATTCCACATGATAGAAATATTTTAGTTAGAGGTTAGACTAATTATTATGGATAAGGTTAGTGTGATTAGAGACTTTAGAATGACTAATTTAGCCCCAACCAATTAGCCCTTTCCTAATACTCATATAATAGGTTAGTAGGGGCTTTTGGACTTTTCCTAATAGGACAAAACCATCTTTATGGCCAGCCACAATAAGGATAGGGTTGAGCCTCCCATTTGTTATTATCCATCTATTTTTCTCTCTCTTGTTCTTCCCCAAATTCCTAGAGAGCAATCCCTAGCAATTTCTCCACCAAATCCTTCCATTTCACCACCAAATCTTCTTCTTTCCTTCTCCATTCTAGCCAAGGAGGAAGCTACCCAAGTTTGGGAGGATTCGGAGCTCGTTCGTGTCCTTTTGGAATCTCTACGTGTCGGTGTCGCTCCGGAAAGGTTTTTCTTCGATTCGATCTACCGGGAGGTATAAATCCCTTCTCCTTTTCATTTCCTCATGCATATAGGTCTATTTTGACCCCATAGGAATGACCCCCATGGTTGTATCTCCATTTGTGTCCATTTTGTGTCCATTTGGAGGTTATAGGAGTGTCATTTGTGTTGTGGATGTGTTCATGTTACATATATAGATTTATATATATATATATTGTAATGAGAGTGTATCTATATTTATATATGTAATAAATGGTTCATGATGATTATATAATCAAGTTTGTGAGTGTGGTTCCTCATATTATTATTGCTATTATTGTTGTGGATAATTAGGATATATATTGTGTATTCTTTTGGCTCAAACTATCTAAATCCGTCATGATTTTTATCCACATTTTTAATTTCAGTCCTAACTTAGAAATGTCATAACTTTTAGCTCAAAGCTCGGTTTAATCTCTCGTTTTTTTTTAAAAGAAGCGTATTGAAGTTAGCTTTCCAAAAACATGTATTAATAGGCCTAATTCTTTCTGTAACTTTCTGGAGAATTATTTGAGTGTCAGCTGTACGAAAGACAAATGCGTTCTCGGTGTTTTTGCGATTCCGGGAGTTTTCGGAAATGAAAACGCGATCCGTTTGAAGTTTCGGAAAGCTAACACATAGATCTATAACATACTTTAATCCTAAATTTTAATTCATGCTGAGATGGTACAGTATTGATTATTAGTAGGAATTACTATTCGGCATATGCATTTTGTACACCCTTGTGAGTAATATAATGTTCTATTTGATTTTAATCCATGTTAATGTATATACATTATGTAATTAAATAGAGAATGCAAGCATGAGTAAATGGTTAAATAAATAATGTATGAGGTGTAAGTATCCTATCTAATGTAAGCATGTATAAGTATGACTTGTAATGAATATGTAGGTTCCATAGTATGTAATGTATGGTACATATAGTGGTGCAAGAGAATAATGAATGATGAATGAATGCAAACATGAATGTAATGTAATAATAGATGTAATGTATGCAATATACAAGTTAATGAGATGTAATATTCTATGTTAACACAAATCCTATATTACCTCATGTACCCCCTTACACTATGTTGACACTATCACACTTGACACATTGTTCACTTACACTTTGACACTCTTTGATATGTATACACTATATATGCCCATTTAACCCTCATTTGCTCCTTTGCCATGTTCACATACACACACATAGCCTCTTAAATAAGTATTTATGAATATAGTTAACTTAGCTATATATGTATATTATATATATGTTAGCATATTGTGTCATAATATATAAGTTTATATAACCATTTGAAATGCTATGATTATAGACCTAATGTTGAATACCAATATATGCATGTGTATATATGTGTAGACATATATAGCTTAAAGTAATAGATTACCTAGTATATATCCAATGTGAATTCTTGCCTATTTGAGTATTGAATAATTGCATGCTATATAGAGTTGGGTGTATGTTGGCTTGTATAGCCTTGTATTGATGTGTGCTTGCTAGGATAGTCTTGGTTAGGCCTAGTAAGACTTGCTGGGTTAGGACATGACCTAGTTTGACTAGTACAGTTGACCAGAGTTGACCAAGGGTTGACTTTGGCCTAGTTTGACCTAGATTCATGTAGAATGAATTGTAGTGCTTTATATTACCCTTCTGGACATGTTGTGACTTGTGCTGTTCTAATTAGGAGCCAGACACCTCTCTTCGGACAGTATCTTTACCTTGGACATTCAGATATCAGGCGAGTACATTCTCTGATCGTTTCATACTTGTCACGACTTATATTCTCGCTCTAGATTACTTTTACTTGATGCTGTCACGTTATCATCACGGATTGGTACTATATGGATCTCTTCTTGGGATGTTATCCCCCTTAGCGGGTGCATCGGATACTTTATGACATGTGTTTCATGTACATTATGTATTCCTTGCTTCTGCGTTATTCATGTACACTCATGTTCTCTCATGTTCTTATATGTACGTTCATGTACTCTCATGTTCTTTCATGTACGCTCATGTTTCCTCATGTGTTTCTTGTATAACCAAAATATCATGTCCGTAACGTAACTTGAATAGATCTTTGTGTATTGATTGTGGGTAGGGGTGAGTATAAATGGTCATGTGATTTACCCATCATGTTCACTCTGTTACTTTTCATATTTTATCATGTACAACACAGCCTTATTGGCTGATGTCCTACATGTTCACTCATGTACATCATGTTCAACCTAAGCCAATTACATGCCATCTCGTACTCTAAATCACTAGTCACTTACAGTTCTTACTTATCATGTATATATTTCCAGTTATCAAATATCTCTCCTGTTTTCATGTACATCTTCTTACAGCGTTTCATGTATCTTATTCTATTGCCTGCTTTATATTTTCTGACATGATATGAACTGCATGAGATGTATTGTGCTCGCTCCTGTCCTGACTGGACCTGTTGATAAATTTTACAGATAGCCTGGGATTACCTGCTAGCCTAGAGGAGACACGGTAGAGGTTGTTTAGATAGTTATTTCAATTTGTCGGGAGTTGTATTTACTTTGTAGATTACTGTATTTGAGTTTTGAGATGTACTTCTGGATTTATGTATCTTAGACACTTAGACTTCTATCTCCTGTATCTCTTTTGGATTTCATGTTTTATCTATCTTCCATTATGCTCTACCTTAGATGTGATTGAGTTTACATTCTGCTATGTCACCCCCATTCGGGGAGTATAAACTGCTTAGCCTTATACTGTTAGATGCATGAGACCTAGGACAGCGTTCTACCGCCGACACTGCGGCGTAGGCTGGGCGTTGTTACGTTCTCGTGCCCTAACACTAGGATGCGGGTCGTGACACGTTTTTAGTGGTGGCCCATGCAGGTCGAGTTTATGTAGTGGTATTCGAACTTGAGTACCACTACAGCCTGTAGTAGGAATAGGATATATCTTGAAGGTACTCAATCATAGTTAGGAACCCTTGAGAGATTCCCGGAACGACCCTTGAGAATCTTATTTTAACTTCGATTTGAGAACTCTTTTTCCCTTGATTTGATTTATTTTTACTTACTGTTGTTAAATTTGATTTTGATGGATTATGGTTGAATTTGAGTTATATTCATTGATTTTGATGAATGATTGTCGAATTTTGAATCTTGATGATAACTGTTGCATCCGAGTTGTATTTTGATAGATTTTTGTTCATTTTGAATTTTGAAGTTCGTTGATAAATTTGATTTGATTTATGGGTATTCATTGTTGATTTAATTTAATTTTTTTGACAAGATGAAATTATATGGGCTAGGTCATCTATGTTATGGAATCTAGTCTTCTATAGTCACATTAGCCAGCATGGTAAGGACATATAGTCTGACTCTGGATATATTTCTCGAGTGTGGGAATTTAAGGTTTTCGCAGCCAAGCTAGCGGCACCGCGAAAATATTAAATACCACGATTCTAGAGGTATGTGCATAAGTCAAGGACTCTGTGATTATCGTAGCCTTGCTTACTAGTATGACGGGGATTTAGAGTACCATGATTTTGGATAGACGCATATGATTATCAGATTGTACCTTAAATATTTTCAAGCATGTTTTCTCTACTTTGATGCAGTCCTTCAAAAAGAATTATTATTTGTTTTGCTTTGTTTTGCTTCTAATTATTTAACTTAGGAGTAGCTTGTGTAACTTCTTGCTATGAGTTTCTTCTTAATACAATGAATCGATGATTTTGCTAGACTTTATCTTGGATTTGATATTTATCTCTGGTTTCAAAATGGTTCCTTCTTTTAGGCAAATAAGCAAATAGCTTTTACTGCCACGTGTCAGCTCCATCGCAGCCCAATGCAGCAGTCCAGCAAATTCGACTTCAATCCAAGGTGCATCAACCGTGCGCCCCCGCCAGCATCAGCCACGTAACGTCCCCACGTCCAGGCATATCCAACATATGCGTACATGAGCAGTCATCATGCTATCTATAAATAGAAGGATTGTTCCTTTATGACACACACAGACAAGGACAAAGGTGCATACTCAGAGAGAAGTACCTCCACAAAGGCCATAAGATACACTTAACGTCTGTTTCTCCTCGCAACGCTCCGGCATCCAGAGCAACCCAGAACTTCAGAGAGTTCAAGATCGTCGTCAGATCGTCAACGGAATCAACGTATTACCACTCGCTCCACCGATACAATTTCCAGATAAAAATAATAGTGTACTCCTAGGACTACGTCTAAGTCCTACATTGTATACTGTTCTGTTCTATTTGTAATTGAAATACCAAAGTTTTAGTCAACAAAACCTTGTCGTATTTTCGATGGCAAACAAGCTGACGACTCCGCTGGAGACCTCTTTCAAGCCTCTGACAACCCTCCCCTCGAAGACGAAGAAACACTTCGATAAACCGACCCCAACGTAGCTGGGGGTAGCCAACACGAGGCCTCGGAAGAAGAAGCCCCTCTACAGGAAAGTGAGGTCGAGAGTGAAGCCTCGACCGATCCATCCATGTCATGACAGCCAACATGGCAGAGGGTAGTGATGAAGGAGAATCAGATGCTCCATCGCTGGACATCGTGCAGCGCATAGACACCCTTGAGGGGAGTCTGAAGACTCTCTCTGCCTCGATACAAATTCTAACCCAGGTCGTGTTCGACATTCGAACCATTCTGGCAAGGGCACCTGTCTCCACTAGCCCCGATCCAGGAGCCAACGGAGATTCAACTATACCCCCTCAACGGGTATCTTCAGCGACATAACATCACACTGCACCGCGAGCGTCAGCTCTTTCCAATATCCAACTTCAGGCCGTTTCGCCTTCACCTGCTTCCAGCTCGACAAAAGACTTGGCCGAGATAATCAGGGAGCTGCGTGAACGCTTCGAGGCCCAAAACAGGCAGAAAGAACGCCAGAAGTTGGGGCTTCCTTAACCCTACCCTCTTGAGTGGAACAAGGTGGTTTATCCTCCCAAGTATAAACCGCATACACTGACGCCATATGACGGGAAGGACTTTCCTCGTCGGTACTTGACCTACTTCCAGTCTCAGATGGGGCATCTCCCAAAAGAACATACGTTGCTCATTAGCCTGTTTGTTGGGGCTCTGAAAGGAGTTGCCTACGACTGGTACTGCAGTCTTCCTGACAACTCCATATCGTCCTTCGACGACTTGACACGCCTCTTCCTTGATCGGTTCTACGACGGAGGGAGAGACATGACCATGTCATCTCTAATAGAAGTGTGGCAGACTGAAAAGGAGACTGTTCGAGAGTTCATCGAGCATTTTTGACAAGCATGCCTAAGGTTGCCTCCAAGCATGCCAGAACATGCACTCATCGACTCCTACAGCATGAACATGATCCTCGCGATCAAGCTCTGGCTCAACTCCACTCCCTCGCCTAATTAAAGTTCTTTGATCTTTGAAGCCGAAGCTGCGGAGAAGAAGGCGCGTAATGCTCGTCTCCTGGGGGTTAACTTTTCCACCTTTGACGACAAAGGGAAACGGTCTGTGACCAGCGGTAGCAGCCGTAAAGCGAAAGGAAAGCAGGCATTGACTATCAATGCGTCTAACACAACGCAAGGTCCTGCTCAGAGGCCTCCTCCTGCAGCCAGGACGAAGATGGTATATCCTTTCAACGATAAAGATACCGTACAACTCTTCGAGATATTAAAGTAGGGCAACAAAATCAAGTTGCCTGATCCCAAGCGTCCTGACGAAGTAGGCAGAGTCGACGACCCGAGGTATTATCACTACTATAGGTTCATTAGACATCCAACCAAAAACTGTTACGTCCTCAAAGACTACATACAATGCATAATCAATACGAACGTCATCTTCGTCGATTACAAGGAAAAGACAGTCTCGGCCAACATGGTGTAGCTCCAGTTCGGCACCTTACCGCCTACCACAGCTCAAGATGGCATCGTCCCCATCCCAAAGGCGACAATGGAAGTAGTCAACCTTCTACCAACCTATGACAACGTGGGTGGGCTCATACCACTCACAACATCCAAAGGGGAGATCATGTGGGTTCACCCGGATCTTGTTCCGGTGCTAACTCAACCGGGGGTACCCTCTGCCTCCAAAAGCAAATGTAAGAAGACTAAGTCTTGCCGAATGGTGACTTCCTCCCTTGATGAAGCATTGCCTGTACAAATGCATTCACAGCAGAACGCCCAGCCAGAGGAGGCTCCGTCCGAAGTGACGCCTCCTATCATCTCCTCAGCTGTCCAAGGAGAAGGTTCATCCCAACCTCCTACAGCTGACAAGTAAAAGCAGAATGAGGCCCGTTTCGACAGGCCTCTCCGAAAAGATAACACTCTGGGGTCAACCAAGCCCCACAACTTCGACATATTGGTACAACTGGCCAGTACTCCAGCACAGATTTCCTTATTCGAGCTCTTCCGCCTATCCAAAGATACTCGGGATGCTCTCTGCGAAGCCCTGAAAGACGCCGAGTCTTTCATCAGTAAGGTCAAGAAGCCTAACGATGATCCTACAGCATGTCTGCACTGTCATAATATTGGAGAAATCATTCCCAACATCACATTCACTCAACAGGACATGCTGCTCAACAACAACAGGCACAACAGACCCTTATATTACACAGGGTATGTCGGTGCCGTCAAGCAGTAAGATACAAGGAAAGTAAAGTAACTAAAACAAGAGAAGAATGATAGCAATAAAGACTGTAAAATAAATCTAGCTGAACTAAAGTAACATAATAAGTCCAGACAGCAATTGTAACAAGTGTAAAACCTATGTAAATCCAGTACGGGATGAATCTAACACAAGATGAATCCAGTACAAGATGATTCTAGGTAGTGATCAAGAATCCAGGTGAGACCAGCTATACTCTAATAGTGTGTTTTAAAATACTGAGATCGACATGTAAACGGCTGTAGGTATCAGGCACATCTCTCACTGATCAGGCGAGAGATGGCTATGCTTCCAGTAGATTCCAGTTTGGAGATTCCAGATTTGGGGTATGTCTACATGTCTTACTCAATATTTCTCCGCCCCGTAATACAAATGAATCCAGAATTCGACACAAGAATCGAGATGAGTCCAGCCAAAATATGATGATTCCAGAAATAGATTCCGGAATAATTCCAGTGATTCTAGTAATAGAGGCCAGATAAGTAAGGTATGTGTGTCGCATACATGAATCCAGAAATATCCATACGTGTGGTATCAGGGAATCACATAAAACTAAATAGAACTAAAGTACAGTAACTGGCAAATAAATGAGAGAACTATCAGAGAATGTACTCGCCTGATACTCTGAATAGAGTAGTGTAATATCAAATGTCTGCACCGGAGTCACAATGTCCTAAATAGAGTAGTACAGGTTATAATGTGTTTAAAATAATACAGATGAAGTTTATGATGCATCTACATGATTTCTAGGCTAATCTAGGTCAAGTCAACTCTAAGTCAAACCTGGTCAACTGTCTAGGACAAACTAGGTCCAAGTCAAACTTTGGTCAACCTTGGTCAATTACACTAGTCAACTAGGTCAATCCTAGTCCAGACAAGTCTCACTGGGCCTAATCAAGCTTACACTAGCAACCAAGCAACAATCACCAAGCCACAAGCATCACACAGTATATATATCATGTATATAAATACACATGGCTATACTACAATATGGATACATTATATACATATCTGTTCATAGGGAGAGAGCAATTCTGAGTGCCAATGTACAAGGTGAAAGTGTGTGTGTTGAGACATAAGGCAATGCAATACAAGGTCACCTACATACATTACTTGGATATGCATTTCCTTTTACATTTACACTATGTATACAATACTAGCATTCACTACATCTTGTATATCTATATGGCTACATGGGTATGTATACATAGATGCTTGTATTTACATAGCATTCAATAAACCATTTATTCCACAACATCATTAACTAGCATATTGCCTATTATTATGAAATCAACATGCATACATAGGTGTGATAGATTTAGGGTGATGTGTGGGTGTACATCTCTGGAACCAGAGATCAGGAAAAAAAAAGGAAAGGGTTATAGGCATGTGTGTATGGAGTGTAGGTAAGTAGGTTTCATGCAAGGGTTAATAGGGGTATGTGCAAGAGGATAGGTTTATGTGAGGGTAGGAAGAATATGTATAGTTGAGTGTGTGTGTGTGTGGTAAACAAGGGCACTTGTGTGTGGCTGTGCTAAACATGACATAGTGTTCAGTAGAAGGAAAACAATTCAGATTTGTATGTATATATGTAATCTGGAAAACAGTGGAAAGCATGGAAAATGACAGCTCATAAATCAGTGAGTGAGTGAGTGAGTGAGTGGTGAGAATGTTCTCAGGAATGTTAGGAACAAGTGACAGGAAACAAATGTGTGTGTGTAATCTGAAAACTAAGATGTGTGTGTGACATGAACATTAGAGGGTGACACAAGGGTGTTAAAGTGTGTGTGCTAGTGTGGTATTAGATGACAGGAAACAAATCTCAGGAAATTGTGTGTAATGACAGTTTGTAGTGTGTATCCTGAAAATAAGGGTGTGTGTGTTTGCATTAGAGTTTCATGAATCAACCAAAATCGAACCCATATCATTTCCAACACCAAATTGAACCTATAAAACCCACACTAAACAATGAACAACTTAACAATGGCCTAATACACATGTATCTGGACCAAAATGTCAATCAAACTTCAGTTTAACCAGGGATTCAATTATCAGAATTAATGCTAACAGAAAAAATCTCAGAAATTATCAGTCTACATATTCAACAATCCATCTCATAATCAAAAATCCCATTCTCTTGCAAACAATCTAATCCAACATGAAAAACCTATCTATCTATGGCTAATACGTATGTAGGAATCAATTTTTTGGCAATTAAACATCAATCATAACAGTAGAAAAGAAATGAAAGTTTAGATTATTCAAACAGTGAAAAAGAAACAGGAACTAGCAGTCTACATGCCCATTTCAATATCAAAAACCTATTTTGAAATACAAAAAACCAAACACAATCAGCAAATAACATTACAGTGATGTAATTACACATGTACATGTATTAAACACAGTAATTTAATTTATCAAAACAGTTTAAAATAGGGAATCAATCCCAGAATATTGAAAACTGGACTCGTATCAGTCGAACATAAGGAAACTTCGATTTGATCTACAAAAATATGATAACATGAAGAAATAAAGGTTGGTAAATCATAACAAACATGTGCACGTGTCGTGACACTCGTTCGTGTCCCACCAAGTGGACACGAGCGTGTCCAAACCACTCAAACACTCACAGACGCACAGGACAGTGCGCTGCGTCGTGCACGCATGCAGCGTGTCCCGCACGACCAGTACGGGGAGGATTTTTTCTCGCACACACAATGAAATGCTCCCAAATTTTGGGAGCATGGTGGCAGTCAGTACCCCAACACTCACAAAAAATTTGGTGTGTCCACGAGTCCTGTGTCGGGAGTTCTCAGCCCCGTGATGCAGGACACAGTGTACGTGTGTGCACAACGTGTCCAACACGAATATCTGACACAATAGGACACTAAAATACTAGATACTCTTCACAGAAAATACCTACACACCTATATCTAGGACTCTATTCAAATAGATTTGCAGAATTTGCAAATCGAAATGGTTCGGGCATTTCGTCGAACACCTAGCTATTAGGTTCGATACGTGTTCGATACGGACACGTAACCTAAAGCAAATGACACGAAATTTCTACAGAAGTTAGGGGACACCTATTCCTAAGCCATCATGTAATAAAATTGAGATTAAAACACAATTTAAGGGTGGTTACCTATGAGTGCAAATTGCAAGAAAAGCTCCAAATGGGGGGTGTTCCTCTTGATGGCCAAATGCTCCAAATGAGCCCAAAACTGAGATTAACCTCAAGAAATATTAAATATACAAAAATTAGAACCTAATGTAAAAGACTAGGATGAAAAAGGAGATCAAATGAATAAAATGAGAATTTTTAGAAGGGGGAAAAATACCTTTCTTTTCTCCAAGTGTTGGAATGATAAAAAGAGGCAAGCCCTAATGAACAAGTGTTTATATAGGGTGGGGATCCCTATGTGGCTGGTCATAAGCTCAAAAATTAGGGTTAGGGTTTACTAAATGGCCCATGGGCTTAAGTCATGATCAATCAAATTGTTAAGCCATAAGTCATTTCATGAAATCACAAGCCATGACTTAAATTCACTTAAACTAATCCTCCTAATCCAAAATTAGTTTCTAATGACTAAAAGTAGGTTAACCTAAGTTAGACTAGGGTCACCATGGCTAGGGTTAGCTTCTAGGCTTGTCCACTAGGTCTCAACAAGTCAAGGTCAACTAGAATTCACCAATTCAATAAATCATCAAATAATTCAAATAAGTCAAAATGATCAAATTACCCCTAGGCTAAAAATGATAATTAAATCATCCTAATGACATGGTCAGGCTCTAGGTCAGGCAGTCTCTCAGGTTTCACTGGCAGCACATCAAAATCACAAATCATGACTTAAGGCAGTTTTTAAATAGTTTAAAAATTATTAAAAAAATCGCTAAAAATTATAATGTGAATCAAATATCAATAAATAATAATTATAATTATAAAATTTTAAAATTACCCTCATCTGAAAAACTGGGTGTTACAATCCTACCCCCTTAGAAAAATATCGTCCTCGAAATTAAGATGATCGTACTCCTCCTAGGTTAAACCCCCATCAATCAAGTTCAAGAAAATTATATCTAAAATATGCAAATTGTGGTCCTACTGGTCGTGATATCACGGTCTTGATCAGGGTCACTATATTATCTATCACAGCATAAAACATCCTGACAGGTGCTAATGGAATCACACAACAAGATGGAAAGAAGAACAGGAAAGACAGACTTGCTAACCCGTCACCCGTAGCGTCGGTCTACTCGACTGTCAGCGCAAAAGCCCTGCCCCTCTGGGATGTATCCTTCTGATGGTGCGGGGCATGGTGCTGTGCTACAGATGGCCTAGCTCCCTCTATCTAATCCATAACACTCAAGTAATATTTATCCTAATATTCCACTCGATTATACTAGGGAACCATCTATATGGTATCTATTCTGCAATCTGATAATCATACCCGTCTATCCAGAACCATGTTACCAGAATCCTCGTCACACCAGTAAGTATGGCTGCGATAATCCATGGAGTCCATAACTAATGT
Source organism: Iris pallida (assembly GCA_029216955.1). Lineage (NCBI taxonomy): Eukaryota > Viridiplantae > Streptophyta > Magnoliopsida > Asparagales > Iridaceae > Iris > Iris pallida. The sequence continues at coordinate 1,155,030 of JANAVB010004000.1, read as the reverse complement.
ACATACCTCTAGAATTATGGTATTTAAAATTTTTGTATTGCCGCTAGCTTGGCTGCAAAAACTTTAAATTCCCACACCCGTGAAATATATCCAAAATTAGACTCTATCTCATCGCCCAACTAGCTGATATGGCTATAGAAGACTCTAGATTCTATGACTGAGGCAACCTAACCCATGATGTTATCTTGGTAGAAAATTAAGTCAATAAGGAATACCAAGAATCAATTTAACGATGAATCAAGGAAGATAGACAGATACTGTCAGAATCAAATTTCGAGATAGTTTATAAAGAGATTCTCAAGGGTCATCCCAGGAATCATCTCAAGTAGTCCTAACTGTGATTGAGTACCTCTCCGTTAAGCCTATCTCTCAATTCTATCGCAGGCTCGCAGCAGTACAACTAAGTCGGCGTACTACCACGATATCGCACAAATGCGACTCTCGACCTGCATAGGCCACCACTAAAAACGTGTCATGACCCGCACCCACTGTAAGGGTACGAGCACATAACACCGCCCAGCCTACGCCGCAGTGTCGGCGGTAGAATGCTGTTCTAGGTCACTATCTAACCATCAACTCACGCAATAAATAATGTACTCAACATGATCAACTCCGAACGGAGGACAAGTATAAGATATCGTAACTCAATCACAGTCTAATCACGATAAGATAACACAGAAGAAATAACTAAGAATAGAAGACAACTACTAAAATAACAACTCTCAACAATCTCAAATACTACACAAGTCTCAATCCACAACAACAAGTTTAACATAGAAAAACATATGCTAGTCTACTAAACTAAATCCCGATCACTCCTGAGTGTCGGGGCCAAAGGTAGCCATCCTGTCTCCGGGTCCATAATATGTAGGCAAGTGTCCTCAGGGCAATCATCTGTAAAATTTTTAACATGTCCAGTCAGGACAGGAACGAGTACAACTCATCAAGAAAACCCAAGTAATGACAGAGAACTATAAAGCAGTTATAAACAGTTTTATTGATGAATATGGTAGTTTATATTTAGGTGGTAGTATAGGGAAGAAGTAAGATACAAGGAAAGTAAAGTAACTAAAACAAGAGAAGAATAATGGCAATGAAGACTGTAAAATAAATTTAGCTGAACTAAAGTAACATAATAAGTCCAGACAACAACTGTAACAAGTGTAAAACATATGTAAATCCAGTACGGGATGAATCTAATACAAGATGAATCCAGTACAAGATGATTCTAGGTAGTGATCAAGAATCCAGGTGAGACCAGCTATACTCTAATAGTGTGTTTTAAAATACTGAGATCGATATGTAAATGGCTGTAGATATTAGGCACATCTTTCACTGATCAGGCGAGAGATGGCTATGCTTCCAGTAGATTCCAGTTTAGAAATTCCAGATTTGGGGTATGTCTACATGCCTTACTCAATATTTCCCCATCCCGTAATACAAATGAATCCAGAATTCGATACGAGAATCGAGATGAGTCCAGCCAAAATATGATAATTCCAGAAATAGATTTCGTAATGATTCCAGTAATTTCAGTAATAGAGGCCAGATAAGTAAGGTATGTGTGTCGCATACATGAATCCAGAAATATCTATACGTGTGGTATCAGAGAATCACATAAAACTAAATAGAACTGAAGTACAGTAACTGGCAAATAAATGAGAGAACTATCAGAGAATGTACTCGCCTGATACTCTGAATAGAGTATTATAATATCAGATGTCTGCACCGGAGTCACAATATCCTAAATAGAGCAGTACAGGTTATAATGTGTTTAAAATAAGACAGATGAAGTTTATGATGCATCTACATGATTTCTAGGCCAATCTAGGTCAAAGTCAACTCTAAGTCAAACCTGGTCAACTGTCTAGGTCAAACTAGGTCCAAGTCAAACTTTGGTCAACCTTGGTCAATTACACTAGTCAACTAGGTCAATCCTAGTCCAGACAAGTCTCACTGGGCCTAACGAAGCTTACACTAGCAACCAAGCAACAATCACTAAGCCACAAGCATCACACATTATATATATCATATATATAAATACACATAGCTATACTACAATATGGATACATTATATACATATCTGTTCATAGGGAGAGAGCAATTGTGAGTGCCAAAGTACAAAGTGAAAGTGTGTGTGTTGAGACATAAGGCAATGCAATACACGGTCACCTACATACATTACTTGGATATGCATTTCCATTTACATTTACACTATGTATACAATACTAGCATTCACTACTGTCACGACCCGCACCCACTGTGAGGGTACGAGAGCGTAACAAGGCCCAGCCTACGCCGTAGTGTCGGCAGTAGAATGCTATTCTAGGTCATGAACTATAACTACATAACATGAATATACTCTCCAAAAGGAGGCCAACACAGAGGTACAACTCAATCACAATCTAAGGTAGAATGTAGTACGATGGAAATAGATAAGAAATTCTCAACTGAGGTACAGCAGAAAGAAATAACAAAGTCTCAACATCTCTAAAACATACAACTCTGAAAATAAGACAACAGCTAAACATGAAAAGAAAGGACAGTCTAAGCTATCTACACTATACAATGTATCGTCCTCAGCAGCTGCCTGAACCTCCCTAGGGGTCCAGGTCGCGAGTGTCAACTAGGCAAACTCCAAGTAAGGGTGCAGGGTTTCTCATTATCCTCTGTAAAATTTTCAACAGGTCCATTCAGGACGGGAGCGAGCACAAAACATCTCACGCAGTTCATATCATGTTAGGAAATATAAAGCATGCAATAGAGTAAGGTACATAAAACGCTGAAAGAAGAATGTATGAGAACAGCAGAGATTTGATAATAGAAAATATCTATATATGATAAGTAAGAACTGTAAGCAACATGTGATTTAGAGTACAATATGGTTATATAAACGGGTTAGGTTATACAATAAAATGGGACTCCTTTGTACGTGAGTGTACAATAGACATATACAATTTCTTATACAATAGAATTGATCACATAACCACTTCTACTCTCCCTCCCCAATCAATACACAAGGATCCAATTCAGTTACGTTACCTTATACAATGGCTTGTACAATGGCTCAATGTGATAATGCGAGTACAATATGCACAATGAGTGTACAATGATAAAGGTATTCAATAAATACAATATGTAAGTGAAACGCACATCACAATATGTATTTAGTGAATACAAGGAGATAACATCTCAGAAGAAGATCCATATAGTACCAATCCGTAATAATAATCGTGTCAGCATCAAGTACAGTAATATAGAGCAAGAATATAAATCCAGACAAGTATGAAACGGTCAGAGAATGTACTCGCCTCGTATCTGAATGCCTGAAATAAATGTACTGTCCGAGATGAGATACCAGACTCCTAGTTAGAGCAACACAAGTCAAGATGTATACAGAGGATGATAAATATAATCTACTATGCATCTGCATGCTGTCCAGGTCGAACTAGACCAAAGTCAACTCTCGGTCAACTCTAGTCAACTAGACTGGTCAAACTAGGTCAAGCCTAAGCCAAACAAGTCTAACAAGTCTCACTAGGCCTAACCAAGCCTAGTCTAGCAATCACACACCAATCACAAGGCTATACAAGCCAAACACATCAAGCCACACATCAAGAGTACATTCACATTGAGCTATAATCAACATTGTATAATAAGAGAGAAAGGGTTGCATGTATTGCTATGTGTGTGTGTGAACATGGAGGTGCACAACAAAGGGGAAAATTAAACACTAGTTATAGATTACACTAGAACATGGCACAAGTTAACAAGGTTACATCTATTTTCATCATGGAAATCATCAGAGGAGGGTTACATGGCATGGTGGTTTACATATGAAATCTAAATTTAACTAGCATCTCAAATTAAGGGTTATGGGTTGCATTATATACAGGCATTCAATTAGGCACTCTATATTAGGCTAACAATATTAGGCTATATACATTACACTCACATTACATAGAAAATACTATATTGATTTCAACTTACCCTTTCACTTTACTCTATTATTTTACACATTCACATATTCATATACATAGATATATATAGGAAAGCTATATATATAGGCACATACATATATATATATATATAGAGAAAGAGAGAGAAAGAGAGGTAAAAGAGTAAGTGAGTATGTGTGTGTTTGGCATGTGTGAAAGGATGTGTTAATGTTCTAAAATTTAGTGATAGGCAGGTGTATGTGACATGGGATACATGATGTCAAAGGGTGTATGAATGAATGTGTGTAAAAGGTTATAGGTTAACTCAGTTTATAGAAATGCATACATACATACATACTTACATTGTATACATGCATACACACATATCATGTATATTACATTACATGATATATACATGTATACTTGTATTATATTATACATACATTCATGCATATTAGATACTTGTATTTATATTAACATATTGCAAACATTCATTTCATTCATGCATCTATGCATTACCTACATGTTTTAAATATATGAATACATTGTATATCATTCTTTCATTCATGCATTTATGCATTTCTTATATGCATTATATTAATTGCATTCCTACATGCTTGCATTCAACCATATATATACATTAATGTAAAAAGAATATATATCATATATATATTATTTCATTCATCTAACATATCATGTATTACATACTCTATATTCATTTAATATCCATACTACATAGGCTCATAGGTTACACAAAATGCATATATCGTATAGTCACTCTTCTATTTAAAATCAATACTGTATCAATTAGGCCTTCACTAAATTCTAGGATTACAGTATGTTGTAGCTCATCGTGTTAGCTTTCCAAAACTTTAAACGGATCGCATTTTCGTGTCCGGAAGCTCCCGGAATCGCGAAAATACCGAAACACGTTCGTCTTTCATACAGCTGACACTCAAACAATTCTACAGAAAGTTTTAGAACGAATTTGGCTTATTAAAACATATATTTGGAAATCTAACTTCGATACGGTTCTTTTAAAAAAACAAAAGATAAATCGAAGTTTTAAGCTAAACGTTATGACATTTCTAAGTTGCTATTGCTACTAAAAACGTGGATAAAAATTATGACGAATTTGGGTAGTTTAAGACAAAAGAACACAAGTATATAACATAATATATCAAGAACTCACTCTCTACACTAATATATATATATATGAGACACTATAGAACACATCTCCAATACAAAAATATGAGATTAAACATGTAATAATTCATTCATACATAACAACAACACATAGTGTGTCCAAATTTGGGGTTTTCCCACATGGACACAACCACAACACAAAGGACACTCCTATGACCTCCAAATGGACACAAAATGGACACAAATGGAGATACAACCATGGAGGTCATTCCTATGGGTTCAAAATAGACCTATATGTATGAGAAAATGAAAAGGAGAAGGGATTTATACCTTCCGGTAGATCGAATCGAAGAAAAGTCTTCTCGGAGCGACACCGACACGTAGAGATTCCAAAAGGACATGAACGAGCTCCGAATCCTCCCAAACTTGGGTAGCTTCCTCCTTGGCTAGAATGGAGAAGGAAAGAAGAAGATTTGGTGGCGAAATAGAAGGATTTGGTGGAGAAATTGCTAGGGATTGCTCTCTAGAAATTTGGGGAAGAACAAGAGAGAGAGTGTGGATGAGAATAATGAAATGAACTTGAGCCTATCCTCTCCCAAAGTGGCTGGCCATATGAGGCTATTTGTCCTATTTTGGTAAGGTCCAAAATACCCCCACTAACCTATTCTATTAGTATTAGGAAAGGGCTAATTGATTGGGGCTAAATTAGTCATTCTAAAGTCTCTAATCACACTAACCTTATCCATAATAATTAGTCTAACCTCTAACTAAAATATTTCTATCATGTGGGCCATAGCTAACTAATGTGTGGGTCCACTAAAGTCAACACTACCCCCGGGTCTCCGTTTCAAGTCGGATTGAGTTGAAATTCGAACCCGACTCAAATAACCCCAAAACAATATCATAAATAATAAAATAAATTTTAAAAATATTCAAAAATGTAAAATGACAAAAATACTCCTGTTTCTAAAAACTGGGGGTGACAAATTCCTCGAAATTAAAACCAAACAATAGTAAAATGTCAAAATCACAAGTCATAATTTTAAATAGTTTAAAAATGATTAAATATCACCAAAAATTATAATATAAAATAATTATCAATAAATAATAATTATAATTACAAAATTTCAAAATTACCCTCATCTGGAAAACTGGGTGTTACAACTACATCTTGCATATCTATATGGCTACATGGGTATATATACATAGATGCTTGCATTTACATAGCATTCAATAAACCATTTATTCCACAACATCATTAACTAGCATATTGCCTATTATTATGAAATCGACATGCATACATAGGTGTGATAGGTTTAGGGTGATGTGTGGGTGTACATCTCTGGAACCAGAGATCAGGAAAAAAAAGAAAGGGTTATAGGCATGTGTGTATGGAGTGTAGGTAAGTAGGTTTCATGCAAGGGTTAATAGGGGTATGTGCAAGAGGATAGGTTTATGTGAGGGTTGGGAGAACATGTATAGTTGAGCGTGTGTGTGTGTGGTAAACAAGGGCACTTGTGTGTGGCTGTGCTAAACATGACATAGTGTTCAGTAGAAGGAAAACAATTCAGATTTGTATGTGTATATGTAATCTGGAAAACAGTAGAAAGCATGGCAAATGATAGTTCATAAATCAGTGAGTGAGTGAGTGAGAATGTTCTCAGGAATGTTAGGAACAAGTGACAGGAAACAAATGTGTGTGTGTGTGTGTGTGTGTGTGTAATCTGAAAACTAAGATGTGTGTGTGTGACATGAACATTAGAGGGTGACACAAGGGTGTTAAAGTGTGTGTGCTAGTGTGGTATTAGATGACAGGAAACAAATCTTAAGAAATTGTGTGTAATGACAGTTCGTAGTGTGTATCATGTAAACAAGGGTGTGTGTGTTTGCATTAGAGTTTCATGAATCAACCAAAATCGAACCCATATTATTTCCAACACCAAATTGAACCTATAAAACCCACACTAAACAATGAATAACTTAACAACGGCCTAATACACATGTACCTGGACCAAATTGTCAATCAAACTTCAGTTTAACCAGGGATTCAATTATCAGAATTAATGCTAACAGAAAAAATCTCAGAAATTATCAGTCTACATATTCAACAATCCATCTCATAATCAAAAATCCCATTCTTTTGCAAACAATCTAATGCAACATGAAAAACCTATCTATCTGTGGCTAATACGTATGTTGGAACCATTTTTTTGGCAATTAAACATCAATCATAACAGTAGAAAAGAAATGAAAGTTCAGATTATTCAAATAGTGAAAAAGAAACAGGAACTAGCAGTCTACATGCCCATTTCAATATCAAAAACCTAATTTGAAATACAAAAACCAAACACAATCATCAAATAACATTACAGTGATGTAATTACACATGTACATGTATTAAATACAGTAATTTAATTTATCAAAACAGTTTAAAACAGGGAATCAATCCCAGGATATTGAAAACTGGACTCGTATCAGTCGAACATAGGGAAACTTCGATTTGATCTAAAAAACATGATAACATGAGGAAATAAAGGTTGGTAAATCATAACAAACATGTGCACGTGTCGTGACACTCGTTCGTGTCCCACCAAGTGGACACGAGCGTGTCCAAACCACTCAAACACTCACAGACACACAGGACAGTGCGCTGCGTCGTGCACGCATGCACAAGTGTCCCGTGCGACCAGTACGGGGAGGATTTCTCCTCGCACACAAAATGAAATGCTCCCAAATTTTAGGAGCATGGTGGCAGTCACTGCCCTAACACTCACACAAAATTCGGAGTGTCCACGTGTCCTGTGTCGGGAGTTCTCAGCCCCGTGATGCAGAATACAGTGTACGTGTGTGCACAGCATGTCCAACACAAATTTTTGACACAATAGGACACTAAAATACCAGACACTCTTCACAGAAAATAACATACACACCTAGATCTAGGACTCTATTCAAATAGATTTGCAAAATTTGCAAATCGAAATGGTTCGGGCATTTCGTCGAACACCTAGCTATTAGGTTTGATACGTGTCCGATACGGACACGTAACCTAATGCAAATGACACAAAATTTCTACAAAAGTTAGGGGACACCTATTCCTAAGCCATCATGCAATAAAATCGAGATTAAAACACAATTTGAGGGTGGTTACCTATGAGTGCAAATTGTAAGAAAAGCTCCAAATGGGGGGTGTTCTTCTTGATGGCCAAATGCTCCAAATGAGCCCAAAACTGAGATTAACCTCCAGAAATATTAAATATACAGAAATTAGAACCTAATGAAAAAGACTAGGATGAAAAAGGAGATCAAATGAATAAAATAGAAATTTTTGGAAGGGGAAAAAATACCTTTCTTTTCTCCAAGTGTTGGAATGATAAAAAGAGGCAAGCCCTAATGAACAAGTGTTTATATAGGGTAGGGATCCCTATGTGGCTGGTCATAAGCTCGAAAATTAGGGTTAGGATTTACTAAATGGCCCATGGGCTTAAGTCATGATCAATCAAATCGTTAAGCCATAAGTCATTTCATGAAATCACAAGCCATGACTTATATTTACTTAAAATAATCCTCATAATCCAAAATTAGTTTCTAATGACTAAAAGTAGGTTAACCTAAGTTAGACTAGGGTCACCATGGCTAGGGTTAGCTTCTAGGCTAGTCCACTAGGTCTCAACAGTCAAGGTCAACTAGAATTCACCAATTCAATAAATCATCAAATAATTCAAATAAGTCAAAATGACCAAATTATACCTAGGCTAAAAATGATAATTAAATCATCCTAATGACATGGTCAGGCAGTCTCTCAGGTTTCACTGGCAGCACATCAAAATCACAAGTCATGACTTAAGGCAGTTTCTAAATAGTTTAAAAATTATTAAAAAATTACTAAAAATCATAATGTGAATCAACTATCAATAAATAATAATTATAATTAAAAAAATTCAAAATTATCCTCATCTAGAAAACTGGGTGTTACAGGTATGGCTATGGATACATCAATATATGGTGGAGCCGTCCACTCTCTACCACTGTATGAAATATGTATCCACCAGCGGCATCATCCGAATAGAGTTTGCTGATGTCGATCCCTTCAGAGGGATTTATGCCTTCTTTACCGACGTCGACCTGTATAAATCAATCCATCTCAAAGATGAAGCTAATGATGCCGATGATGAGGCAGTAGCTGAGGTCGAAGCTGACTCAGAGGTGAAAATGATAATCAATGCTCCCTTAAAAGTGTGACTCAAAGGGTGGCTGCCTCAAACATCGGCTCCTATGGTAGTCAAACTCCGCGGGAAGGCGCCAGCTTCTCCGGGCACTACACCCAATAAAGCTCCATTGAAGATACGCCTCAAAGGCAAGCCCCCTCAAGTGGTAGCTCCCCTCGTGGCCAAGCTTCGAGGAAAGGCTCCAGCTCCCGGTACACCACCCGAGGCTCCCCTCAAGGAGCAGCTCAAAGGCTAGCCACCTCAGCAGTTAGTACCCATCAGGCCACAAGAGAAGACCTCGGCGTCCTTTTCAGCACAGTCCCAAGAGATAGCACGGGCCAAGCTCCCAAAAAACTCTTCTGAACCTCCCAAGGCTGCTCCAGTGCTCACTGATGAAGAACATGGAGAATACATATCGGCTAATGTCGATGCCCCATCCTTCGATGATGTAATCCCCCGGGACAAGATCCTGTATTTTATCAATAATAGAGTGTCTTTCAATTATTCTAATCTTCCACATTGGAATACCATGTATACTCTAGATAATGCTCTACTGTCGTTGCAAACACAAATAACAACTGTGAGTCATGCAAATCGAGTCGTCCTGTACCAAGGAGTTTGTTACATAGTTCTACCTCGGAACAAGGACGAAAATCCCATTATCTTTGGCAAAGTCGAGCATCACCAAGACCTCCCACCGACGGAGCCAGAACCCGACACCGACAGAATATAAATCTTCCGATACAACGATCGAGCCAAGTACCTCATCCAAAAAATGGGTTACAACTTGAAGAGCGGCCAAGGTCTGAACTACGGCAAAGGTCGACGCCTCCCCCTACGACTTCAGGTGCCAAAAGGGAAGCCGTAAGACTACTTTCACAGTACCTGACGGGGGGTAGGCTATATCACGCCTCCAACAGCTCCAGAAGAATCAGAAGCTGAGGATGTCAAACATTCTCACTCATCTGAAACTTTAACTTGGGACTCCGACAACAGTATCGGTTCGGTCTTCAAGAAAGTATTGTCAGCCAATATGACATCTGTATATACTTCAGAAGATAAAGATGACAATCAGACAGGAATTCTTCGAAGAAGAACCCTGGGCTCAACGCCTACACGCGTAATGGGAGTCTCACTTTTAATTACAAGAACCCCCTACCAAAGACGAAGTCGAACAGATCAACCTTGGGGATGGATCTTCATCCAAACCCATCTTCAGCAAGAGTTTGGTGGGGAGGACCGAGAATCCTTGATCCATCTGGTCAAAAAATATATCGACGTCTTCACCTGGAGCTACGAAGACATACCGGGACTTGACCTACAAGTCGCAATGCACAAGCTTAACATCTTGTCTATCGCTAATCCCGTTAAGCAGCAACAGCGGCGCTTTTATCCTAACATCATGGATGCCATTGACAAAGAGATCGACAAGCTCTTGGACAATGGTTTCATTCGTGAAGAGCAACACCCCCACTGGGTAGCCAACATCGTCCCCGTCACCAAGAAGAACAAGAAGATCCGAGTCTGTATCGATTTCGGAGATCTCAACTCTGTATGCCCGAAGGATGAGTTCCCACTCCCGATCACTGACATAATGATCGATAACACATGTGGCTTCGAGCGTATGTCCTTCATGGACGGCTACTCAGGCTACAGTCAGATCAAGATATTCCCGGACGACGAGAAACACACGTCGTTCAGAACACCAAAGGGGGTTTACTGCTACACAGTAATGCCCTTTGGCTTGAAGAATGATGGTGCCACATACCAACGAGCTATGAGCATCATCTTTCTTCAACATCTTTGCAAGACAGTCGAGTGCTATGTTAATGATATCACCGTCAAGAGCCGTCTTAAGGGTGATCACCTACGAGACCTGAAGACAGTCTTCGACCTCATGCGGGCACATCAGCTTAAAATGAACCCCGCTAAATCCTTCCTATGGGTCTCTAGTGGAAAGTTTCTGGGCTTCATCATCACTGCCAAAGGCATTCATGTTGACCCCAAAAAGACTAAAGCCATCCTTAACATAGAAACCTCAGAGAACTTCGAGGCCGACAAGGACGACTCGCCTATATCCGGAGGTTTATTGTGAACCTTTCCAGAAAATGTCAACCCTTCACTAAGCTTATGAATAAGGGAGTTTCTTTCGTCTGTATGGAAGAATATCAGAAAGCTTTCGACGACATCAAAGCTTACCTGATAAATCCTCCAGTCCTGGTGGCACCCGTCGCAAACAAACCATTCTTGCTTTATGTCCGAGCAATGGACCATTCCTTTGGCGCTTTGTTGGCCCAGAACAACGAAGCAGGATATGAGCAGGCCATTTACTACCTCAGCAGGATAATGGTTGGGGCCGAACACCGCTACAACCCCATAGAAAAAGAGTATTTGGCCTTGGTGTTCGCCATCCAGAAGACTCGCCACTATGTCTCTGGACAAACAATCCATGTCATCTCCCGAGTCAATCCACTCAGAATTCTTATGATAAAACCAGGGGAGCTAAACTCTCGGTTGGCTAGGTGGCTGATATTATTGACACCATACGACATGGTATTCGTACCACAAAAGGCTGTCAAAGGCCAAGTATTGGCTGACTTCCTAGCCGCGCACCCAATCCCGAAATCATCCAGGCTCTACGAAGGTATCCCCGATGAGGTGTAAGAAGCAAACATTACCGAAGAAAGCCCAGTCTGGCAGATGTTCTTCGACGGTGCTTCCAGAATAGGCCCCAAAGGCCAAATTATCGTGGGTGTGGGGGTAGTCTTAATCTCTTCCGACAAACTGGTCATCCAGCATGCCTATTCTCTTTTAGAGCCATGCTCCAACAATGTCGTAGAGTACAACGCCCTCATCATGGGGCTTCAGTTAGCAAGATAGCTGGGGATAGACTACCTCTATGGCAACTCAAAGCTCGTCATCAATCAAATCCGAGGACAGAATGAGGTCCGTCCTGAAGACCTTATCCCCTATCACAAAACGGCATTGGACACCATCTCAACCTTCGCAGAATTGTTTATAGAGCATGTACCTCAACTGCAAAATTTGGGAGCTGATGCCCTGGCTGGCCTTGCAGCCTCATTGGCTGCAACCATCAGGACTCAATACTTCGGTACGGTGACGGGTCGGGACTTGGCTTGCCCCAGAAATAATCTGTACATGAGGATAATTCATGCCATGGCCACAGACCCTTGGCATCAATGTCAGAGACTGGAGATTCCTATATATCGACTTTGCCGTCTACAAAATCCTCCCGGAAGACTCGAAGGAGGCAGTCTCAGTCAGAAGACGCTCCCTCCGTTTCTATTGCAATACAGCCTCCAAAATGCTGTATCGGCGCTCCTACGATGGACTCCTCCTCCAATGTCTATCTAACGAAGAAGCCGCCCAAGCTCTTCGAGAAGCTCATAATGGAACGTGCGAAGCCCATCAACCAGGTCCTAAGCAACAGGATCGACTTCGACGCAAGGGCTATTACTGGCCCACCATGAAGGCCGACGCTGTCGAGTATGCAAAGAAGTGTCATGCCTGTCAGCTGCACGCCGACTTCATCCATAGACCGTCAGAGCCTCTACATCCGACGATTGCCTTTTGGCCATTTGAAGCCTGGGGCAAGGATATAGCAGGGCCTATCACCCCTTCTTCGTCAAGGGTACACCGCTTTATCCTGGCAATCATCGACTATTTTTTTTAAATGGGCAAAAGCAATACCTCTCACAGAGGTGAAAAGATCAAGAGTGATCAGCTTCATCAAGCATCACGTGATCTACCATTTTGGGTTACCTCGAAGGATTATCCACGACAATGGCCCGTAATTCATCAGCCATGCATTCAGAAAATTCTGCGACAAAAATCGTATGCAGAACGTAGCCTCAATCGCTTACAATCCGGCAACAAACGGATTGGCTGAACAAATTAATAAGACCATCGTCAAGCTACTCAAAAACGTCGTGTCATCCAATAAGCGCGACTGGAACGAGAAGTTCTAAAAATGCCTTTGGGCCTATCGTACAACGGTATGGACCCCGACGGGTAATACACCATTCTTCATGGTCTACGGAAGAGAAGCAGTGCTACCGCTGGAGATCCAAATTCCCTCACTCCGAGTGGAGATCACAAATTAGTTGACAGAAGACGACAATCAACACCGCCGTCTGCTAGAGTTGGAAGCGCTGGACGAAAAATGCCTCTTGGCTCAACAACGTATCGAACTTTATCAAGCCCGTATATCACAGACTTTCAACAAAAGAGTCCGACAGAGGACTTTCCAAGTTGGCGACTTTGTTCTGGCAGTTAGGAGACCGATGGTGTTGACTCACAAAACATCAGGAAAGTTCGAACCTAAATGGGAAGGCCCCTTCATCATAGAGAATGTATACTCAAATGGTGCTTATCGTCTCGCTCAAGCTAATGGGGACTTGTTCATAATGCCCATCAATGACAAGTTCCTGAAAAAGTACTACTTTTGACCTCCGTCAAGACCGTACTGCCTCTCCCCAGAGAGAGGATTGGTGGACTTGATCAAACCAAGTTCACTCCCCTTCTTTTGACAAATCATATGCTTCTGGAACCCAGTTGTTTCGTTGCATTCTATCCCCACTACAAGAACAACCACGTCCATATTACCTCTGAGTTGCTTTTCTACACCTTATGAAGCAGGATCCTGCACCATACAAGGTAATGCCTAAAGGCAATATTTTACCACGTCCACATTACCTCTGAGTAAACATTCCGTACAAAAATCTCTGCGTTGTTGCACTATAAAACATCCACGTCCATATTACCTCTGAGTTGTTCTATAAACCACCACAAGAGTTCACTCCTACCATGACCACATTACCTCTGAGTTGGAAACTCTACCATTTTTAGCCCATATTTACCATGTCCACGTTACCTCTGAGTAAATATGTTGGCTCTCTCTCAACTTATCATCCGTACCTAAAACTAACGTATGCCAAGGGTGATAAGCCCACAAAAGTTTAGTTCGTCACAAAAAATGAATAAAACAAGAGTTCCTTTATTTCCTCGTCCAATAAAGATTACATCAGCATTTGAATGGAACAAAAGCAGAAAATTATATCTCGGAAAGGGAACAAAGATCAAAAACACTAAAAAGGAAAATCGACTTCGGCCTCAGCAAAAGACCGCGAGTTAGACGATAAATTCTCACAGCCAGGGATCATAGTTGCGTTAAGGCATGTACCATTCCCTCAGCCACTTTGCATATGAAGGTTCAATCTGGTTGAGGTCTTTGGCAGGGACAGGAGGGTCAATCCCGATGTAGCTGCTTTCTGACGGTGGCTCCTTCTTATCTTCAACCTTGGGAACAGTCTCTTCCTTGATGGTCATCGGTTCTTCCTTGACCTCGACGGTCACCGGCTCTTGTTTGACGAAAGGAGACGGTATCGCTTCCTTCACGAAAGCCTCCGCCTTCGACATGGATGCTACAACAGAGTCAAAGAAAAGTTAGCAAAAAGACTTAGCAGCCCAAAACAAGTATCTGAGCTGCATCAGAAGCTTCGGCGTATCAATCAGGACCTAAGTCCATGCATGTCAGCGAGTGAAGCTTCGGCGCATCATCAGGACAAAAGTCCATGCGCGTCAGCAAATGAGGGCTTTAGCGCATCATCAGGACAAAAGTCCATGCGCGTTAGCCTAAACACATTAACATGAGATGGCCCTCCAGCAGTCAGGTCACCCCAACATCACTGCAACAAAGACCAAGGCAAAGGAATATCCACCGAGCACTTTCGAGCGAACGTCGGCGTGGGCTGACAACGGGGACTTCCTTTATGTCGACCTCTAAGGGTTCCTTGCCTCGGCCCCTTCCTCGGCTAGCAGTACCGCCTCGGGGAGTCTTGGGAGCCATCTCTCTAACAAAGGAAACGAGAAAGAAAAAAGTTCTGAGGAAGAATAAAACTTTTGAAGAAAAGTAGAAGACTCTCTCTCCTCACAAGTCGCCTATTTATAGGCATTGGCCTTGCGCGTAAACCGATGAGGCATGACATCAGTAATCAGTCGCTTCGGGTCCCGGGAAATCGACGGCTTCTTATCTGCAAAAGATCATCATTAATCTTTCCTAAGATCGAGGCGTTATCTCTTCAGAAGAAGTATGTGCCCCAATAATATGCGCCTCAGCAGCGAGCGTTCACCATAGCAATGCGTAAAACGACTATACGCCAAAAAGAGCCATGCGCATGGCTGAGGGGCATGCACCCAAATTTGTTAATCCCTATGCTTCTTATTCAAAGTATTCCAAAACTTGCACAGAAAGTTTTTAAAACTTTGAAGGGGGTCTTGTAGAAGCATAGAAATTCAGGCGAATCTATAGGCCAGAATCCTATGCGCTTAACCCAACCATGCGACCAACTCCAATGTGCCAGGAAAAACTCCGACAGATACTTGGCACAGCAAAAATATAGACATCAAAAGAAGACTTTTATTCATATGAAAGTTTATTACATGTCTAAAGAAAATCTTTACAAAGGAGAACTTCTACAAAGAAGGAAAATCCTAAAGCTACAGGTAGACGCAGCAAACTGCCGTGCACCCCCTGCCTGGCGTATCATCTGTCAGGTGCATCACTCTGATGTCTCGTCCAGGCACATTATTTCAACATCTCAACATATGCACATCTCTGTGCATAGTCAAAGCGAAGCACTCTCTCTCATTAGCACCAATCAGCCCTTTTATAGCAGGAAGAGGAGCTCTTCTAGCTCGACAAGGATCGCGATACGACGCCCCGACCTTCGAAAGCAACAGGCACACTCGACAACCCGTGGCTCTGCCAGTATAACGAAAGACGGAGCGCGGTCATCCCGATCTTTGGATGCAACAGGCACCATCGGCCTGTGTTGGGACTCGACGATCCCGATATTTGGATGTAATAGACACTATCACAGAAGCTCAGAGCAATGGGAAGACTGGGGACAACACATCTTCAACCTTGGGAAGAGCTCGAGTTTGAAAGTTCGCCAAGGTAGAGCTCTGGCCAAATTCATCTTTTGAAGAATGAAAGCAAAGCTTTCCCTTATACGGCTATTTATAAGCACAGACAGCCTACACCCGAGCACCAAATGGCCAACGTTCCAAATTCCAATCAATGAATCTGCATTAATGGAAAATACATCAGTCGCCTCGTATTCGACCAAGTCAAAGCAGCCATTAACGCCCCGAAGAACTCAACAGGCGGGCCAAAGAGGATGTGACACACTGGCAGATGTGTCATCGATATCATGTGCTCCCCCATGGATGCGCCCAACGGGCCATAGCCATGCGCCCAGATTGGCATTAACCAATACAACTCTCTCCATCAAAAATTTAATAATGAATGACAAAGGGCAGCTACACGTCTTCCAAAGATGTCCAATCAGCAGCCCTTACAGAAAATGAAGCGTCGCTAATGACAGCACCATCATTACACCTTGGGTCGACAACAACTTCCACGTGGAAGACCGATCATTTGTATGCGCCTTGTGGCCATAATCCCAGATGACTGCGTGCGCCCCAGTGGTCATGCCTCCCCGGCTTACTTCTGACCCCAAGCAACAGAAAACAGAGCTCTATATGTGCCTCAAAAGCCATACGCCTGGACTTGTTTATGACTCCTAAAAGTCGTGAGACCAAGTTGCCTCCCCTACGCCTGATCCTTGGCGTACCCTGATACGAAAATTTGGATGTGCCTCAAAAGCCATGCGTCCAGACTTGTCTATGATGCCTAAAACTCGTAGACTAAGTCGTCTACATGCGCCCGATCTTAGGCATGCCCCAATAGATCCCTCTCCTCCAAAACCGTGATCTTTTAGCCACAGGTATACGCCATGTGTCCTTTGACTCAGTTCTGTTCAAAGAATAGGTGCTAACCACCCAAGATCTTAGCAACAACCAAATCTCCACGACTGTCACGTATCAGCTCCTTTGCAGCCTAATGCAGCAGTCTAGCAGATTCGACTTCAATCTAAGGCACATCAACCATGTGCCCCCGCCAGCATCAGCCACGTGGCGTTCCCACGTCCAGGCGCATCCGACATATGTGCACATGAGCAGCCAGCCTGCTATCTATAAATAGAAGGATCATTCCTTCAGGGCACACACATAGACATACATAGACAAGGACAAAGGTGCATACTCGGAGAGAAGGACCTCCACAGAGGCCAGAAGAGACACTTAACGTCCGTTTGTCCTTGCAACGTTCTGGCATCCAGAGCAACCCAGACCTTCAGAGAGTTCAAGATCATCGTCAGATCGTCAACGGAGTAAACGTATTACCACTCGTACCATCGACACAGTTCCCAGATAAAAATAAAAGTGTACTCCTAGGACTATGTCTAAGTCCTATATTGTATACTGTTCTGTTTGTAATTAAAATACCAAAGTTTTAGTCAACAAAAGCTTGTCACATTTTCAATGGCAAACAATGTTCTCTACCTAGAATCGTAGCTAGGAAGTGGAATCATGTCGTGTCGAGTGTGCACGAGGCTTACGGTAGCAGGGGATGCACTGTAGCTAGTGCATTCCTAGCCGCGTGTCCTCGTATCCATTTTGACTCAACAAAACACAACAAAATCGAATCATTCGAACACCAATGTAATCTACATATTCTAAGCTATCCAGAAATGTAATTAGTTCTGAAATTGGTGATAAAAACTTCCTATGTAGCATTTCGTCGAACACTTGGGATATCCTTCCGATATGGAGCAATACGCCCTTGATACGAACCTCAAATGGACACGAACTAAACCCAAATCATTCCTAGAGCTAGGAGGACCCTAACTGAATGCATCTACAATAATAAAACTGAAATCTAATAGGTTTAGAGGCTCTTACCAATTGGGAGTTGTAATCCCAATGAAAATCCTCTTAAAAAGTTCTTCCACCAAATCCAATGGTCAAATTGCTCCAAATTCTTCCTAGCTAGCCAATAGAGACCTCTTTTCCTCAAGAGGAGTAGTTTGCAATTGTTTTGGTTGAATTTGGAGTTGATTTGAGGAAAGTGGGCAAATTTAGGGAAGAACACAAATTAGGGTTAGGGTTTTGATGAAAGGGGAAGAAAGGGGCTAATGTTGCTTTAAATGGGAAGGGGGAGGCTTGTGTGGCCGGCCAAGGGCTACCCTAGTTTTAGGTTTTGGTGAAATTGGCTAAAAGGCCTTCCTAACATGTAACTTAAAGCCCCTTAAGGGAAAGGCCCAATGTAACTGAAGGTTTAAGCTAATTAATAGGTTCTAAATAACATATTAGCTAGATTAGAGTCTAACTTAAGTTGTCCAACCTCTCTAACAAGTTTCTATGGTCATGACTTACCTCTAATCAATGTAGTTCTAAGGTTCACCTAACACGACACTAATACAATTTCTCAATTTAAATAATTATAAAATAATAAAAATATTTACCAATTACCAAAATACCCTTATTCTAAAATGTGGTGGTGACAAATCTACCCCCTTAGAAAAATTTTGTTCTCGAAATTTAAGATGGTCGTACTCCTTCTAAGTCAAACCATCAATAATCAAGGTCAAGAAAATTATATCTAATAGCATGCAAATCATGGTCCTACTGGTCGTGATTTTACAGTCTCGAACAGGGTCACTACACTTTCTAGCACAGTATAAAATATCCTGACAGGTACTAATAAAATTATACAATAAGATGGGAAAGAAGGACAGAAAAGACAGACCTGCTAGCCTGTCACCCGCAGCGTCGGTCTCCTCGACCGCCAGCGCAAAAGCCTTGCCCCTCTTGTGCTGGGCATGGTGCTGCACCACAGGTGGCCTAGCTCCCTCTCCCTACTTTATGATACTCAAGTAACATCCACACTGATATTTTACTCCATTATATTAGGACACCATCTATAGGGTATCTATTCTGTAATCTGATAACCATACCCGTCTATCCAGAATCATGTTACCAGAATCCTCGTCATGCCAGTAAGTATGGCTGCGATAATCTATAGGGTCCACAACTAAGGTACATACCTCTAGAATCATGGTATCTAAAAATTTTGCATTGTCGCATGCTTGGATGCAAAAACTTTAAATTTCCACACCCGAGAAATATATCCAAAATCAGACTCTATACCTTCGCCAAGCCAGCTAATACAACTGTAGAAGACTCTAGATTCCATAACTGAGGCAACCTAACCCATAAGATTTATCTTGGTAGAAAATTAAGTCAACAATAAACACCAAGAATCAAATTCAACAACGAATAAGAAAAGTAGACAGAAACTGTTGGAATCGAATTTCGAAATAGTTTATAATGAGATTCTCAAGGGTCATCCCAGGAATTTTTTCAAGTAGTCCTAACTATGATCGAGTATCCTCTCACGCTAAAGCCTATTAATTATCGCTTATCGTAGGTGCACAACAATACAACTAATCATCGCACTACCACGACTTTGCACTAATGTAAACCTCGACCTGCATGGGCCACCACTAAAAATGTGTTACGATCCGCACTCGGTATAGGGGCACGAGTACGTAACAGCGCCCAGCCTATGCCACAGAATCGGTGGTAGAACATTATTCTAGGTCGCTAACTAACAACTCACACAAATACCTGTCATAGGTCACAACTCCGAATAGAGGACAAGTAAAGATATGGTAATACTCAATCATAGTCTAAGCACGATAAGATATCACAGAAGTTTAAATAACTATAAGACTAAGCAACGACAACTACTAAATAATAATATCTAAAAACAAACTAAATACAATGTCAAAATCTCTACTTATTACAATTCAAGTTCAAACATGAAATCTAAAACAAGTCTACTAAATTAGTCTCTCGATCACTCCTAAGAATCGGGACCCAAAGTAGCCATCCCCTCTTCACAAAAGCCCTCCAGGTTCTCCGTAAAATTTTGTCAATGTATCCAGTCAGGATTGGGACGAGCACATCTCCTCAAGCAGTTCCAAATAAAAGTTAAAGACTATAAAGCAGTTATAAACAGTTATATTAATGAATCATGGAAAGTTTGAGACAGTAGTAAAATCGAGCAATAGTTTAGAGCAAGGTAAGTAAATACAGTGAATCAGGAGAGCATGGCAATGAAGACTGTAAAGTAGAGCTAACAGAACTAGGGCAATGTGATATGAATTCAGACAGTACAATGTAAGTCAAGTGTGATTCTAGTGTGAGTCCAGTAAGTGATTCCAGTTAGTCATTCCAGTAGGTGATTCCAGTTAGTGATTCCAAAAGGTGATTCCAGTAAGTGATTCCAGTAAGTGATTCCAGTTAGTGATTCCAGTAGGTGATTCCAGCTAGTGATTTCAGTAAGTGATTTCAGTTAGTAATTCTAGTAGGTGATTCCAGTTAGTGATTCTAGTAGGTGATTCCAGTTAGTGGTTCCAGTAGGTGATTCCAGTTAGTGATTCAAGTAAGTGATTCCAGTTAGTGATTCCAGTAGGCAATTTCAGAAATAGAGGCCAGACAAGTAAAGTATGTGTGTCGTATGCATTGGATCCAAAAATACTAATCTGTATTGTGACAGAGAATCAAATAGAACTATACTAGAACTGAATCACAGTAATCATCAAGTAAATGAAAGAACTATCAGATAATGTACTCGCTTGATACCCTGAGCGACTGATGTATACAGATGTCCGAACTGGAGTCACAAGGTCCTATTTAGAGCAATACAAGTTATAATAGGTTCAATATATAATAATTAAAGTTTACAATACAATCTACATAATTATAGGTCATTCTAGGTTAAAGTCAACTCTAAGTCAACTTTGGTCAACCTTTACTCAAACTAGGTCAACATCTAAGGCTAACTTGGTCAATTTTCTAGGGTTTGGTCAAACACTAGTCAACAAAGTCATTTAGGCCTATAGAGTCAATATCTAGGTCAACCCTAAGATAAACTAACTCATATTCCTAGTCATAAGCTAATATCCTAGGATACCTTAGGCTATACCATATAGGCTAACAACTAATCATAGACTAGAATATTCCCATAAATCATATAGTATATATATATATATATATATATATATTAAGAAAACCAAAGTTTATTGAAGTAGTAGGCGCAAAATGCCGAACCCTATACAAGTAAGCGCGCTCAACGCGACAAAAGGAAGGAAAAAACAAACTGCGCTCGACGCACACAAAATGGAATCGTGCCTCAACAGCAGCTGACAGTTGAGGCACGGGGAACCCGGAGAATGGCCTAAGCAAAGGCCTTCCAAAAAGTGTTGGAGGCGTAGGATCAGCGCCTCCTGGCTTTGTGAATTTGTCGGATGACTTCTCTGAACAATTGTGGTGGAGGAAGTTGGCGTCCTTCATATCTGAATTTGTTTATGTTCTTCTATAGTACCAAGATACCAGCGACTGCGACGATCTGATGGCCGTGGGATCCGCTCCAGCTGGCCAGGAGATCGTAGAAGGCCCCAGTCGGGGGAACAAGACTCTGCCTATCATGTAGATGGAACCAAATCTGAGTCGCCAACTCACCAGTTAGGAGGACATGTGCTGCCGATTCCGATGAGTGGTCCACATAGCAGTGGATTCTGGACGCGAGGCTAAATCCGATAGAAGTGATTTGATCATCCGTCAGAAGCTTCCGGCGCAGAGCTCTCCAAATAAGGATAGACCATTTGATGGGAATGTAAGACTGCCAGAACTTGGCACACGTATTATTCGACACGCCTCTGCCTCTGCCTCTGGCCACAAGTTTGGCGATGGCGAGCGTGAAAGTTCCCCCCGGGTTAGGGGACCAAGTCCACGTGTCGGGCAAGTTAGTGACCCAAAGATTGGCAGCGAGAACACCGTCGGCCGTTGGCTGCCTAAACCAATCTATAATTCTCCTCCAATTCCATCCGGAACTGCCCTCCCATAGGTCCCTGATAACGCAGCCCTGAGGAGCTCTGGCGTTGGGCTGTAAGGTGTCTTCTCCTAACCACCGTTCCTGACAGGCAGAAGATCGACCGTATATATATATATATATATATATATATATATATATATATATACATAAAAAAATACATATATACATATATATATATATATATATATGTATACAAAATATATATATATATATATGTATATCTTTTGGGGGAACAACGAAGGCAAAGTCAAGAATCATTGGGTGAGTTCGGACACCATGGCTAGGCCCACCGAGCAAGGGGCATGGGCTTCGCAAAACTCTCACACATTGTTGATGCCTTCTCGATGAAGTTGTGGTGGAAGCTTCGTACGAGCCAGAATTTATGGGTTAGATTCATGAAGGCCAGATACTTCAAGCACATTCATCCGTCACAGGCCATCTCCGACAGCAGATCCTCGTCGGCGTGGCGGCGTATACTCATCGGGCGCACCATGGCCGAACCAGTGAAATACCTTCATTTGGGCGAAGGAGAATCCTCGACCTTCCTAGAACGTTGGACTGGAGAAACCTTGTTCCCCAGCCTTCCGGCGGCCCGGGGGAACCGCAAGATCAAGGACTTGTGGGATCCCTCTGGCGACTTGGATTGGGGCAAGATTTGCGATTGGGGCGGAGATGAGGCAGAAGATTGCATCCGTCGTCAAGGTCTGAAGATCGATAACGAAGCAGATGAGCTGCGGTGGTCGGCCGATCCCTCGGGCGGCTTCTTAGTGTGCTCGGCCAGACAAGTAGCCCACGAGCACGGGCCACCATCCCCGATCATCGACGCTTTATGGCAGACTTGCATCCCCATCAAGTGGTCCATCCTTATTTGGAGAGCCTTTCGAAAGAAATTGCCCACTGATGACAATCTGCACACAATTGGATTCAGTTTAGCCTCTGTATGTAACTGCTGTTCAGAGCGTCAGACGGAAACAGTTGACCACATCCTCTGTCAGGGGGAATGACCCGTCAAGGTATGGAGAGTTTTGTCCCAGCGATATAGACAGGCTCGGGGAGACGGGTGCTTCTACGATCTCTTGGCTAGATGGACCTCCGTTTTCCACGGACACCAGATCGTAGCGGCAGCTGCTACGTGGGTCATATGGAAGAATCGTAACAAGGCGAGATATGAGGGCCACCAGTACAACGCCGACAAGATTATATGGGAGGTCTTCAGGCAGTGCCGTAAGATCAGAGACATATGTTCGCATAGCCAGACAGACTTTTGGGTTTCTCTTCTCTCCTAACCTCCAGTAATCGAGTTTTATGGGTATACTTGTATAGGCATTGGCATTTTATGCCTAGGGGTATACTTGTACAGGCTTCGGCATTTTGAGCCTTTATGGAATAAAACGGGGGGTTTTCCAAATATATATATATATATATATATATATATATATATATATATATATATATATATATATATATATATATATATATATATATATGATGAATTTTGTTTGGATTTTAAGAGCCTATTTAGGATACTGTTAGAGTATCCTAAATAGGCGCTTAAAATCCAAACAAAATTCATCATATATATATATATATATATATATATATATATATATATATATATATATATATATATATATATTATAATATATATATATATAATATATATATATTATAATATATATATATATATATATATATATAAAATATATATATATATAATATATATAGTAACTGACCTTTCTTAGCATGATATAACAATATCCTAAATAGGCTCTTAAAATCCAAACAAAATTCATCACATTACTAAGTTATCCTATATGCCTAAACATTTAACATGTTTATATACATATCTAACATAACACATCCATATATATATAACATTCATGTATATATATATCAATACTAGGCATATATCCTCATAGATAACACAATAGTGTCATACCCAAAACTGGGCTGAACTGAAAGAGGGGACTAGATGCAGTGAACATCAAGGTTTTGTCCTCTCCTGCAGGACATGCAAAGTACAGCTATGTGTGTGTGTGCCATAGCAAACAAGTGAACTAATGTGTCAAGTGTCAGTAGAGTCAAAGAGTAACATACATGTGTAAGTGTCCACGTGAATTCATAGTATGGTGTGTGCAGCAGACAATGTGAAGAGTGTCATGGCAATGTACAATAAAGTGTCAAGTGTGTGGCAATATGGTGTCACAGCAAAGTGAATACAGTGAGCACCAGAACATGAGTCACAGCAGTGTCAATATGAGTGAATTAGTGTCAATGCAATATGTCAAATGAGTGAGCAGTGAGTGTGTCAAGTGTCAAGTGAAATCAGAGCATGGTTAATGTGAATGTGTCAAGAGTGTCAGTTAGTATACAGTGAGTAGTGTCAAACATGTGTGTTAAACATGTGAAGCAAGTGTCAAACACGTGAAGCAAGGTCAAACACCAGGGCATGTGTCAATACAAGTGTGTGTGTGTGTGTGAAGGGTGATTGCAAGTGTGTCAAGGTATCAGATCATGTGCAGACAACAAGGAATATGCAGTAGTGTCAATTAGTATCAAGTGACATATAGCAAGGTGTCAACTGAGTGTGAACAATATGTCACAGACATGCAAATGAGTGTCAAAGAGTGAAATGTGACAGAGTGTCAAGTGTAACAGACAAAGGCAAGTGTATCAGAGTGTTCTAGTGTCAAAGTGAGGGGCAATGCAGTGATGTGCAAGTGTCATAAGTGTACAGCAGTGTCTAAATGATGTTTTAGTGCCTCATATGTGTGTCAATGAAGTGTCAAAGAGGTGTTAAGTACAAAAAACATGAATATCAAAGTGTCAGACATGGGCTTAGTCTCGACTGCATAGGCAGTAAAAATCTGTGGGTCGAACCACAGATTGAACTCATTATCGTGTGAAGCCCCACAACCAGGGATAGATGTCAGTCATGTCCTCTACCTAGAACAGTAGCTAGAAAGTGGAATCGTGTCGTATCGAGTGTGCACGAGGCCTGCGGTAGCAGGGGATGCACTGTAGCCAGTGCATTCCTAGCCGCGTGTCCCCTTGTCCATTTTGACACAACAAAACATAACAAAATTGACTCAGTCGAACACCAATGTAATCTACATATTCTAAGCTATCCAGAAATGTAATTAGTTCTGAAATTTGTGATAAAAACTTCCTATGTGGCATTTCTTCGAACACTTGGGATACCCTTCTGATACGGAACGATACGCCCATGATACGTACCTCAAATGGACACAAACTAATCATAAATCATTCCTAGGGCTAGGGCGACCCTAAATGAATGCATCTACAATAATAAAACTGAAATCTAATAGGTTTAGAGGCTCTTACCAATTGGGAGTTGGAATCTCAATAAAAATCCTCTTGAAAAGTTCTTCTACCAAATCCAATAGTCAAATTGCTCTAAATCCTTCCTAGCTAGCCAATAAAGACCTCCTCTCCTCAAGAGGAGTAATTTACAATTGGTTTGGTTGAATTTGGAGTTGATTTGAGGAAAAGAGGCAAATTTGGGGAAGAAAACAAATTAGGGTTAGGGTTTTGATGAAGGGGGAAGAAGGGGGCTAATGTTGTTTTAAATAGGAAGGGGGAGGCTTGTGTGGCTGGCCAAGTGCTGCCATAGGTTTAGGTTTTGGTGAAATTAGCTAAAAGACCTTCCTAACATGTAATTTAAAGCCCTTTAAGGGAAAGGCCCAATGTAACTTAAGGTTTAAGCTAATTAATAGGTTCTAAATGACTTGTTAGCTAGATTAGAGTCTAACTTAAGTTGTCTAACTTAAGTTGTCTAACCTCTCTAACAAGTTTTTATGGTCATGACTAACCTCTAATCAATATAGTTCTAAGGTTCACCTAACAAGATACTAATACAATTTATCAATTTAAACAATAATAAAATAATCAAAAAAATTACCAATTACCAAAATACCCTTCTTCTAAAATGTGATGGTGACAACTATCTTCTTGGTTGAAAGTCTTGATATGGTATCCATGTTTGCATGTCCAAGACGTATATGCCATAGTAACATTTCATCCTTGTGAGCGTAGAGGCATCTTCCTGCTTTGTTAGTACCTTTCGAGAGATAGAATATATATATATATATATATATATATATATATATATATATATATATATATAACAATATCCATTGTCAGCAAGATGACTAATGCTGAGCAAGTTATGCTTTAACTCTGTTACTAAACAGACATCTTTAATGACATGAGAAGGAGGATAACCAATAGTACCATTACCTATAATATAACCATTTAGATTATTGCTGAAGGATACATATACTTCCCTTTTCATCGATGGTGTTGCAAAAAGATTTGCATTTCCAATCATATGTCGCGTGCAACCACTATCGAGAATCCATTTTCTTCTAGAAGATGAAGGAAGGTCCACCTATACCACAAGTAGATGTAACCTTTGGTACGTAAATCCTTGAGGGTCCTGAAATGTTAGTCTTCGGTACCCATGCATACATGTTATCAACTAATCTTCTGATTCTACATTGTGGTAAAGTATGTCCATATTTACCACAGTAGTGATATGTAGCATGTATATTTGTGTTAGGAGTAGGATGATAATGATATCTATATGAGGGTGATTGTCATGTTGTATGAGAATATGTGTACATAAAAGCATGTTTGTGTACAGCATGTGTGTGTGTGTTTTTCTTATGTCGTGTACTCTTGTGTTGAGCAGTCTTGTATCTCATGTATGTGTTGTGACTGTGAGACTAAGTTTAAGGTTTATTAACCTGTTTGCCCAGCCTTATCTCTAATCTTTTAGCGGCAATATACATTTCATCATATTTGGCAGTCAAAGTACTAATTCTTACAGCTGCCGTATTATACTTTCTTTTTTCTTTTGTAAACTCTTTATTGAGTACGGTAAGATCATGTGTTTGTTTCTCAATATGTGATTCAGCATCGTGTAAGCTTAATTTAAGCTTGGATAACTCCTCAGTATTATTTGTGGGTAATGTGTCTCTAACATTATCAAGTAAGCATGATAGTCTATGAATTTCAGCTTTATGAGTCTTAATCTTATCCTTTGCGTATTTATATTTATTAAGTAACTTCTTGTGATCTTCAAGTAAATCACTAAAATATCTCCAAGTTCATCAAAACTAAAGTTATCAAGTGGATCATTTGTTACCTAGTCGGAAGTTGCCATTAGGCAGATGTTTGTAGTACCATGGGGAGTGTCCTCTTCTTATTGTGAGTCACTGGCTTTGCTTTCATGCCAGATGCTTGTGTTGGCATACTTTTGAGAGGATGGCCTCTTGTATGATTTGTCATATCGACTCCCTTTCTTTGCTGCAGGGCAGTCTTTCTTGACATGCCCCTTCTTCTTACAACCGAAGCAGATAGGCTCTTCATCGTCGTCTTTGTGTTGTTCATTCTTCCTTTGGTTGAAGCATAGGAACTTTTTGAAGTTGCAAACCATGAGCGCTTGATCATCACCTTCCGAGTCATCGTCGTCTGTTTCATCTAGAGCAGTCTTTCGACGATGAACTCTTAGAGCAATTTTTTTTCCTTTGGAGCAGTTTTTTCAAATTCCTCGAGGTCGAGCTCATGCGTCATTAGTTTGCCCATTAGTGTCTCCAGTGACATGGTAGTGAGTCATTGCCTTCGATGATTGTCGTGGCTTTGGGGTTCCAGTTCTTCGTTAGACCCCTTAGCACCTTGTGTGTCTTCTCATGGTTGGAGTAGTTCTTTCCAAGGGAAGATAGAGGGTTGACGATATCGAGAAATCTGGTAAACATTTGTGTGATCGTCTCGTTGGGCTTCATCTTGAATACTTCATACTTCTGTGTTAGACGACTGATTTTTGATTCCTTGACTTGAGTGGTTCCTTCATGAGTCACTTCTATAATCTTCCATACTTTGTGTGAGGTGGTATACATAGATACCCTGTTGAATTCAGTCCTGTCTAAGGCATAAAAGAGGGCATTAATAGCCCTAGCATCTAAACTAGCATATTTCTTTTCTGGATCAGTATATTTATCATGAGGTTTCTCTATGAGGTTCCCATCGACAACAATTCTAGCAGGCTTCTTATAACCATCTGTAACTATGGTCCATAAGTCAAAGTCTAGAGATTTCAGATAGAAATGCATTCATGTCTTCCAGTAAGTGTAGTTGGTTCCATCAAATAGGGGTGGCCTATTAGTGGACTGTCCTTCACCGTAGTTGGTGAAAATGGGTTGTAAGGTTGCCATAGATCAGCCCTAGGATGTTAATCCTTTATCAAGAGACCAGAGCTCTGATACTAATTGAAGTAACGTATAGGCAACTCTAGAGGGGATGAATAGAGTTTGTGTCTATAATTGACCAATTAAAAAATAACTCTATTGCTAAGTCCAGAAAGCAACAACCAGAAGAATATATAATCGGAGTAATAATACGAAAATTAAAAGGGTTTAGAAGAGCAAACGCAAACACGGCGATATATCCTGGTTTCCCTCGTGGAGGACTAGTCCCGGCCCGAGAACTCTTGCTCGGAGTTGAAATCCAATATTTGTGAAATAGAGTACACACGCGCCTTTAGTCAGAAGAGCACGCCAACTTCTTACAGATACGAGCCTTGAAAGCGCTCGACTACTTTAACTTCGCAGATGCAAAACTTGGAATTTTTTAAGTGACTTCTTTTCAACTCTTGTACAGAACTTCTTGCTGAATCGTACTGAGCACCTTGGGACCTAGGAAGTTTTGTGGCTAGGGGATTTGGAAGAGTAAGGCTTAGAGCGTATAAGGCTTAGAAGATTGAAAGCTTGAGAGTGAGAGGTGATTTGAAATGAGAGGAATTAAGCTCTATTTATACTATTCAGGGGAGATAGATCTAGTTCGGCCATAGTTCTGTCCCAAATATTCAAAACATCGACTGTTGGACAGCTCGTATCAAGGTGTTCCTATAAATCAGGTTGCTAATTTTATGGAGGTCGAGTTTGGCCCAAGTTCTGCCTTTGGTGGAGTTCGGCCGAGTTCGATCTGCCTCAGACCAGAAGCCCTAAGGGTGGTTTGGTTTGGTTCAGGAATTGGTCTGTTTGTATAATGGAGTTTGGAGAGATATGTCTAGGGGTTGAGATGACATAGTACGACTCAACCTACACATTTTTCTAAACTCAATAAATTGAAAAATTACAGACTGAGAACGAATACATTTGCAATGTAATACAACAGCTTGTAGACGACGTCTGTCTTGAACTTGATGCATTGTATTGGATCATAGATGACTGTCTTGGACTTGATGTGTCGTATTAGATTATATTAGATATCAGTTTGTTAATTATCTAAATCAGGTTGACTGTGATCCAGTTTGGGTCAACAATTGTACCATTCGAATATTTTAAGTTGCAATAAAACATTCGAACAGCGTTGCCATATAACGGATTGGAAATTTCTACAAATTCATGTAGGTTAACATTTCGAAAAGTCAAACAATAATTCAAGAAAATGTTAAAATTAATGGAATTGTCTGGACATATGGGACGTTTGTGAAAGGTATAAACCAAACGAGTGAGGTTTTCAAGTCTACGAATAACATAGAGTCGAAGTCATCCTCATCGGATGGTAGAAGTGGACTAGATAGGCTTTCAAGGGGCGTATATGATGGGCTTGATGTAGAAGCATCATCTCCTCTTTTCTTTTTCTTGGAAATCTAGGAGGGTTTGAGGTGCGGGAGCACCGTCCGCAGGAGGCACCGAAAAAATAGGGGAACTCATCGGGGACTAGTCAGGCGGAGGGCTTCGTCATCGGCGGGCGGACGCTCGTGCACATGCGACGGGAGTTCATCGGGCAGGTAGGAGGCCCGGGAACACGAGGAGCTACATAGGTGGAGGAACTCTTGATTTGTTGTCAGCGCTGCTGAGCGCGACCGGGGAAGGGCTAACCACGGTCGCCCGGTGCGTCTACTACTGGGAAAAGATCGCCGCTCGATCGGCAGCGTACGGAAGGGGCAAGGCGGGCGGTCGACCTGTTAACACGGATACGGTAATTGGATTGGGGGTCCGGTTTTTTGGACACAAAAGCTGATTGTAATTTGTAATATGGTGGAATAAGATGGATTGGACACGGACACACGGGTCCGGACACGGTTTGGGTTATCGAAGCACGAGGTTTGATCGGGCGGGAAACAGTGGTGTTCGGGTTCCTGTATTTGTGGTGGTGTTGTCATGGGAGGCAGCAGGGAAATGATGGTAGCACATGTGGCGGCGATGATGGAGTAGGTTTGTTGTCGAAAGTTCTGTGGTGATCAACTGATGATGGCTGATGGCGGAGTTGATGGAGAGGGGTTTGGTATTGGTTGTACTGACGACGATGACGATGGCTTCGAAGTGTTTTTGGTGGATGGCCGGGAGGCTACAGTGGTTGTGGTTGATCCGCGGCTACGAGGCTGGGTGGCGGGAAGTTTAGAGAAGGAGAGTTTCATTTTATTTTTTTCTTGAAGGATTGAAAGGGTTGTTCTATATTTATTTATAGGTAGGGATAGACTATGAGTAGAAACCGGGTTTGCTTTGACAGACAAGGGACGGGTTTTAAAATATAAGTTGCTAGCAAGAATATTTAGGATCTATAGTTGCTTGGGATTAGGATTTTTAGGATGACTCTTCCCCTTTAATTTAAAATAATATAATTTTAAAAAAATTAATCCATCTTATCGAAAACATATAAATGATTACAGTAATAATATTTAAAATATATATACTTGATATTATGAAATAGTTTAAATCATATACTTCGAAATCTTAATCAAATGGTCACTAGATAATTTAAAATAGCATTCAATATTATCAAATGATTTAATCGTATAAGTTTGAATCATTAATAAATGATTTACAAAAATTATGTAAATCTATATTAAATAATTTTAAATTATATAATCAAATAATTTGTTTACATAATGATATTTTCTAAAATATTTGATGCCGTCAAATAATTGTAAAGTATTTTTTATAAATCCAGAAAAACTAAATTTAAAAATACTTTGATAAATCTTTTTATTGTTTTAAAAAACTTATAATTGTCAAAACCATTTTCGAAACGAATATTTTGAAAGTAAAATTTAATAACCAAGTATTTTTGAGATGTTAATAATAAAAATCCTGGAATAAATATCTTTATTAAACTAAATAGTATTTTCAAACTATAAATTTAAACTAGTTTTTGAAGTACAAAAGAAAATAATACCATACTATCTTATACAAGGTTTTTGGAGGGAAATTCCTTTCTAAACAAAATATGTAAAGTATAATTAAAATAAAATAGATAATAAAAAAAAAATTGAAAATCTGGGAAGAGGGATTACACTCATCATACTAATTTTAAACTCACTCTGCATACACTTAACAAATTCTTGACATAATTGTTCACTACTAGAACCGAATATAATATCATCTACATAAATTTGCACTAATAGAATGTCATCATTTGAAGACTTGATAAATAGAGTTGTATCAACTCTTCCTTTTGAAAAATCATTCAGGTAGAAAGGAACTCAGGCGATCATACCAAGCTCGAGTGGCTTGTTTGAGTCCATAGAGTACCTTAGGCAACTTGAAAACGTGATCGAAAAAATTGAAAGCTTCAAAACCGGGGGTTATTTTACAAAAATTTCTTCTTTTAAAAAATCATTCAAAAATACACTTTTTATGTCCATTTGAAAAGGTTTTAAATCGTAAAAACATGCAAACACAAAGCATGTGAATGGATTCTGTAACTCTTTAGAAAAATTATATTTAAGTTGAATTATTAAATTTAAGTTGTTGAAATAATAATAATATTATTTAGAGAATTCAATTAGTGATCAAATATTTATTTATAAAAAAATAACAAATAATGGTAACTTCCAACCTCTTACATTTCGTAACTTCCAACCTCGTACATTTCGTAACTCCAAACATTTTTCATTCCGTAACCTTCGACCGTACCCATTCTTAACTTCCCTTCATTTCTCTATAGAAAGAAAAATGTTGAGACAAAACTTAAGCATTACCATCTTTTTCCTTTGGAGCAACCCAATTGTAACATCCCTGAATTTTTAAAAATATTTTTTATTATTTATTTGATTTAATCGTGATTTTGGAATTTATGAATATTTTTAGATAAATAGTTATTAATATAGATAGCCTTAGTCATAGTTAAGATTGGGATACAAGATGACTCAAAATTATGGCACAGCTAGTGTATACGTGAGCTTAGACTAGTATATTAGCCATGGTAGAGACGGCTTAGCCATATGTGTGTCCCTTCTAGAAAAACAAATCAAAGTTGTGACTTAACCCCTATAAATGGTTTAATTAATTATTGATTAGGATTTTTTGATTTTAAGGAAACACTATTGTGTCAAACTTGTTGAAATTGACCGAATCAAACCTAGACCCATATAGACAGGTTGTGTGTCCATAGACGTCCATATATATATATATATATATATATATATATATATATATATATATATATATATATATAGCTCGTACATTATTTTAAGGGTTTAAAAAAATAATTTCTAAATAATTGTTATATATACAATATATAAATGCCATTTGATATTAAATGGATAATTTATTAGAAAAACTTTCCCTAAAAGTATGACTAGGACCATTTTATTATTTGCTATAAAGTAAGTACATGTATATACAAATTTAGTAAATCATTTTTAATTTATATGGTCAAATAAGTAATTTATAAATAATTGTTATTTATGCATTGAATATATATTTAGAGTTAAATTTAATGTTTAGTGAGAGTAGTTTAATTGCAGTAGATTAAATATAGAGTTTAGTTATAGAGTTTTATGTATAATCATTTATTTATGAAACGAATAAATATTTTGAATATTTAAGCATAACTAGAAATTCTTTGTCATAATTATTATAAAGTAAATATTTATATAAATATTTTTGGTTTAAGGATTTTCCTAGGATTATTTAAGAAATGTTCTACATACAAATAATTTAATAATAATAAGGGTAATGATATTAGTGTTAAAAATAAAAAATTTGTGCCCTAAGCATTAAATAGGAAGTATATATATCTTCAAAGTGATTTTAAAATATTTTAGATTTTGATATGAAATATTCAAATTTATTTTCAGATTCTATTTTAAATTATTTTAAATAGCTGGTACGATTTTAAATATTTGAAATTATTTTAGAAGACTTTTTAACCAAATTTGAACCCATCTAGCTGGAGCCACCCTATTATTTGGTAATCAAAGAAATATACACATCTATTCTAAAATAAATCAAAATAGTTGTCGATATATGCCTAAGCTATTTTAAATTACTCTCTTCTAATCCAAATTCGATGCTCACCTAATACCGACAAGCTAAACTCCATATATAAAGCCTAGATAAATTCCTTTCATGTACTCCTCTTCACCGCCCAGGCATTAATGAGCGACCCAACCCAAATCAATGCCTCCACACCGAGAATTGTTCCCGTCCTCGACTCCAGACAGAGTCTTGCCGAACTCATTAACGTGATGCTTCCCCATACACGTCTCCTCTGTCGACGCTCATGTAGCCATCAGCCCTCCGTGACCGCATGGTCGGGCAACAACTTCGAGGCCTTGTTGCGTAAGGCCGATGTGGCACCCAATCAGCATTATGCACAGCCCTGACCTCGACGACCGTGCCTGCCTAAGCCGAATCCTCCTTCACCTTGCCATGCGCGCGCATGAGTAAGAATGTGTTGGTGTTGTTGCCTTTAGACTAGGAAAGATAGTCCCACATCAACTACACCAAATGTAAGTATCTCAATATAATGCATTGCTTGTGTTGAGGTGTGCACATGAGGTGTAATGGGGCACAAGTGTGTGCCATGTGGGAGTATTTTTCTAGAAGGAAAAATGATTAATTCTAATGATGATATAAGTTAATTTTTGTTGATCGGACTCGGACTCGGACTCCAGGATGCCTCGTGCATGCACAGTCGTGTGTTCAGGAGGTAGACGTGGGCTAGAACTCGACTATATTGATTGTGGGATGATGTAAAAGATCAAACTCTATTTTAGAGTATTGGTATTTTAGTCCCACATCGGATAGGAGAGATGGTGAAGTCTCACTCCACTCTATAAATAGAGCCCCCTGACTTCCTTTATAAGATGCACCAAGAAGAGAGTTAAAGGAGTCCGTAATGTTCAGGAAGCCCGTTCAAGTCTCAAAAATTGACTGACGAGCATTCCAGAAGTTCTCTAAGAACTTGCTAGTTCCTGGAAGAGGATCGTATATAGGCGAATCTTACTTTGAGCAACGATGATCTGATCACCCCAGCAAAGCTGCCTTTCTCTTTCTTCTTTCCTTCTCTTCTTCTCTGATTTAATCAGAAACCTTCTGTGGGCTTTCGTCGCTGCTACTGCTAGCAACTCGATTTGTACCTTCCTAAAAGAAGCTCTACATTCATTTGCTGTTGTAACAAAATCTTTTTACATTTTCGTTACCCAGAATCCTCCAAGGATCTATGTAGTGCACCTTCTTTGAAGTGTTGTTACGAAATATTGTTGCTATTTTAACAACTGTTTCGATTCTCTATTGTCCATCAAAAATTAAGCCTCGGGAATAACAATCTCAAAGCAAGATTTTTCATCCGATGGAGAACAACCGTGCAAACCTTCTCGACACAAGTTTTAACAAACTTGAGAAATTTGACGGGGAGCATTACAATGTCTGGAAGGGAAAGGTCAGCCTTAATCTTTAACTCGTAAGCGTTGACTATGTGTTGATAGATCCTGAGCCTTTAAGTCCAGAAGGTGAAAATGCTCGAAGGGTTGCTGAGGCCACTGCTCTGCTATCCAAGTGGATGAGAGATAACAACCTTTGCAAGTTGCTTATCTTAAACTCTATGGAAGACTCTCTGGCAGAGTCATACAGCAAGACGGTCCATGCTAAGGACGTCTGGGAGTCTGTAGAGAATCTCTACAAGGCAGATGAAAACAGGAACAAGATCCACATGACCGAAAAGATCTGAAAGATGCAATTTGAGGACGACAAGACGATGTTGCCTAAAGTCAAAAAGTTTTTCTAGTTACGTCAGAAACTTGAGGATGACAACATACCTTTGTCGATGCATTTATCGTCGCGGGCACTATCGCCAAGCTTCCACCTAGGTGGAGCAATTTTATTGCGGACTTGCACCACAAGAAGATGGAGGTGGATCTTGAACGCCTCTTGCACTGGATTCATGTTGAAGACGAGCTAAGGACTCTCACCAGCTGTAGGTGAAGTCAGCTCAATTCAAGCCAAAGACCTTAGGGCGATGGTGCTTATTTCAACTATGAATAGAAGGGTCACTTCAAAAAGGATTGCAGGGCCAATCCCAAACCAAAATAGCAGGTATGGCTAAACTTGGTTATTTTGATTACTTAACTTGGTTGCTATTATTATACAGGTTGAGTTATCTAGCGTGGTAGCTGACTTGTGGTCTGACACTAGTGCATCTGACCACATATGCTCTCGAAGGAGATATTCACCAAGGACAAGCCGTATTATGACGAAGGTCTCGATGGCAAACATGTACCTAGCAGAATATCTAAAGATCGAGACAATGGTTATGAACCCCCGACAAGGACACTGGAATGTGTGTAACACGTACTAGAGATTTTCGAAGATCTGATCTTAGAAAGTCTGTTATCTGATACAGACTTGAAAGATGGACATTCGTACTAGCTAGATGGTAATTTCTTGGCGAGGAACATGCTTTGAAAAGATGTTCGGTGCTAAAGGGATGTTCGAACTTCTGCTGATAGCGATGAAGTTACTTCATAGAATGGACTAAGAGTTGTTCAATGATAGAAGCAGACTCAAGTTGTCCTATCGAGTCCTTATCTTCAGAATATTGGGGTAAGGAGGTGGAGGGATTTAAGGTCTGTACAGATACAAGACAATCAGGAAGCTGCTCAGACGATTGAAATAAAATATTGATCATCTGGAGTTAGTACACTCAGATATCTGTGACTTTTATCAATTATCTATAGAGGCAGGTTCGAAGTATTTCTCGAAGTGCACGTTCGCATGACTTCTCAAGTAGAAGGATGCAGCATTCGAGTAGTTCAGAGACTTCAGGGCTAAAGCTGAAGCTGAACGTTAAACCTATATACAACTACTCAGAAGTGATCGAGGTGGAGAGTATAGGACGCATGAATTCGCATCGTTCTACAGAGAACATAGAATTGTTAATGAGACGACTGCTCCGTACTCCCCTCAATAAAATGGTGTTGCAAAAAAGAACAGAACGTTAACAGAGATGATGAACTCAATGTTGTTGACTGCAGGTCTTCCAAATTTCTTTTGGGGCGAAGCAGTGCTTACTGCTAATCTTATTCAGTATAGAGTATCGTATGCAACTTTCGATGTCACTCCTTATGAACTCTGGTTCAAGGTCAGGCCCAACTTGAATGTTATTTGAGTGTAGGGTGTATGGCGTATGTAAAGCTTTCGGATTTGAAGATTCAGAAGCTAGGTACAAGGACTACGAAGACAATCTTCCTGGGTTATGCCAATAAGAGTGATGCTCGGAGGTTCCTTGATATTGAATCTAATCATATCATTGAGTCTCACGATGCAGGATTCTTTGAAGATAAATTTGCAAGGCACAAGAACATTATTTTTGTGGATATTCCGGAGAAAAGTGTGAGTGCACAGGAGGCTGAAGCTCCTTATAGCGATGTAGTCCAAGAAGTTGTTGTTGCAAGAACAACTATTAAAACAGAACTCATAGAACCTATGTCTAAGCAAATAAGGAGACATAACGACTTCGAAGAGGATTTTATTACCTATCATATGGAAGCAGATCCGCTTACCTATGATGAGGCTATGAAGACCAGAGATGCTGTCCTCTGGAAGGAGGCTATTAATGATGAGTATGACTCGATAACCACCAACAACACGTGGGTATTGGTCGATCTACCTGAAGAAGCAAAACCAATCGGATGTAAATGGATCTTCAAGAAGATGATGAAATCCGATGAAACTGTTGATAAGTTCAAGGCTAGGTTGGTAGCCAAGGGATTTTCTCAGAAGCAGGGGATTGATTACTTTGACACTTATGCTCCAGTAGCATGGATGATGACCATCAGGATGTTGATTGCTCTAAGTGCAATTCATAAGCTAATTTTTCATCAGATGGATGTCAAAACTGCTTTCCTGAATGGTGAGTTGACTGAAGAGATTTACATGTAACAACCAGAAGAATTCGTCATCAAGGGCCTCAAAGACAAAGTCTGTAAGTTAGTAAAATCTCTGTATGGTCTGAAGCAAGCTCCCAAGGTGTGGCATGAGAAGTTTGATAAAGTCATAAGATCAAACGACTACAGGGTCCGCAAGACGGACAAATGTGTATACACAAAGTTCGTTGACGGGAGAGGAGTTGTCGTTTGTTTGTATGTGGACGACATGATGATCTTGGGTACAGATCTAGCAAGTGTCATTGAGACAAATAAGTTCCTCTCATCTAAAGTTCAGCATGAAGGACTTAGGGGAAGTTGATGTTATCCTAAGGATAAAGATCATCCGGACGAAAACTGGAGTGGCATTGTCACAGTCTCATTACATTGAGAAGATGCTCACACGCTATAGGTATCAGGATCTTCCAGGAATATATACGCCTTATAGGTGTGACAAGAAGCTAAAGCCAAATCCAAAGAAAAGAGTCAGACAGTTGGAGTATTCAAGCATCATTGGGAGTTTGATGTATGCGACTACTGCCACAAGGCCTGATATAGCTTTTGCCGTGGGGATGCTGAGTCGGTTCACAAGTAATCCAGGTGTGGAGCACTGGAAAGCTGTGAAGAGGGTTATGAGATACCTCAAAGGGACTCAAAAGTATGCACTGTACTACTACGGAGATCCAACAGTAGTAGAAGGCTTCAGTGATGCAAGCTGGTGCTCAGAAGTAGAGAGTGAAAGGTCCACAGGAGGATACATATTCTCAATGGGTGGATCTACTATATCGTGGAAGTCGAAGAAGCAGTCTATGCTCTCACACTCATCTATAGAATTTGAGTTTTATGCACTAGCAGCTACAGCAGATGAAGCAGAATGGCTTCGGGAGCTCATGTATGTTCTTCCTATGGTTATTACGCAGATTTCGGCAGTACCAATTTACTGCGACAACTAGGCAAATGCAGCGGTGGTATCAAATGACCTCTTCAATGGTAAGAAAAGGACTGTACGATTAAGGCACAGTTCGGTCAATGACCTTATTAAAAAAAAATCTTTATCGTGGTGAAAATTCGGAGCCAGGAGGATCTGGTGAATCCGAACACCAAAGGTCTCAAGCGTCAGCTGGTCGAGGATATAGTAAGAAAAATGGGCTTGAAGACGTTCTGATATTGTGTCTCTGCAATCCTACCATAAAGTTTTATGCTATTAGTTCAGAGAAATCTACTAGACATCTAGCTTTTGGTTCAAGGGAGGACCATTGACTGGAAGAATACCAGGTGAAATGGGCAATCCTTTGGTATACTGCGGGGTCACGGACCTAGAACTACTGTTAGCGGGCAGTCCTCTGGATATTGCGCGATCACGTACACAGAACCACTGTTACTGGGCAATCTTTGGGACCTTGCGAGATTTTGAACCCGAAACCACTGTTGTCTACTGTTTGTTTATTGTAGAGAACAAAGTCCTATGAGAGGATGGCTTGGAAGCCTTAATGAGTTCTCGGGCACTTGGGATGTCTGGTGTGCTTTACAGAAAGTACGGGTAGCACAATACTACATAGGAGCGTAGTACACCATGCTACAGTGGGGTAACACCACATGAGGTAACTAGTGAGGGTAAAGCCTCGGCTTCGGGCCAAGTCACAGCGGCGTAGCACCGCACATAGGTAAGTGGGTTTAATGCTGTAGAATGAAGAGTGGTAGGCAGCACTACAAAGAGGATAAGCCTCATGTTACAGTGGTGTGACACCATACAAGGCAGTGCCTCGGCTTTGCAAGCCATGTCATGGCGACGTAACACCGCAAGGAAGCGAAAGCCTTCATGCTGGATAGTTTGGCACTACAAAGAGGCTGGGCATCATGCTACCGGTGGTATGACACCACATGAGGCAGTGCCTCAGCTTTGGTCCATGTCATAGCGGCGTATCACCGCAAGAAAGCGAAAGGCTTCATGCCAAGACTCTTTAAAAGAACTCACCTAGAGTGTATGGATAGAGATGTAGGCCGTCTCTTGAGGGAAACTTTGTAGACACCCAATATACATATACCGAAACCTGGCTGGTACAAGGCCTTTAATGTGCAGCCAGAAGCACAGTTGATGTCATTATGTGAGTAGAAAGAATTACAGTTATGGTGCAGAATTCAAGCCTTAGTCCATTCTTGTATCATGATGTTATTTAACCTATATGGGAAGATTCAAGTCGTAGCGACATCTCTCCTAATGTATGATGGGCAGTTACTGTAGGGAATGCGCAACCCATATATTGAGATATATAGGGAATTGTTGGTGTTTTTGCCTTTAGACTAGGAAAGATAGTCCCACATCGGCTACACCAAATGATAAATATCTCAATATAATGCATTGCTTGTGTTGAGGTGTGCACATGAGGTGTAATGGGGCACAAGTACGTGCCATGTGGGAGTATTTTCCTAGAAGGAAAAAGGATTAATTCTAACAATGATGTAAGTTGATTTTTGTTGATTGGACTTGGACTTCGGTATCTGGCCATACAAAACCAGCTGGATCAGATCCCAGAAAGAGCAAGTGCTACAAAGGAGGCTTCACTTAAGAACTAAAACCAGCAATTAGCACAAAATATAATTATATAATAAAATACTAGAAATATGGAAAATCATGATGATATACGATAAGGTAACCATGGGACTATTCAGATAACCAAGTTACAAGCCTTAAATCAAACAAGGACCGAGGTTGTAACCCTTCATCTAAACAGAACCCACCATTTATCGATAAAATAAAGCACAAGCAATCAGGTCATATTACAATCTTGTACAGGATCAGGACAAGACTAGACTGGGTTAGACTCCATCCAATCAATCGTGGCCAAGCACTAAGTACGGCTTGATACTTTAACTAACTAGGTTTATCACAGACCTAGTTACTAGAAAGATGCAATGAGATATTCCAACAGCCACAAGCTCTACAGACCATCCAGGTTATCCAGGTCGAATATCCGTTCATGAAGGGTGCAACACATGACAGTGTACTGGAAATGTGCCCTACTCGTCGGTAGGCTACAAGTCCACTTACGCGCCCAGATAACGGGATTGTCTGTAGCTAGAAAATCTCTTCATGACTACTGGATTATTCTAGTTATTAGCCTTAGTCAATTTTAGTAGGTACCCCTGACCGTGGTACTCAGGGGTCCCTGCCTTAGACATGATGCGAGATAGTATTAGTTCATTTGTACAAACACAATCGTCCACGGTGTCCAGGCCATTCATTCTTGTCATGACATGCTAGCCGTCGCAATAGCATTCAATAGTTACCATGAGGCTTGCTTGTCATGTCTTGTCATGTCATGATATGTCAATTCACTTGTTATACCGTGCCATGTGCAATTATCAGTCCAGTCATGCCAATCAATTCAAGTTACCAAGTCTGTGACAAGAGGTACAAGAACAATAAAATAACGGGTGCGGATAGGGCTCAAGCCTCTACGCGAATGAAACTACGCTAGGCTATGAGGCCCTGAGCATAAAAATGGCTTTACATAAGCAAGACACGGAGTTAGATAGCTCTACGCGAGCAAGGTTATGCGTGAGGAAGACCAAGGAAAGGCAACTTCTATGCGAGCGGGAGCCCTACGCGAGAGGAAACTCTACGCGGGCAAGGCTCTACGCATAGCAAGCACCCAATGCAAGCGGAACTTTACGCGCACGAGCACTCAAGTAAAACTCTACGCACACAAGGCTCTAAGCGAGCGGGGAAAAGTCTACGCGAGCACGACTCTACGCGAGCACGAGTAGCCCCCGCGTAAAGTTTAAGTGAACTCGGCTTAGAAAGGATTACGCTGGCACGCAATGCGTGTGCATAAAGGGGACACTACGCTGGCACGTTTAAGACGTGTGCGTAAAGAAGGAAATGCTATGCTGACACGTTAAACGTGGGCGTAAAACTAAATACTACGCTAGCACGTAAGAACGTGTGCGTAAAACTTCATCTTATTCCCAAGGCCAAGACAAGCAGGCTTAAAAGCTCAAGAGCTCAAGAAAGCCCCATCTCGGTCAAGACTCGATGAAATCCAACCATTCCAAAACCAAACTTGCGTAATATCAGAATACCTACTACATAGATCTCTTAGTTTTCGAAAACAAGCCAGTTTAGTAGATCAAAACCGAGAAATCCGAAAATGCAACAAACTTAGATCTACATGGAATGAACCAATGAAACTAAAAATGCTAAGTACTAAAGTGTCTTAAAATCTCGTGATGAAGACAATGGAACAATAAAACTTGAGTTCCTCCATGAAGCAAGTTGCACTTGCCTAAGCTCTCTGGTAGGTGGAGAGAGTTAATGGAGGAAGAAGAAGAGTTATGAGGATTAATGGAAGAAAGAGAGAGATTAGGCGGCTTATAAAGGAAGAGAGTGGGTGATAGGTGAGGGTTTGCATATCAACCCAAATCGAGCCCAACCAAGCCGAACCCAACCGAACCTAATGTAGGCCAAAGCCAGGATAAACCACATGAAGCAGGAAATGCTAACTATTCCATGCCAATACAGAACCCAAGACTAGCCAGTCAAGACAAGTCGAACCAGGATGAACCCAAAATAAACCAAGGCAAGATTAAACCAGGATCAAGCTAAGCAAGACAAGTCTAATTACGGGTCGGAATTCCGTACACGTATACCAAAATATGTAATACAAACTACGAACGTTACAACTCTACCCACCTTAAAAGAATTCCATCCTCAGAATTTAATTAAGAGGCAAGGGCAAGCTATATTAATCACAAGCAAGTTATAACTAGGTAATCAATCAAGCAGTCATTCATGCAAGCAAGGAAGCTGAGGGTGTAAGGCATAAGAAGGATATTATACCTTACGAGTCAAACAGGTCGGGATATCGCGATCGGATATCATCCTCACGTTCCTACGTTGACTCACCTAGAGAGTGATGACCCCAAGCAACACGGACTAAACTAATTGTCTTGTTCTTGAGTATCTTCTTTCTCCGGTCCAATATGGATACGGGTCTCTCCTCATACGAAAGGTTGGTACTAACAACCAATTCTAAATGATAAAGGACATGACTTGGATTCGGGATATACCATCGCAATTGGGATACTTTGAAGACATCATGCACCTCACGCAACAACGGCGGGAAAGCAAGACGATAGGACACATCTCCTACTCGCTCGAGGATATCGAATAGCCCTATATTCCTAGGACTAAGCTTTCTCCGTACGCCAAAACGATTGACGCCACGGTTAGACGAGATCCTAAGGAATACATGGTCGCCGACGGAAAATTCAAGGGAGCGTCGATGAGAATCGGCCCAATGGCGCTGGCGATCTTGAGCTACTCGAAGATGACCTCTGACTCTTCTGACCACCTCAACCATCTGAGTAATCATTTCCGGATCAAGCATCTACCTCTCTCCAATATCGTCCTATGCTAGCGGAGATCTGCACTTCCTACCGTAAAGTGCCTCGAACGGTGCCATCTGGATACTGGCTTGGAAACCGTTGTTGTACGAGAACTCTACCAGGTACAGGTGATCCTTCCACGAACCACCGAAGTCGAGTGTACAAGATCTCAACATATCTTCCAAGGTCCGTATGGTACGTTGTGGCTGACCATCTGTCTACGGATGATAAGTTGAGCTGAACTGGAGGTGAGTTCCGAAACTCTCTTGTACACTGCACCAAAAGTGCGACGTAAATCTTGAATCTCTGTCCGAGGTGATACTGACTGGTACACCATGAAATCTGACAATCTGCCTGAGGTACATCTCTGCTAGTTGAGCCGTCGACTGACCAACTCTGAA
The DNA here is from genome assembly GCA_029216955.1 of Iris pallida. Classification (NCBI taxonomy): domain Eukaryota; kingdom Viridiplantae; phylum Streptophyta; class Magnoliopsida; order Asparagales; family Iridaceae; genus Iris; species Iris pallida. Next base: position 1,111,948 of record JANAVB010004000.1, on the reverse strand, counting down.
CGGGAGAAAGTGAGCCACCTTCGTGAGCCTGTCTATAATAACCAAAATAGTATCTCTACCGGTAGGGGACCTAGGTAATCCAGTCATGAAATCCATGGTGATATACATCCACTTCCATTCTGGAATCGGCAAGGGCTGAAGAAGTCCAGTTGGTCTCTGATGCTCAGCTTTAACTTGTTGGTAAACTAAACATCGAGAGACAAACTGGGCTATCTTCCTCTTCATACCATTCCACCAAAAATGCTGCCGGATATCACAATACATCTTCATGCCACCAGGATGAATAGAATACTGAGAACTGTGAGCTTCTGCCATGACTTCTTGTCCGATATCTCTACTAGGTACACGAAGACACCTCCCATGTCGAAGTGTACCGTCCTCATGGACACTTAACTCTGGCCGTCGTCCTGCCTCATACCCTGCTCTGAGCCGCTGAAGCTTAGAATCTGATAACTGAGCTAACCTGATCATCTCAACTATAGTAGACTGAACTTGCATACTGGCCATCAATGCCACGTTGGTAGGAAGGACAACTTCTATACCCATCTTCTAAAGATCTGCTAATAACTCTGGCTGCGCTGTGAGGAAATAAACTCCGGCTCTCCTGCTCAACGCATCGGCTACTATATTGGCCTTCCCTGGATGATATTACAGGTTGACATCATAATCCACAAGTAGCTCTAGCCACCTTCTCTGATGCATGTTGAGATCCTTCTGGGTGAATACATACTTCAGGCTCTTGTGGTCGATGAAAATCTCCATCATATCTCCATACAAATAGTGCCTCCACAGTTTAAGTGCAAATACTATTGCTGCCAGCTCCAAGTCGTTGGTCGAGTAATTCCTCTCATGATCACGAAGTTGACATGATGCATAAGCTATTACCTTCCCATGCTGTATCAAAATACATACTAAACCTCTGCCTGAAGTATCATAATATACTGAAAATCCTTCGGTCCCATCTGGAAGCGTGAGAATGGGTGCCGTCATCAACCCTCGCTTCAACTTCTCAAAAAATTTCTGACATTCTGCTGTCCAAACAAACTGCACATTCTTGCGGGTCAACTGGGTCATAGGTGCTGAAATCCGAGCAAAATCTGAAATAAATTGCCGGTAGTAGCTGGCCAAGCCAAGAAAGCTGCAAACTTTTGCCACTGTGCTGGGTACTGGCCATGTCTCAATGGCAACTATCTTCTGGGGATCCACCTCTACTCCTTCTCTGGTAATAATATGACCCAAATACGAAATACGATCGAGCCAGAACTCGCATTTACTGAACTTGGCATATAACTGGTGCTCTCTGAGAATCTGGAGGATAATTCTGAGATGCTGCTCATGCTCCGCTTCACTCTTGTTATAGACTAAGATGTCATCTATAAACACAATCACGAACTAATCCAAATAAGGCATGAAGATACGATTCATGAGGTCCATGAATACAGCTGACGCATTGGTTGCTCCAAATGGAATAACAAGGAACTCCCAATGCCCATATCTAGATCTGAAAGCCGTCTTCGGAATGTCCTGCTCTCTGACTCTGATCTGATGGTATCCTGACCGCAAGTCAATCTTCGAGAATACTGCTGCCCCCTTGAGTTGATCAAACAAGTCATCTATCCTCGGGAGAGGGTATCTATTCTTGATCGTTACTGAGTTCAAGGTACGATAATCTACACATAATCTAGACATACCATCCTTTTTTTTCACAAGAAGCATCGGGCCTTCCCAAGGCGATCCACTAGCACAGATGAATCCCTTGGTCCTGAGTTCTTCAATCATCTTATACAATATCTCTAACTCTGACGGCTCCATCCTGTAGACTCTTTCCGACACTGGGGCTGTCCCTGGGATCAAGTCGATAGTAAACTCGATCTCTCGCTCTGGCGACATTCCTGGAAGCTCCTCTGGAAAAACATCTAGAAACTCCTCGACTATCTGGGGTAACTGTATTGCTGCTACTGCCATCCGTAATACTGGAAGAGAAGGTTCAACTTCTCCTCGGGAAAAAGAAAACTCTGGCTCGCCTGCAATGCTAAAAACAACCCTGCCAACATGGCAGTCTATTTTAGCATACTGGCTCCTTAGCTAATCCATCCCAAAGACCACATCATAATTGGCCATCGAAAACTCTATCAATCTAGCGGGGAACTCTCTACCGCTAACCATGATCCGACACGAGGAAAACACTATATCTACTCCCACAAGACCGTTACCAGTAAGTATATTAAGCCTTACTGATAATGACTCGGGCTCCAGTCCTATCTGTGTTGTGAATCGTGCAGACATGAATGAATGCGATGCACCAGAATCAAATAATACTGATGCCGGAGAGGAGTTGACGAGAATAGTACCTGCCACTACCTCACCTGGTGCCAATCATTCTTCTACGGTCATCGCCATTGCCTGACCATATTCTCTGGGTACAGGTCCCCTCTACTGAAAACCTCTTTGTCTGATCTGAATCAGGGCTTGGGCTTGGGCATACTGCTGGGGGTTTTGCTGCTGGAATGCTTGGGACTGAGGCGGCAAGGGCCTCGAAAACTGTTGCTGCTGTTGGACTGGTGCTGGTCCTCTCACTGAAGGACTAGAAAAGGTTGAAGAAGAGGAACTCCCCCTGTTCGGGCGGTTTCCAACCCTATGGTCCGGTGCTCCAAAAACCAAGCATAATCCCTGTGCTCTGCGATATTCTGCCACCACATGTCCTGGCTTCCCGTAATGTAAATATCCCACTGTGAAAGAGTGCTTCTGCTGCTGAGGGTTCGTCGGGGTTGAATGTTGAACCGACGTCACTGAGGCCGTCCACCTCGGGGTTCCAATTGTCAAAGCCCTAGCTGCCGGGGCTGGTGCTGAAGACTGATTCATATGGCCATGAGATCGCTTCCGACCTCCGGTCCTTTCCACGATCCTCTAGGAGGTATACTCGTGCCACCTGGCTGCTCTCAATACCGCATCAAAAGTCTCATGCACAAACTGCTCTACAGCCAATAAAATCTCTAGATGGAGCCCCTGCTGGAACCGCTGGGCTCTGTCGAACTCGATCGCTACCAAGGTGGAAGCAAACCGACTAAGTCTTAAAAACTTGGCCGCATATCCGTCGATCGTCCTGTCCATCTGCTTTAGATTGGTGAACCTCATCTGTAGATCATACCGAGCTACAGCATCGAAGTACTTGGTCTAGAATCTCTTACGAAATACTGTCCATACAATAGGTGCCACTAATCCAACGGCCTGCGCCACCCAACAGCTGCGGGCAAGATCCAATAACTGTAGGCGTACTACTGCCACCTTCTCATTCTCGGGCGCCTTTGCCGCTTCTAGAATCACTTCTGTATCTTGCATCCAAGCATCTGCGATAATCGCATCCTCACTGTCGTCGAAGAAGGGAGGGTTCAAATGCTTGAAGCTGTTGGCTGCCTGGTTCCCTTGATGACCACCTATGTTCATAGCATCTTGTACTGCCTAGTGCAGGGCATCGCCCCGACGATCTTGAGATACTAGCAATGTCCTGATGAGATCCACCAAGGTGCCATCATCGGGCTCTACAGGCTGGACTGGCTGAACTGGTGGCTCTTGACCCCCAGTAGGCATGACTCTGGAGGCTACTGCTGAATGCTGGGCTTGATCTCCAGGTTGATGCTGGCCCACAGGAGGTACTCCGCCTTGCCAATCGGTAGGACCAGGAACAATGTCGCTGAAGAAGACGACACAGGAAACAATAAGGAAGGACCAGGACAGATCAAAGATACAAGCATGTGATCAGGTCAAGAATTCAGGGATTCAAAGGATACGAGCAGAGATCAAGGGCGAGTGCTGATTGAGACATCTATTCGGTAAACCCTCATATATCTTGATTCATAAGACCTGCATGGGCCACCACTTAAACCATGTAACGCCCCAGAACCAGAATACTGGAGAGCGGGAGCATACATAGCCAGCTACGTATATTAAAATAGAATCCACCTCGCTATACGGTCACAACTGTCTAGATACATGAGGGTTTAACTACAAGCCATCAATCTCTTATGGTCATGAACAAGCCTATTGTCTCAATTCCAAGCAAGTAGTAGCCGTTACAAGATGTTAGAGCATTAAATATATAATAGTAAGGCGTCCCATACATTATATATTTGGATGATCATGAAGCTAGTCGTACGAAATGTGAAGACTACCAAGAGTTTTAGTCATATATGATCAACCCTAGGATTTGTTAATCATACTACAGCCCGTAGGCAGACAGTAATAAAGTGCAATCGAGCTAACACGTGCTCGTCGGCTAAATGCCTCAAAAGAATATTTTTACAATAGAATGAAAGAGCAAAATAAAACCCACTCGTTGCCTTGGTTACGCCAGATGGTCACCATTTGGCTGGAAGGTAGGAAGATCCTCTAGAGCTACTCTGGTATCTGGCCATACAAAATTAGCTGGGTCAGATCCCAGAAAGAGTAAGTGCCACAAAGGAGGCTCCACTTAAGAACTAAAACCAGCAATTAGCACAAAATATAATTATATAATAAAAGACTGGAAATATGGAAAATCATGATGATATACGATAAGGTAACCATAGGACTATTCAGATAACCAAGTTACAAGCCTTAATTCAAACAAGAACCGGGGTTGTAACCCTTCATCTGAACGGAACTTAGTTTTCTACCATTTATCGATAAAATTAGGCACAAGCAATCAGGTCATATTACAATCTTGTACAGGATCAGGACAAGACTAGACTGGGTTAGACTCCATCCAATCAATCGCGGCCAAGCAATGAGTACGGCTTGATACTTTAACTAACTAGGGTTACCACATGCCTAGTTACTAGCAAGATGCAATGAGATATTCCAACAGCCATAAGCCCTGCAGACCATCCAGGTTATCCAGGTCGAATATCCGTTCATGAAGGGTACAACACATGACAGTGTACTGGAAATGTGCCCTACTCGTCGGCAGGCTACAAGTCCACTTGCGCACCCAGATAACAGGATTGCCTGTAGCCGGAAAATCTTTTCATGACTACTGGATTATTCTAGTTATTAGCCTTAGTCAATTTTAGTAGGTACCCCTAACCATGGTACTCAGAGGTCCCTGCCCTAGACATGATGCGAGACAGTATTGGTTCATTTGTACAAATACAATCGTCTACGGTGTCCAGGCCATTCATTCTTGTCATGTCATACTAGCCGTCGCAACAGCATTCAATAGTTCCCATCAGGCTTGCTTGTCATGTCTTGTCATGTCATGTCAATTCATTTGTTATACCGTGCCATGTATAATTATCAGTCTAGTCATGCCAATCAATTTAAGTTACTAAGTCCGTGACAAGAGGTACAAGAACAATAAAACAAACGGGTGCATATAGGGCTCAAGCCTCTACGCGAATGGAACTACGCTTGGCTATGAGGCCCTGAGCGTAAAAATGGCTTTATGCGAGCAAGACACGGAGTTAGATAGCTCTACACAAGCAAGGTTATGCGTGAGCAATACCAAGGAAAGACTGCTTCTACGCGAGCGGGAGCCCTACGCGAGAGGGAACTCTACGCGGGCAAGGCTCTATGCATAGCAAGCACCCTATGCAAGCGAAACTTTTCGCGCACGAGCCCTCAAGTGAAACTCTACGCACGCAAGGTTCTAAGCGAGTGAGGGAAAGTCTACGCGAGCACGACTCTACGCAAGCACGAGTGGCCCCCGCGTAAAGTTCAAGTGAACTCGGCGTAGAAAGGATTACGCTGGCATGCAATGTGTGTGCGTAAAGGGGACACTACACTGGCACGTTTAAGACATGTACGTAAAGGAGAAATGCTACGCTGACATGTTAAACATGGGCGTAAAACTAAATACTACGCTAGCACGTAAGAACGTATGCGTAAAACTTCATCTTCCCCCCAAGGCCAAGACAAGCAGGCGTAAAAGCTCAAGAGCTCAAGAAAGCCCCATCTCGGTCAAGACTCAATGAAATCCAACCATTCCAAAATCAAACTTGCGTAACATCAGAATGTCAACTACATAGAACTCTTAGTTTTCGAAAACAAGCCAGTTTAGTAGATCAAAATCGAGAAATCTAAAAATACAACAAACTTAGATCTACATGGAATGAACCAATGAAACTAAAAATGCTAAGTACTAAAGTGTCTTAGAATCTCATAAGGAAGACAATGGAATAATAAAACTTGAGTTCCTCCATGAAGCAAGTTGCACTTGCCTAAGCTCTCTAGTAGGTGGAGAGAGTTAATAGAGGAAGAAGAAGAGTTATGAGGATTAATGGAAGAGGGAGAGAGAGAGAGAGAGGTTAGACGACTTATAATGGAAGAGAGTGGGTGGTAGGTGGATGAGCCCAACCAAGCCGAACCCAATGCAGGCCAAAGCCAGGATAAACCACATGAAGCAGGAAATGCTAACTATCCCATGCCAATGCAGAACCCAAGACTAGCCAGTCAAGGCAAGTCGAACCAGGATGAACCCAAAATAAACTAAGGCAAGATTAAACCAGGATCAAGCTATGTAAAGCCCCCTAAAATTTTCCTATATTTTATTTAGTATTGATATTGTACTTTGTATTGTATGCTGCGTACGAGTTACATTTCGTATTTGCATGTCGCGTGCATGTTTGCGAGGTTGTTTTTATGAAAGTTATTATAGCCTTATTAATATAGAAGAATTTTTGTTTTCAAAATAATTTGTAAATAACATTTTGCGTAAAACTTAGTATGAAGATTTGCCAAAACGTATATTTTCAAAAGGGTACTTTTTAATATTCAAATACAAATTGTAATTTAGATAACTATATTTTCGTATGTAAATATTCTATGCAAGGTAAATGAATTTAAATTCATGCCAATCTTGATTTATGAAAACTAGTAAAAATTGCCTTGTTTATTTATAAAGGTACTTCAAATATATAAATATTTATTGGCAATTTTGAAATTTATTATTAGATTATTTTATTATTTATGAAAAGATATTTTAGATCGTTGTTTTAATGTTAAATTAGTTATAGTGATTTAAATCAAAAAATACTTATTGATAGCTTTAAACTAAAAATAGATTATCTAGATTATAAAGAATATTTTTGATTTGATTTAAAGTGATTTAATTTAGAAAAGAAATTATCTACTTGGGGAATTTAAACTACTAGTAATCTTTATCCTAATGCGAATTCCCACCTCCTATAAAAGGAGAGGTACTCCTTCATAGTTTTCTACCACAACCACACTGTGCATCGTGTCTGTGACCATCCAGTATCTTATTCCATCATTTACAAATACATCAATTTCCGTGTCGGACACACCCGACACAGACTGCAAAATTGTCCAGCCACCACCACCGGGCTAATCTGGCATCCCCAGTCTCCATCGCCACCGTCACCACCAAAATTTCTAAAGAAGAAGGCAAAACCCTAACCCTAAACTCACCTTGTCACCGGCGACGCCGCGCCTAGCTACTGCAGTCCACATCGCCTGTCCTTCCCTCCTCCACGTCGACTCACCAGATCCAGTGCTCCGCCTCCGTCGTCGAAAACTCCACGGCGCAACCGAGCGCCCGATGCACAGCCCCGTGCGGCCCTGCTGATCGCCGTCGGGGATCCCGAACACTCCGACCAGGCGATTCCCCCTCTCCGCCAGGCGTCCGCGTGCGCAGCCCCGTGCGCCTTCGGCCGACGCTCCACGTCGAAATCTTGCGCTGCCGACTCAAGCCAACCCCTCCGCGCGCGCCGGAGCCGAGGCTCCCCCGCCGCCATGAGCAAGCGCGCCACCGTGCCCTTCCTCCTTGCTTGCGCAGCCACGTCGGTAGTCCGTCGTCGTGTCTTTTTCTCCGTCGTGCCACCAAATTTGACCAGCGGGAACCGCCATTCCCGTGCCCCTCAACACACCGGCGCCGCCTTCTCCCCCGCCGAAAAACCCCCAACGCCGTCGCCCGCGGTGAACGGCAGAGCCCACCGAGCGTCGACCTCGCGGATCAGAGCCGCTTGTCGCACGGACAGCCGTGCAAGTCACCACGCTCGGCCGTCCTCCTCTCCAGCGCCATGGCCGCCCCTTCGGGTCATCCTCCCTCCGCTTCGTCCCCTACGACGAACGTCGGCGACCGCTCCTCTGGTAGAAAAAAAACCTCTTCCTCTCTCTTCGTTCCTCTTCCTCACTCTCTCACTTACGAAATAATTGGGGGGGTAGCTGGGGATATTAAAGGGATTATTATTATTATTATTATTATTATTATTATTATTATTATTATTTATTTATTTAAAATGGTGCCATTCTTATTATTTGTTATTATTATTATTACTTATTATGATTAGTATTATTATCATTTATTTAAATGGTGTCATTTATTTTATTTGTTATTATTATTAGTATTATCATTTATTTAAATGGTGTCATTTATTTTATTTGTTATTATTATTATTATTTATTATTAGTATTATTATCATTTATTTAAATGGTGTTATTTATTTATTAATCATATATTAGTTTGTTGTTTTGTTAAATATTATTTTCTAGCAAAAATTTCAAGTCAGTTTTTGAAACACTAAAATATCCTTTAGATTATTGGTACATGTATTTGAACAATTATATTTTTGGGTCTAAATAATTTAGAAATATTTTTAAATATTTATCTAAAATAAATAGTTTAAATTTTGAAATATAGTTCCCACCTTAATCATATTTTGCAACTTAGAGTATTTTGATGAATAAGATGTAACTTTCAAAATCATTGTATATACATATTTTCAAGTATTTCCATAAATAAATTTTTACGAGTAAACATGTTTTTAAGTAATGTAAATATTTTCTAGGAAATTGTATATATATCTACTCCATAAATTCTTCCAATTATTCTCATTACTCATGACTAATCATGCTCGTCTATTTTTTCGTGACCTCGGACCATTACACACCGAACATGGCTATTGGACTAATCGAACTTGTCAGATCATCGTACCATCAAACGACACACCAAGCAAGACACCTTGTCTTTAATGTTTAATTTTTTGCTCAATATCATGCATGCTTTTTCTTTATGTTGTTCTTTCAAAACTATATATAGATGCAAATTATTATACTTTATGCAATTATCTTAGAGTTAAGGGACCATCGTATGTTTAGTGCATCTCATAAACTGTCATGATATGCCACGGATTGTGTGTGAGTTGTAAGTCACATATAGATACGAACCTGCGTACTGACTGATCATTGGTGCGTACAGGTCGTGCGTTAGGATAAAACTGCCAATAGATTGTGTAGAAGACTTGGAAGTTATTAAGGATTAAATAGTGTCGTGGAGTCGACACATGTATAGTATCATTGGGGGAGGGGACAGTTATTAGCGTAGGGGCTACATTTTATTTTTACACACATTTTGGGCCGAGGGTGACTCTTATGAGCACTACCTTCTGTCCAGGGCCGATAGTGTCTCGTATGAGCGCTACTTGACGGCCACTCTTTATTACTTGCTTGCGTGAATCCGTTACAGCCCCTGCGTAGAACGTTGTCCTCAAAGTGCATATCACATAGAATGGTTAGGAACCTTTATTCATGCATACTTTTCTGTTGAGCTTTATTATTCAGTTTTTAGGCATAATATTATGTGTCTTATTACGTCCCTCTGAGGACCTGGTGATCTCTCCAGGTGGGTGTTTTGTGATTTCTTGCAGGTGCTCTAGCTAAGGCCTTTCCTTCCTTCGTGATGATTGCTTTTGGACTCGTCATTGCTTCGCTCGACCAATCACTTTTTTTGTATATTTCTTCCCTATTTAAATTAGTTGGTAGTGGATTTGTCTCTGCCCAACGATTGTATACATGACAAACTCAAATTTGCTTTTATATTATTATTTATCTTTGTGGATGAGATTTAGTGTCTTAGCTTTCTACATTTTACACCTTATGTATACATACGAGCCGTATATTTACTCGTATGTATACAGCTGGCATGATACGTATATAGTCTCAAGTATTTGGGACTGGGGCGTTACATGTTTTTGTGGTGGCCCATGCAGGTCAAGTTTACCGTTTCAGTTACATGACTGTATCGAGCGGTTACATGACTGTACCGAGCCAACTTCTCATCGATGTGATCAGCCTACTTCATCACTACTGCCAAGATTTCCAAATCGAACTCTTCATGCTAAGACATAAACTTCCTGAAGGCCTCCACCGTGAAGCTGACTTGTGTATCATAATCAAATTGAGCCACTAGGTAAAATTCTTGAACATCTCTCCAATTCTCTTAATAGTTCTCTTAATAGTTGTATAGTATTATAGGCTAGAATATAACAAAAACTCCTCCTCTTTACTGTTTATGAACAAATATAAGAAAGATGTGAAGGATGAAAGAATGTTGTGCATGAAGGCACGTGGAGCATTCATTGTATGCTTCCTAATTTTAGGAGGTAATTTCATTCATAGCCCCTTGAACTTCAGATATTTACGAAAATACATTCTTCCCTCAATCTTAATTACAAATCATACTACTAAGTAAACCAAGTAAACATATTCTTTATTATAACAAAATAACATAATATTGGGTTAGTGGTTGAAATTAACAAAATGGATTAAATATCTTTAATTTAAATAGATTAATTAAAATAATAGATGAATTAGTTGGAAGATATATAAAGAATAATAAGGTTAAATTGTAAATAATTATAATAAATAAGTACAACTCAACTTGAATAAATAATTCTTTGTTGTTGTATATAACAATCTATTTGGGTTATATATAGGCTCTCGACCGGACAATGGTACCTTTTATCCTCAGTGCAGCATTGAACGAACACCGGGCAAGTATACCTTGCCTACTTGTACAGCTTATTTCCATGTATTTCTATATTGTTATTTCTTTTCAGTCATATTTCGTCACCTGCTATTCATGTTCTGGTACTGCTATTTTCATATTTTGGGTGCACGTTCATTATTTGTTCTCCATGTGTTACTATTTACTTCTTATGAGTGTCGTGATGATATTTGCTAGTCCTTAGTCTCCGTTCCATTTAGTTGACTTGACCTGTAGCCGAGATCGATTGCTAGTCATTGACCTATTTGTAACTCCTCTTTCCGGAAATTTTGAAATTTATTTATTTATTTATTTGATCTAAATGGTGATTTTTGAATGTTATAAATAATTAATTAGTTAATTATTACGATAGATGTCTTTAGTCATAATTAAATTTAGAGTACAAGATGACCAAGAATTTTGGCACGGATAGTGTAGTTGGGTGCCTTGACAAGTATTTTAGCTATGGTAGGGAAGGTCGAGCCATAGGTGTGTTCAAACTAGGAAAATCAGGCCAAGTTGTGACTTAACCCCCACCGATGATTTATTTATTTAATTATTAGATTATTGACTTTCTAGGAGACCCGGTTGTACCAATTTAGTCCCGACTTGATCCGAACCAAATCCAAATCTAAATAAACATGTAGTACTCTCAAATACCTTTATGTTGATATATATTTTGTATATATATTTTATTAATATTGATATATTTTTAATTTTGGAAAGTTTCTATTTATAGAAAGTGTCTACGTGTAATCCTAGTGTAATCCTAGTTGGCATTAGTTTATATTTGAACCAAAGTCCAACCCAATACTAAGTAGGCATGTTGGACATTAATAAATATTAATAAACACATATATTTTGTATTTAATTCAGATTTTAGATTGTATTTTTATAGATAGATTTAATTAGTCTATATTAGGAAAGACCTTTTTATTCCTCAATCCAACCAATTAGCCAACTCACCAAACCGCCACCCCAACCAAGTGGGAGCACTCTTGGCCGACCAAAGCAGCCCCTCCCTTGGATATTCAGCCAAGAATCTCATTAGGAATAGGATTTTCACTCATTTTCATGCATGCAACCCAAAAGGCTCATATATGTATATCAACTCATACTCATACCCAAACCCTAACCCTAACTTAATTTCTTCTTTTTTTTCCTTCTTGGCCGACCACTCCCTTACTTCCCCCTCATATTTGGCAGCACCTCTCCTCCATATCCCTCCATACATCATCTTCTCCATTGCACATCTCTCCATCCTTCACAAAAACTCATCTCCTCCACCATACATCCACCCAACCACTCAAAATAAACCCTAAAAACTCCATCTTCTCCATCCAACAATCTATAGCCACCGCCAACCCTTCCAAACTCACCAAGAGAGGATTAGCAGGCAAATATAGCAAGAAAGGTTGGAGTTTTGGCAAGGCGAAGTCTTCACAACCTCTCTAGCAATAACTTTTGGTAAGAAATCCTATTTTTTTTATCTCAAAACCTTACTAAATTGCTATAGAAAATATATTATTAAATCTGTAAAAATTATATTTTAATGGATTTTTTTTATGTATAATCATCTATAAAAGTTTCATGATTTATAGTCTTAATATTCATGTTTCGGTAGAATCAAAATTAACCCCGTTGTGAAGGAACTATAAGTTATTGGTGGTTATTTTCAAAACTGAATTTTATGTGTGTTTATATATATAAATTAGGATTTTTAATTATTTTTCCACGAATTTATCAACTAAAATATGGTCGGAAAAATTATAGGTGAAAACTAGCAAATTTCGGATAATCGGCTGACCTAGAATGTCCTAAACTTGTAGTATAACTTAACCCTTATACCCGTGATGTTATTCTGAGAAATAAGATATTTTATTTCTGTTTAAAATATATTTTTGATTATTTTAGCAATTTTGAGTAATTGTCTATGTTTCGGACGAGTTTCGGGTAGACTAGCTGACTTAGTAATCAACTAGTCATAAATTTCTTTAAAAATATTAATTCTGGAATTTCAGAGATAAATCTGTACAAAATTTATTTAAATATTAGTTTTATGAAATTTATATGATTTTTAAGTATGTTATGGAAGTAGGGGCATAACCGACCAATTGAGAGTTGGAAACCCTAAAACTGTGTTTCGATGTCTCGTGGAACCTGTGTGTGATTTTATGAATCTAAATGGTTCTACTGGAGATTTGAATATAGTTAATATAATTTTAAAACATTATTTTAACTAATTAAGTCGTATCATAAGTTTTATGAGTAGTGACTTAAACTAGCTAATTAATTATCTAGGAGCGTCGGATTTCGGAGACGTAGACGCAGGAGCGGCGTTTCATATTAAGAGCACAGAATCAGGTAAGTATACCTTGCCTCCTTCTATAGTTTATTGCATGCTTATTTCTTTATCTATTAGTTATATGTCATCAGTTAGTTGGATTGGTTTGATTGGTGTGCTTTTTTTCTTATCATGTATATTAATTATTGTCCCGTCTATATACCATCATTGTCCAGAGTTTAACATTATTGACTATACGAGAGTTTTCTTTACAGGTACCTTGACTGAGTCGTATCGTGTCGTGGAGTGAGTGTGTGTAACTGAACTGATAATTCCTATTTTGTTATCTCAACCTGCGAGTCCACAATCGGAGCGAGGGTTGATAGTTTGCACCTACGAGTCCACACTCGGGGCGGGAGTGTTTGTCTTAGTCAGTTTGCACCTACGAGTCCACACTCGGTACGAGGATGTTTGTCGTGAACTAACCTACGAGTCCACATTCGGGGCGAGGGTTAGTGTTTAGTTCAAACTATCGAGTCCACACTCGGGACGAGGGTTTGATATCCTTTGATCTCTTGTTCACCAATTCTCTCCCAGCACTTCATTTATGCATAGTTGTTTTTCGTATCTGTGTTCATAGTCACCTGTCAGTAACCACTTGTCAGTTTTCATCTAGTTTCCTGTTTATAGCCCGTTTATATTCTTATGCATGATAGAACTATTAGATAGGCATATTTTTATGTATCTTGCTATGTCCCCTGAGGACTTGATGATCTCTAAAGATAGCTGGTTGCACGGAGTTAGTTAGCTGAGCATGTGGTAGTCGATTACATCTGCATGATTCAGGTATTTTGCTAGTAATATTGCTTTATTATCTTCTCGTGCTCTTATGATATATCATGCTTGTTAGCCTAGTTTCATAGACTCATGTTATTCTTGGAGTCTAATCGGACAATATACTAGTGGGCTGCAGACCATGAACCATATTTGTTTATTCTTGATTTATATACATCTCTTGGATTGAGATATAGTTTAGATTACCATATTAGACATGATACCATGCTCTTGACAGCTTATACGTATTCGAGTCAGGCTGGAGTCTGCTTGATACGCAGCTGGCTTGCTCACGCACTTGCATCCCGAAAAGTGGGTGCGGGTCATGACACTATGTTATCTCTAGATCGGGAACGTCCTATGGCATTACGGTATAGAGACTCCTTATAGACTTATTATTCCATATCTAGGACTGGGAGCATCCCATGGCGTTACGGTGTTAGAGACTTGTTATCGACCTGTTATCCCCCGTCTCTAGGACCGGGAGTATCCCGTAGCATTATGGTAGTAGAGACTTATCTTTTGTCTCGAGATCGGGAGCGTTCCATGGTGTTATGATATTGAGACGTCGTTGTTGATTTGTTTTATGTTCTACTTTCCTCTCTTTCCATGTATGTTATTTACTGTTACATTTGGCATATTTTTATGTATCTTGCTACGTCCCTCTGAGGACCTGGTGATCTCTCCAGGTTATTGCTGGTTTTCTTTTAGGAATTTAATAAGACTGCTAGAAAAGAAGGATAGATTTGTGGACGATGGTATCTCCCGTATTCAGGTATCGATAGTGGTATTTTTATCGTTCTTTCGTCTTTAATATTTTATGATGACATCTTCAGCTATATAGCCTAGTTTTACAAGCTTATTTTCTGTTATAAGCTTGTTCAGATGATTGTATTAAGGTCTGACCAACCTTACAACAAATTATCTATTCTTGTATTTATATTCAAGTAGCATCAGTGTATTATTATTTGATCAGTATTAGTGTATTGGTTCCTACTTGAGATCATTATCTGTGGATTGAGATATAATTGACTTACCAATTTAGACCATATCGTAGACAGCTTATACGTATTCGAGCTGGATTGGAGTCCACTTGATACGTAGCTAGCATGTATATGTATCCTAGTCCTACGTATTTTGGGACTGTGGCATTACACTAGCAAACTGTGCCGCACTCGCCATCCCCGAGCCACCGGAGCCACACCGACGAGCCGAGCTTCGTCGACAACCTACGAACCATCTTTTCGATCCCGACAAGGACGATTTTGACGGAGCCAACACTGTATCGACATGCTTGAGCCGACGACGATCTCGACGTAACTGCGACCACCTTCTTCTTCTTCCTCGATAAGAAACTAAACTCTAGCCTTGGTATAGTTTAAATCCAAGCGGATCCGTTATGCTAACACCAAACCCATCTTGGCCTAGTGGTCACCAGACCGGCCCTAGGATCTAGTCCAGACAGACCCGAGTTTGAGCCTCTGTTAAGCTTTTTTTGAAGTGAATATATATGAGAAAGGATCCACATCCCCTAATTTTTTTCCATCTCCAAGCATCCCCATGTTATGCACCATTGGATGTTGTTTAAGTCATCTAATCATAACCGTTGATTTGAATTGAGGAGATGTTCAAATCAACGGTTAAGATTAGATGACTTAAACAACATCCAACGATTGTAAACATGGGGATGCTTGGGGATGCAAAAAATTAGGGGATGCGGATCCTCTATATATATATATATATATATATATATATATATATATATATATATATATGATGATGAGACCGTATTGGACAAGGTCCCTCTCTTAATCAATGAAGAAGACAACGATCAGCTATTAACCCTTCCGTCCACGGAGGAAGTCAAGTCCGCAGTTTGGGCCCTTGGTGAACACAGCGCTCCTGGTCCGGATGGATTCTCCGGGGTCTTCTTTCGATCTTGTTGGAATATCATCCAAACTGACATGATCGAAGCCGCGACGGCTTTCTTTCAAGGCGCGGGCTACCTAAATCCTTGTCCCGAGCCAACCTCGTCCTTATCCCAAAAAAAGACAACCCGGATACCTTCAAAGATTTTCGTTCGATCAGTCTTTGCACCTTCACCAACAAGATCATCTCCAAAATCATTACCAGCCAAATGTCACACATCCTCCCCAAGATCATATCAGAAGAGTAAAGCGGTTTTGTCACAGGGAGGAACATCACTGACAACATCCTTCTAGCCCAGGAGATGATTACTTGTATGAAATTCCCAGCTATAGGGGGAAACATCGCCATCATGCATGATATGGAGAAGACCTATGATCGCCTAGATTGGAAATTCATGATCTAGGTGCTAAGGGCGTTCGGATTCTCTGAATCATTGATCGACATCATCTACAGATCCATTAGCAACTCTTGGTTCTCCACCGTCATCAACGGGCAAGCGGATGGCTTCTTCAAATATAGTCGCGGTGTCAGACAAGGAGACCCTCTATCCTCTACCATCTTCATCATTGCCGCGGAAGCCCTCAGCAAAAATCTTAATAATATGGTCAACATCCCCAGATTCCATCATTTTCATACAACCACGAGATGCCCCATTATCACTCACCTGGCCTACGTCGACGACGTCATCATCTTCTCCACCGGGGACATCTGATCTGTAGAGGTCGTCAGTAGCACCCTGGAGAAATACACCAGATGTTCTGGGCAGCGGATTAACCGCGACAAAAGTGTTATCTACACCCACCACAAAGCTGACAGGAGCCACTCGGATATCCTCACCAATCTTACATCTTTCTCCACAGCTTACCCTCTTTTCACCTACTTGGGTTGCCCTCTGGTGTACGGTAGGGCTAATTCAGGAATCTTCAACGGTCTAGTCGACAAGCTCAGAAAGAAGATTTAGGGATAGCACAACGCGACCCTATCCCCAGGTGGTAAGATGACTCTCATCAAGCACGTTCTTTCCTTCATTCCAAAATACACCATGGCAGTCTGCTCTCCTCCTCAGAAGGTCCTCTCCTCCTTGGAGGCTCTATTCGCCAGCTTTTTCTGGGGACACCAGGTAGGCAAAGATAAGCACCACTGGGCCAGCTGGGACTCCATAGCCAAACCCACGTGCGAGGGAGGTCTCGGCTTCTTCAGATTATCGCATATCGTAGACGCCTGCTCTATGAAATTATGGTGGAGACTCAGAACGCACCAATCTTTCTAGGCAAGGTTCATGAAAGCCAGATACTTCCAACACTCACACCCTGCTACAACAGTTGCCAATAGTCGCTCTTTCGCATCCTGGCGCCACATTCTTCACGGTCGGCAGCGTGCAGAACTACTAATTCGCTTGTAACTCGGTAGCGGCGATTCAAAGCCTGGCATTGAACGGTGGATTGGGAATAGGATCTATCATCTGTCTCCAAACTCCCCACCGACATGCGAGATCCGGGATCTCTGGGACCCGGCTAATGGGTGGAGATGGGAGCGCATCAGAGAATGGCTCGGGCCGGAGGCGGCGAACGACCTCAACGGCACGAACATTAGGATCATTAATCACCCGGACCAATTGATCTAGACTCCCAACACCGGAGGATCATTCTCGATGGCCTCTGCCAGAAGGAAAGTGGGGAGGGGGGTGTACCGGCGCCACTTACAGCACCATTTTGGCAATCATGCATCCCCATCAAGTGGTCATTTCTTATCTGGAGAGCTCAGCGCAGGAAGCTGCCTAACGACGATTCCCTTTCCACCATCGAATACAGCCTAGCCTCCAGCTGCCATTGTTGCCACTCTCACAAGCAAGAGACGGCAGAACACATCCTTATATCAGGGGACCTGGCTAATCATATTTGGCATGAACTCTCTCAACGCTGCTGAAAGAGGCATACCAACGGGGGCTTCAACGATCTCCTGAGCAACAGGGGTGACTCCTATAGCCACCAGATCATCGTTGCCGCTGGAATTTGGGTCCTATGGAAAAATCGAAACAAATTCAGGTGTGAAGGCCGCCAATTCTCCCCAACTCAACTCACCCGTGAAGTCCTTCATCAAATTCTCAAAACAAGGACCCGATGCTCACACTCCTCGGAGCATTTTTGGCAGGCTTTGCTTTAGCTTCGTCTTCCGAGCTAATACTTAGGTTTTATGGCTTTTCTGCGCTTGGCGCGTTTACTTGTATTGGATTCGACATTTTGCGCCTGATACATCAATAAAAGCTCTATTTTCTTATATATATAAATATTTTTTTTGCGCCTTTATATATATAAATATATATATATTTTATATATATATATATATATATATATATATATATATATATATATATATATATATATATATATATATATATATATATATATATATATATATATATATATATATGAAAACAAAAATTGTCCTGACCTTACTGGTCAATGTGACCACCCTAAAACTCGAGCCACCAGACCCGAGTTTGAATCCTATTTTAAGCATATTTTTTGGGTAATATATATTATATTATTTATGGTATTATTATATGCAATATTTATGTATTTATGTATTTTCTTGTAGTTTGATAAGTATATATTGTATTTATGTGATATAAAATACTGGTAAATTGTACTTTTATTTGTAGTATTTATATATGTAATTTCCAGAAATATATACTTAATAAATATATTTTTAAATAAATAAAAACAGTAAATACATCTATATGTATTTATATATTTTTAATTTTAATATATAATAAATGATTTTTAAAAATTAATTAAAAATTATATTTAAATACTAGATTTTATTTGGGCCAAGTAAGTATATTTACATGTAGATTTTGGACTTATTTTGACATATTAAAAATTAGTTTCTATTAATAATTAATTATAAATTATTATTATTATTAAATTAGTTTTTGATACAAATAGTTATATACATACTTGTAGTAGCCCAAAAATTATGAAAACTAAATATCTTTCCTATTTTGACCTAATTGACCCATGAAAAATAGCAACTTGGTGTTTGGAGACCTATAACTATTAAAATGATCGAAGGTGTGGTCTGCCTCATTTAATGCAATATTTTATTAATAAATAATATAAATTGTTTTAGTTAATATTAAATCCTAGAAATGTATGGCAACCCATGACTTGTAGATTTAACCTGTTTAAAAGTATTTTGAGGTGTATTACCTTTATATAATTATTGTGCTTGACTTTATGACCAAGGTTAAGCATAGTGTGACATGACTTTGCAACCCGAACCAAGTGTAACTTGACCTAGTTAGATAGCACAACACCTAGTTAGTGTAATGCCCCGCTCCACACGGTGCATTACGATGAGTCGTTGACTCGAAGAGTTGCGTTGACCCGATGAAGTATCGATGCAAATCGATGCAAGAGTAATGTTGGCCTGAAGGTAAGCTTGAGTCGATTCGAATCTATAAGTCGAAACGATGCAAAGCATAAGTTCGGTTAGAACAAAGTATTGACTTCGGTTGATCTAGTGTACAGGCTACGCTTTTACGCTGGACGATAAGAGGTCGACATTTGCCTTATTCACTAAAGTATCCGCAAAACCAAATCGTCGCCTTACATCAAACTAAGGCATGGGCACGGTAGGTCGAATCAGTCGAATAGTTCAACAGAATGGCTAAGTTAGGAGAGTTAGCCGTGCAACCAAGTTACGGAATTGAGCCGCTTCAGCTCGGCGAGAAGATAAGGCGTATCGGATTAAGGTGGGCGGGTTCTTGACTCTCTCTCCCTACTCCTTCACGTCTAATAAAATGTATCCTTGTATGCGTAAGTTGCTATCAAGTTAGCGAGTGTGGCTCGAATGATTAAAGGTCTTAGTGTGTGTCGAACATTAAGATAGAACATAGAATATTGAACAATTAAGGCGACGTGCATCAAATGTATGGGTCGCGATAGGGCGATGATGGTAGAACATAGAAAGACAATATCGAGATGTACATCACGTGCATGACTCCGAGAACATTGAACACTATGCATAGAACACTGATTATGGCGTTAAGCGTGCCCTCGTGTACGAAAGCTACGAAATAACTAAGTAACTACGGAACTGTTGTTATGTGAATAACTTATGAAAGGAACGTGTTGGGTATATGATACGAGAAGTATTAAGTCGTTGGGCGTCGTGCGTCAATACGGATGTGTTAAGGCATAATGCCGATGGAACTTGAGATAGAGAAAAGGAATTATGTTTATGGAATGTGAGATTGGTTGGAATGATATGACTTGTTTGCATGGTCAATGTACTCGGATGGCCCGTGCACGAGTGCGGCTTCCCTCGAACGGTTACGACCGGGGTATCGGGACCGTTCGGCCTAGGAGGAAATTATGTATGGTATTTATAGTGCACATTATTAGGACAGGTTGCGATTGGCCAGTGTTGTGATAAGCTATGATATCAATAAGTTTGGGATCCTTCGGATACTGGGCTAGCAACCCGTACTGGAGCGATCATAGGCTTACACATAAAAGATGCCAAGTCTATTACGGTGTGAAATACTGTAACCTTTATATAGATAGGGCCGGTGGGCTGAGATTAGAGTTGGGTGCTGGTGCAGGGCCTGCCACCCTTATGCATATGTCTATATTTGGTTGGTTGACTGCGTGAATTGTATGATTGGTTATGCATATTTCTAACGATTACAGGCTAAGCAAAACGAGATTGAAACATGCACGATCACTATGCTTATGTTCATATTGTGTCTAATTGTATCTACCGCAGGAATACGGTATTGGACACATTTATAATAAGTTGTTATGCTTGAATATTGCCATGAAACTGATCCTAAGGCTAAATAGAAAGATCACCAAATAATGTTGCATGTTTTACTAAATGTACTTAGTGTTGGTTTGGGTGCGAGTGGGTCTTGATCAGTGCAGCGACGACGAAAGCACTAATCCCCCACTAGTTTGCTTGCAAGTTCAAGTTATGTTTCGGCTTGGGGTGGGGCTTGGCTTGGACGTGTCGAGGCATGGAGTACTTAGCGTTTCAAGAGGAGCTACCACATTGGCGTTCGGACGTGCAACATGGAGATGTTCGGTCGAAGACTACTTGTTGGCTATAAAGAGGTATAATGTCTGGAACAATACAATCCTTTGTAAGCTAGAGAGATCATGAGCGTTGTAGCCAGTTGGCATATTCAGACGGGCTTTTCAAGCCTTTGTAACCTTCAGTTCATTATTATAAAAAAGATTCTTATGTATACTCTGTTTTCTTCCGCTGCTTATGTTATCAATTTGAAAAAAGCACTATGAACATGTTATCTTGCCTTGCACTAGCGCAACTCCAAGCTCGTACGGCATCAAGCCCCAGCGAGGACGATGATTTGGGTAAAATCTAGCGAGGACGAGCGATTTCCTGGGTCGGGGCGTGACAGTTAGCACTTAACCTTTAAACTAAGAAACGTTATACCTTGTTACAGCATGAGGACTTTGGACATCAAATCAACATTTAACATCAATCCTTCAGTAAATTAAGGCAAGTACACTACAACATACAAAATTGTACATGATATGATTTGCATGCTTCTGTTACCAATTGTATCTTCTTTTCATTGCATGTTGTCTTTAAATTCTAAGATTGTAAGTATAATATGTTTCTCATGCAACAAGCCTCTTTAAAAAGAATTGTGTCACATGTTGTAAGTTGTACACATTACTGATACTGGGAAAGGGAAATTGTCTAGTTAATACGTGATCAAAACCCATAGTATAATATGAATGGATAGCTTAACTCACACATTGTGCATGTGTGGGTTTTGCCGGACCGGCTTTATTCCATATCAGTTGCATTTATTTTGTCGTCCTATTTTAGCCGATCAGGTGTCTACTAGCTTTTAAAAGTCGCACTTGCCTATCTAGCCAGAACATGTTTTACAAGTATCTCTTAAATACGTTATCTTTGTTTTATAAGTATCTCCTGAACATGTTGTCTTTACTTTATAGAATCTCCTGAGTATGTTGTCTTTATTTTTCAACCGAGCATGTTGCCTTTTCTTTCAAACCAACCATGCCTTCTTTATCAGTTCATTATTATCATGCCATATATCAGTAGCATAAATTATTGGGTTGTACTTTGCTCCTTTCATGATCGGATGGTTGCAGGTGAATTAACTTAGGAGGAGTTGCTTTGCAATTCATACTATGGACCTGCTACTGAGACGCTAACCCACATCCCAGAGGATGTCCCTGCTGGGGAATACCCTATAGCTTAGCTTACATTTTGCTTTTGAACTTGGTTGGTAATAATTAGTTAACATTCATTTGGCTGGATTTGTCTCCAGTTACTTTTACTTTGGGAATTTAACTAAGTGACATTTTGGGCATATTCTAGTTTCTCTCGATATAGATGTTGTGATTAATCTGATTCAATAAAATATAATTTTTGAAGACGATTAAAGTTTTAGAACAGCTTACTACGATGTGTCCCATAGCATAGGCTGGATGTGTCTGACTTATATCCGGATATTCGGGAGCGGTTCGTGATAGATTCTAATCTAGCAACAGGAGCATAAGTCTCATCATAATCAATTCATTCTTCTTGATTATAACCTAGAGCCACTAGACGAGCTTTGTTGCGTAGAACTTGTCCATCCTCACTAAGATTATTTCGGAACACCCATTTGGTACCAATTATAGGTTGACCAATAGGTTTAGGAACAACTTCCTAAACTTGGTTTTTCTCAAACTAGTTAAGTTCCTCTTGCATGGCACAAATCTAAAATTCATCTAGAAATACATCTGTTACGTTTAGGTTCTACTTGAGAAATGAATGCAACATTTGCAGCTATATCTCTGTTTGAAGAACGTGTACCTACTCCCTTTGATACATCACCTATAACAAGAGTCTCTAGATGGTCTCGCATAAATTTCATCTTCTTTGGTAGACGCTCCAGATAGTCTTTGTCAGCAGCAGCATCTTCAGTTGCCTTAGGTGTTTTTTTTTGCATCTTCATCATCGTTGTCACTTGCTATATGACTATTGAGTCATCAAATGAAACATTAATTGATTCTTCAACAATTATAGACTCCTTATTGAAGACTTTATATCTCTTACTCTTGGCAATATAACCAAGGAATATTCCTTCGTTTGCCTTAGAGTCGAACTTACCCAAGTTACCTTGGTGTTCAGAATAAAATAGCGACATCCAAAAACATTAAAATAAGAAATGTTTGGAATGCGATTAAACCATAATTCATAAGGTGTCTTATTCGATATAGGTCGAATCAGCACCCTATTAAAACATGACAAGCTGTACTTACAGCTTCAGTCCAAAAGTATTACGGAAGATTATGCTGGTTTAGCATGACTCTGACCATATCGCTTAGAGTTCTATTCTTCCGCTCCACAACACTATTCTGTTAGGGAGTTCAAGGATAAGAAAACTCATACAAAAAATTATTTGTATCGTAAAAGTTTTTGAAATCAGAATTTACGAATTTGTCTCCATGATCATTTCGGATACAAGTAATCATGAAACCTTTTTCGTTTTGAACCTTTTTACAGAAAATGTCAATTCAAAAAGTGCACCGCTTTCGTTTGATAAAAGGAAAACCTATGTATATCGAAAAATGTTATCAACAATTATAAAAGCATAGAGCTTACCGTTAAGGCTAGCGGCTCTGCTCGGTCCAAATAAATTTGTATGAATCAACTGCAAAGGTCTAAAAGTACTTACAATGTTGATGGATTTAAAAGATGATCTAGTTGTCTTATTTTTCTCACAGTCAGCACATACCATGTCTTTCTTAAATGATATTTATGGTAGTCCTTTTACCAATTTTTTCATTGATAGTCTTGAAATGGTATCCATGTTTGCATGTCCTAATCTCATATGTCATAACCAACTTTCATCTTAGTTGACTACTAGGCACTTACTTGCACTGTTAGTACTTTCTAAAAGGAACATATAAATATTGTCCTCCATGATTCCTTTATAAACTGGATTACCAGTGGACATATCATATGTAGAATATTTATTTTAAAATAATTAATACCATAACCATTGTCGTCAAGATGACTAATGCTTAACTGGTTATGTTTTAGTTATGTTACCACACAAATGTCTTTTATTACTGGATAGGGAGATATACCAACAGTGCCATTATCTATTATATTACCTCCCAGATTATTACCGAAGGAGACATATCCTTCAATTTTATCGATAGCGTCGGGAATAAAGATACATCACCTGTCATGTGCCGTGAACATCCGCTATCGAGGATCCACTTGCATCTAGAATGAGAGGGTCGGCCCCACCTACAAGATGAGTAGATGTGATCTTTGGTACCCATTTCTTTGAGGGTCCAGCATTGTTAACTTTGGGTATCCAGGTATATTTATTCATGTCTACTAGATTTCAGATTTTACAATACTGTGATATGTGCCCGTGTTGACTACAATATGTGCATATAATTCAAGAGTGAGTCATTTGGTTTTGTGAAAACATGAGTCTTTTGTGTCTTTCGTCGATATTTGTAAGTAAAAACATGATTGTATGGATCATGTGGCCGACGCACTTTCTTTGATCATGTTCTATTTGGTATATACTGTATGGTAGGACAGATCTTAGGCAGTGTAACAGAAGCAACATGTTTGCCTACTTTTATCTCTAACTTTTTAGAGATTGAACAAGCTGCTACATGTTTCTCGATCATGTCTTTCAGCCTTTGTTTAATTTCGATTCATAATCACTTCTCAGAATCATATAGAAGAAGCACTTTTGCATAGTCCTTCTCTCTCTGATCAACCGCACATTGAGCTTTATGAAGACTTAGCTTAATATTAGCCAATTCTTCCGTGTTACTTGTGGTAGATGTCTATTTTATTTCTTACAATAAACTAGACAATCTAGCCACTTCAGCTGTGCATGCTTTTATCTCTTTTCAAGATTGCTTATACTTGTCTAACACACCTTTGTGTTCGTCAAGTAAATCGCTAAAAGCATCAGAGAGTTCATCAAAAGTAAAGTCATCGTATAGAGGATTGTCTGTTACCTGATCAAATGCCATTAAGCAGACGTTTGCAGAATTGTTGTGTCTTTTCTCCTCTTCTAATTAACTGGCCTCGCTTTCATGCCAAATACTGGTATTTGCATATTGTAACGCCCCAGTCCCAAAATACGTAGGACTAGAATACGTATATATGCCAGCTACGCATCGAAAGGACTCCAGCCCATCTCGAATACGTATAAGTTGTCTAGTTATTCTAGATTAACTATATCTCAATCCACATAATAAAGATAAATATGACTAATCAAGTGCAGTAAGGCTGATCAAGCCATGATACACTGATTCTAGATTAGATAAATATGTTAGAGTGGATCCCCAATAACACATTCATCATGAACAAGCTAGATAAAAATGAAGCTTGTAAAAGACTAGCTATAATAACAACGAGTATCAAATATAGGACAAAATCGAAATACGGAAGATATGATAAAAACACACTGTATACCTGAAGTCTCGGCGTAGCAAACATCATCCATCAGTGTACCGTGCCATCAACTAATACCTGGAGAGATCACCAGGTCCTCAGAGGACTAGCAAGACACATAATATACATGCCTACTGTACAGTAAATCTCATGCAAGAAATATAGGAATAACCAATCGAGGAAAGAATAACACGAAAAAGAACTCTATATATGGTGACATGTCATAAGAATATAATATTAATCATGGCTAAAACCGTAGCCCGGAGAGGCACTAACAGTCCTATAATAGGTTCTCTATCGTAGCCCGGGGAGGCACTAATAATAGAGGATAGCCACGGCTAATAAAACATTCTCTCCTAAGGTACTAGGAAGTCAAGCCTGTCTAGTCATGTCCAAGTTCAGTACAGGTCAAACAGGTCAAAAAAAATATGGAACATGCATATCAATACTATCACTATACATGAACAAGATAGAAAGATAGAACAAGTAGTATAGAAAAAAAAAATCAGAATCTATGTGCACGTGTAACTAGAAAGAATCATGAGAGAAAACAAGAGAGAGATGTAACAAAGCAAGATATACTAAAAATATAGGAACGCAAGTAAATACTATAGTGTTTGGTAAGGTGTACTTTCCTGGGTCATGAGCACTGTGGTGTCGAAGATCAGACAGAAAAGTAGGTGGAACAACGGCTGTCGAGGAACTAAGGTCCAAACAAACGTCTCCGGATGCTGAAAATAGTCTATTATCTAATTATAATTAATTTTGTACTTATAGATTTATTTAGTTAGGAATGGTATAGATCATTATATCAGCTTTCCGAAAAACTAAACGGATCGCATTTTCGTTTCCGGAATCTCCAGGAATCGCAAAAAATATCGAAACATGTTTGTTTTTTCAGGAATCTAATACTCAAACATTTACAGAAATCTACAAAACTAATTTTGTCTATTAAAATATGTTTTTGAAAATCTTACCTCGATACGCTTCCAACAAAAAAAACTGGAATGCGTTTCGAGTCCCGAGCTAGGAGATATGGCCCTTCTAAGTTACTTTGTTGGGTAAAAAACGTGGCTGACTTTTCTAGCGAATTTGGAGAATATGTTTGGACGAAAAAGAGAATATGTGCATGATTTTTAATATAAGAATTATGAGATACTCATATATATATATATATATATATATATATATATATATATATATATATATATATATATATATATATATATAATTAAGATAGATATGTATTATTTAATTTAAGTATGATTAGATTGGACATGTTAGAATAAGATAATCTGGATAGTAGTAGGATTACCAATAAGGCTAAATTTGGAATATAATTTATTTAAATATTATAATCAATGGTCATTATTGAAGGAGGCTTAATTTAAAATCTATGTGCTGCTATTAGATAAGAAGCATATGAGTTTTAAATATTAAATTTAGATTTAATTAAAATACAAAGAAGATTTGCATGGAGGGTTTCCTAATATGGAACTAATTAGATTTCTAAATATAAATGCAATCTAAATCTAAATAAATATTAAATATATATGGTTATTAATATAAATTAATGCCCAACATACCTACATAGGTTTGGGTTGGACTTTGGGTCAAATATAAACTAATGCCAACAAGGAATACACGTAGACACTTCCTATAAATAGAAACTTTCCAAAATTGAAAACATATTAATATTAATAAGATATATATACAAAATATATATATCAACATGAAGGTATTTGAGAGTACTACATGTCTATTTAGAATTGGATTTGGTTCGGGTCAAGTCGGGACTAAATTGGTACAACCGGGTCTCCTAGAAAGTCAATAATCTAATAATAAATCATCGGTGGGGGTTAAGTCACAATTTTATCTGGTTTTCCTACTTGGGACATAGCTATGGCCGGGACTTCCCTATCATGACTAATATACTAGTCAAAGCATACAACTACACTAACGTACCAAAATTTCTAGTCGCTATGCATCTTAGAACTTAACCATGACTAAGGCCATATCTATATAAAATATTAGGCTATTATAAATATAATCATATATATATATTCAAAATTGTATATAAATCGATTTGGATGTATAACATCCCAAAATAAATATCAAAATAATTATACTAAGTCGTAGCAACCTATTATGGCTCTATAAGTGGGGTTGGCTAGGTTAGGGTCCAAATATATTTTCTAGTCAAGTCGAACTCAAAAAGTCAAATAATGAGTCTCTTGAGCCATTCGAAATTAAATAGCACATAGAAACTCGATTGAGTGGCACACCCTTAGCATGTGTGTCGTAGACTCAAAATGGGTCAAAACCATATATTTGGTCAAATGGTTTTGATCTATATCGAGTTCCAAACTCACATGGGAAGCTAGGTATGGAATTATGGTAAATAATCTAATTTCCTAAATTTGACTCGAAATTGCGTGAAGTCAAAAGGATGCTAGGGAACAAATTCGGATGGGGCATGATATATCAAATTGAAGGTCATCATGTCGACTACAAAACTCATAAAGGACGTTTCGAGAGATGGGCATGTCTTGTGCTCCAACAATCAAAGACACAAAAAGTACATATAAAATCCTAATTAAATATACAATATAACCTAATAATTAGAAATACTATAAAATAAAATAAAAGTAATTCCCAAAAATTAGGGTCCTCACAATCTACCCACCTTAAAAGAATTTCGTCCTCGAAATTAAAATAAGGGCCCTTAGTAACGAAAAAACGCGCTAGTATTACTAAGAATAGTTTAAGGGATACGCTAGGTCACTACAGTGTCTCCTAATAAGTCAAGTAATAATGTCACACCCCATAACCAGAATACTGGAGAGCGGGAGAATGACTCAGCCAGCTACGTATTACGGGTA
The DNA here is from genome assembly GCA_029216955.1 of Iris pallida. NCBI lineage: Eukaryota > Viridiplantae > Streptophyta > Magnoliopsida > Asparagales > Iridaceae > Iris > Iris pallida. Next base: position 1,083,774 of record JANAVB010004000.1, on the reverse strand, counting down.
GAAGAATACCGTATAATACGATCAATGCTGTCTAACCAGACGAGGGGGTGCATACTACATGAGAGTCTTACTATGGTCACTTCACATATATTGTCTCAATCATTCAAACAAGAAGCAAAAATAGAGAACATGTAAGATAAAGCAGTAAGGCGTTCCAAACGCTTAGTTAAAATGTTCTTGAGATCTGGCTTTACAAAACATAGCCAGATGACATAGCAAGTATACACAATTGTTAGCAGCTGCAGTCTGACTTAGTTATAATTATGTAAAAGTAAGTACAAGACAATCCGACTAACATGTCGATGCCAAACGGCTAAGTATAAAGTTAATAACAAAACAAGCAGTGGAGTAAGGAACCCACTCGAGTCCTCCTGCGATCATTCCCCTAGTATTGACCATCTTGGAGGTGGAAGTAAGCTGAGTCCTCGGGAACCGGCTCTAAATCTGGCCATGCAAAACCAGAGAGGTTAGACCTCTAATAGCAAGTACCACAAGGAAGCACGATATGAAGGATTAAACCAGTAAGTAAGAGAATATAATAATAGATCTCTGCTTTCCACTAGAATTCACATAACATCACGACACTTCGAACCAACCTCCCAACCAAACAAGGACAGAAGTTGGCCCATCATGTCCTGACATTCTGATCATCTCAGTTAGGCAACAGAGTAGGTACAGTACACAAACAAATCATCTTGAACGGCCAATCAACTCCCATGGCTTGCTATTGTGAGTCCCAAGTTATCCTGGAATTATGCAATAGGGATTCCTCAGTTCTTACTATGTGCGAGCAAGGCTAGTCTATCCAGTCAATTAATTGCGCCAATCATGAATTAGACGAGTCCCAGCGGGACGCCCGTCATCAATATACAATATACAATAATATAACCAGATACCGCTCCCTGCCCGTGTGGCAGGTTTACAGTATCTGTGGGAACCAGCCGGCCTGTCGGGCACTACTAGTCCCAAGAGGGCTGCCATGTAAGAACTCGGGGATCCATTCTCTCCATGCAATCATTATTTTATTTAACTTAATAGTCTCTACGTTGAGTGAAATCCCATGTCGTAGATCATGGTCATTCAAATGAGTACTTTCGTACGGGGTACGATATGCGCAACTCTACAACGATACCCGTGCGGCTAGGTTGTAGGTCTTACATAGCGTAATGCAACAATCAAATCTAACCACGGAGTAATCATGCCTTGACCATAAAGTGCACATGCTGCTTTGTAGAAAAATAAATAAATTGAAGCCTGCACATGCCTGTATGTCAATATTCGGGATCGGCTAATCGATTATAATAGTTCATAACATGAACGTGTCTCATTCATTTAATTCAATAAGACGACTAGCCAGTCTCTTAGTTCCAACTAGGAACGCATGATCAATTTTAGTCAAGATAACCATTATTATCAATGGTGACAAGGCATGAAAGTCAATTAGTATTAAATGGGGTCGAGTCTATAACTCCTCAGGGTTAAGTTCCAGTCTTACTGGGTATCCATAAACCAATCAAGACACAGGGCACGTTCTACACAACCATATGTATCAAAAATATTAACATGCTAAGATTATCGAGTTTATAAAAAAAAGCATAAGGATATAATAGGAGAATTTTCATGCCATCATTAAATGAATAAATTATAGAACCAATAGAAACACCCAGGTCAGGAAGTCACGCCAACAAGTCTATGCTAAGGCCAACAAGTCACGCCAACAAGTCTATGCTAAGGCCAACAAGTCACGCCAACAAGTCTATGCTAAGGCCAACAAGTCACGCTAAGTCTAGTAGGTAGGAGTGAGCGTATAAACAGCGTGAGCGTGAAAAGTGGTTCACGCTGGCATGCACAGCGTGAGCGTGAAGGGTAATTCACGCACGCACAGAGTGAGCGTGAAAATAAATTCACGCACGTACGGCGTGAGCGTGATAAAAAATTCACGCACGCATAGCGTGAGCGTGATAAGAAATTCATGCACGCACAGCGTGAGCGTGACTCAAATGTCACGCTAACACGTTAAGACGTGAGCGTGACTCAAAATTCACGCTGACATGTAAAGATGTATGCGTGACTAAAAATTCACGCTAACACGTAAAGACGTGTGCGTGACTAAAAATTCACGCTGGCACGTAAGAACGTGAGCGTGACTAAATCTTCCGAACTCCAATCTTATGGAGCCTTCATTCCAAGCCAGAATGAGGTTCCCATGGTTCAGAATGGTGTGGAATGAGAAGCTCTGCCACATGAAACTATTTATTTCCGAAAACACGCCAGGTTGGGAGATCAAAACCTATGGACAATCGAAAACACAACAACTTAGATCTGTAAGAAACGAGCCAAGGAAATCAAAAATGCTAAGTACTAAACTCTCTTAGAATCACAAGAGGAAGACAAATGAACCAAAAAAATGGGTGAAGGAGAAGCAAGATGTACTTGCCTTCTCCTGGTAGGTGGAGAGAGTGAAGAGGAAGAAGAAGAAGTAATGGTGAAGGAAAGTTATGAGGAGAGAGAAGGGGATGGGTGCTTTAAATGGAAGGGATGGTGGTAGGTGGGGGGTTATTGGGTTCGGTTCATGTGAACCACCATGAACCCGAGAAGAACCATCCTAGGCCGAACCCAAAATAAGACTAAAGCAGAGAAGAGCAGCAGGAAATAAAATGCAGATAATTAATTAACATAAAATTAAAGGAATTTAAATACAGGATAATACATGATAAATATTAAATAAATACATATGAGTTGTACATGTATAAAAATATGCATTCTGGGAACGGGGAGTGACATCTCTACCCACCTTAGAAAAATTCCGTCCTCGAAATTTCAAATCCAAGCAGGTAGAAATATCGGAGCTAAACTAATACAAGCAATTCTAGTGATCAAGCAATCGTTTTTACCATATCAAAAGCAAGTACTATGTATGTAAATTCATCAATCCACGATATCAAGTAGCTCTACCCATAAGGTGATAAGCATGAAGAATCAGGACAATCAAGGTATACAGAAAGAGATATACCTTGTGAGTCAAACAGGTGTGGATACCGTGATCGGATATCATCCTCACGTTCCCACGTTGACTCTCCCAAGGAGTGATGACCCCAAGCAACACGGACAAGACTAATTGTTCGGTTCTTGAGTATCTTCTCTCTTCGGTCCAAAATGGACACAGGCTGTTCCTCGTAAGACAGGTTGGTGCCAACAACCAGTTCAGAATGATCGAGGATATGGCTTGGGTCCGATACATACCTACATAACTGAGATACATGAAACACGTCATGCACCTCTCGTAACAAAGGTGGGAGGGATAAACGATAAGCAATATCGCCTATCCGATCAAGGATAACAAATGGGCCCACGTACCGCGGACTCAATTTCCTGCGGACGCCAAATCTAATGATCCCACAAGTAGGTGAGATCCGTAAGAATATGTGGTCCCCAACAGAGAACTCTAACGGCCTACGATACTGGTCCGCCCAATGACGATGCCGATCCTGCGCAACTCGAAGTCGCTCTCTAATTCCCTTAACCACTTCAACAGTCTGAACAATCATTTCTGGGCCTAACATCTTCCTCTCCCCGATATCATCCCATGCAAGCGGTGACCTGCACTTCTTACCATATAATGCTTCAAATGGCGCCATCTGGATACTGGCTTGATAACTATTGTTGTATGAGAACTCGACTAAGTGCAGGTGACACTCCCAAGACCCTCCAAAATCTAGAGTGCAAGCTCGCAACATGTCTTCTAAAGTCTGAATCGTTCTTTCTGATTGTCCATCCGTCTGCGGATGGTAAGCCGTGCTAAATCTTAACTTGGTACCCAGACTATGATGTAAGCTCTTCCAGAAATGTGATGTAAAGCGGGTATCTCGATCCGACACAATACTGACAGGGACTCCATGCTGCCTGACTATCTGTTGCATATATAACTCTGCCAACTTTTCTGTAGATTGTCCTATTCTGAAAGGAAGAAAGTGTGCTACCTTCGTAAGTCGGTCCACTATTACCCAAATAGCGTCCTTACCACTTGGTGATCTCGGTAAACCGGTCACAAAGTCCATTGTAATATGCTTCCATTTCCATTCCGGGATAGGAAGCGGTTGTAATAACCCAGCTGGCCTCTGCTATTCTGCCTTCATTTGCTGACATACCAAGCAACGGGAAACAAATCTAGCTATCTCCCTCTTCATCCCGTTCCACCAGAAATGCTGCTTGATATCTTGGTACATCTTGGTCCCTCCAGGGTGAATAGAATACTGAGAACTATGAGCTTCTGCCATAACCTCCTGTCTGATATCTCCACTAGGCACACATAGACGTGATCCAAACCTAAGTGTACCATCTTCATGAATTCTCATCTTCTTCCTGAGTCCTGACTCATATTCTGCCCTAAGCTTCTGAATCCTTGGGTCTTGTGCCTGAGCTACCTTGATTCTGTCTACCAAGTCGGATTGAACTTGCAGACTTGTTAGAACTCCTACATCACTAGGAAGTATAACTTTGATGCCCATCTCCTGAAGGTCTTCTAAGATATGCCTCTGTGTTGTCAACATAAATGCGCCGCCTCTCCTGCTAAGAGCGTCTGCCACTACAATAGCCTTGCCTGGATGATACTGAATCTCCATGTCATAATCCTTGATCAACTCCAGCCATCTTCTCTGCCTCATGTTTAGTTCCTTCTGAGTAAAGATGTACTTCAGACTTTTATGGTCTGTGTACATGTCCACTCGGTCACCATATAAGTAATACCTCTATAGCTTCAGAGCAAACACTACTGCCGCCAACTCCAAATCATAAGTTGGGTAATTCTTCTCGTGGTCCCGAAGCTGCCTAGATGCATACGCTATCACCTTCCCATGTTGCATAAGGACACATCCAAGTCCTTTACCTGACGCATCACAATATACTGTAAAACCTCCAGGTCCAACTGGCAATGTAAGAATAGGTGCTGATATCAACTTCTGCTTCAAAGTCTCGAATGATGCTTGACATTCTGCCGACCAAACGAATGGTACATCCTTCCGGGTCAAGCGGGTCATGGGTGCTGAAAGCCTTGCAAAGTCTGACACAAACCTTCTGTAATATCCTGCCAATCCCAAGAAACTCTGCACATCTGCTATGGTCTTGGGTACTGGCCAACTTTCTACTGCTTCTATCTTCTTGGGATCTACTGCTACTCCAGCTCCTGATATGATGTGACCCAAAAATGAAATGTGATCCGACCAAAACTCACACTTGCTGAGCTTGGCATACAACTGGTTCTCTCTCAGAACCTGTAACACTTTCCTGAGGTGGTCTTCATGCTCCTCTTCACTAGCAGAGTATACGAGAATGTCGTCAAGAAACACAACGACAAACTGGTCTAAGTATGGCATAAAGATGCGATTCATCAAATCCATAAATATTGCTGGAGCATTGGTCAAACCAAACGACATTACTAAGAATTCATAATGCCCATACTTTGACCTGAATGCTGTCTTGGGAATATTTTTCTTCCGAACCCTCACTTGATGATATCCTGAACGAAGATCTATCTTGGAGAAAACTCTAGCTTTGCTCAACTGATCAAATAAGTCATCGATTCTGGGTAATGGGTACTTGTTCTTCACTGTTGCCGCGTTAAGCTTCCTGTAGTCAATGCACAATCTGGATGACCCATCCTTCTTTCCCACAAGTACCACTGGTGCTGTCCATGGTGACACGCTAGCTTGGATGAACTTCTTCTCCTTCAGTTCCTCTATGTGCTGATATACCTTGGCCTGCTCTGAATCCGCCATTCTGTAAACTCGATCTGATATCGGTTTAGTTCCTGGTGCCAATTCTATACTAAACTCAATATCCCTAACCGGTGGTAGACCTGGAAGTTCTTCAGGAAATACGTCTAGAAACTCTTCAACTACCTTCGGAATCTGAACTTCTTCTATTGCCGTTATTACTCCCTGCTCTCGTTTAGTTGCCTCTGATCTGACTAAGGTGAATCTCTTCATGCCTGGAATATCAAAAGATACACTCCCTCTACGACAATCTATTGTCGCATGACTGTCTTTCAGCCAGTCCATGCCTAAGATAACGTCGAAATTTCCAACAGGAAATTCTATCAACCGGGCGGGTAAGGAATGCCCGCAAACTACAACGCTACATGCTAAAATAACTCTACTAACTCCTACGAGCCCACTACCAGTGAGTATATTCAACCTCCCTGGCAATACCTTGAACTCCATTCCTAGTCGTGTCGTAAATTGTGCAGATATAAATGAATGGGATGCTCCCGAATCAAACAATGCTACTGCGGGATATAAGGCGACGAGAATGTTACCTGCCACAACATCTCCCGATGCCAATGCCTCCTCCAAGGACAGAGTGAATGCTTGCCCTCGACCTCCTTGCTGGTTCCCATACTGCGGCCTAGCCTGGTGTTGTTGCTGGCCCCTTCCTCGATGATGCTGGGGTGGTCTATGCTGGTGTTGCTGCATCGGCGGCCCCTGCTGCCGAAACATCTGAGCCTACGGCATTAACGGACGCTGTGCCACGGCCTTACTGCCATCGCTGGTCCTCGACACTGGCCTGCCCCTGGTGCTGGTAGAGAAGGAAACTGTTGCCCTGGTCCTCCTGACCTCGAATTCATGGAACATATGGTAACCCGATGGTCTGGATTTCTATATATCAGACACAGTCCATTCAATGTCCGACACACATCTCTAGTGTGCCCTGCCTTTCCATAATAAGTACAGCCCGTCGGGGGTTGCTGGTTCTTCCTCTGTTGTTGTTGCTGCTGCTGCCTGGATGGTGGTGCTGGTCCTCGTATCGCCACATCGTGGATACGAATGCCAGTGGATGGTACTGTTGTTCGGGGCGCTGCTCCCCCTCCTCCTTCAATCTGACTGTGGGATCTCTTCTGACCCCCACTCCTTGTTGCAAGCCTCTGAATGGTTATCTCATGCCTTCGAGTTGTCGTCAATACTTCGTCAAAAATCTGGTAATTGTGCCCCTCTATCAATTGTAAGAGTTCAAGATGAAACCCTTGCTGAAACCTCATGGCCCTCTGGCTCTCTATTGCTACCATCTCTGGGGTGAATCTACTCAATCTGTAGAACCCCGCTGTATAAGCATCTACAGTCTTGCCGGCCTGTCTGAGGTTGATAAACTTCTGTTGTAGCTCAAACCGTGCCACAACTCCATAGTACTTGGTCTTGAATCTTGCAGTAAAATCGTCCCAAGCCACAGGACGTCTGATGCCCACTTCTTCTGATTCCCACCAATCACGTGCGAGATCCTGGAGTAACAACTTCACTAGATCCATACGTTCTTCCGCCGGTACCTTAGCTGCTGTCAGAGTAGCCTCAATATCCTTAAGCCATGCATCTGCTGAGATGGCATCCTCTGTGCCCTCGAAACGGTGGGGGTTGTACTTGTAAAACCTGGCTGATGCTCCTGAATCAGTCCTCATTCCTCTTTCCAAAGCCGTCTGCAATCCTTGGTTGAGCAACACATTCTGCTCTTGTAGCTGAGTGTGCATGCGCTGCTGGGCCAACATCTGATGTTGCTGAGTAGCCATTATTCCTCTTATGATCTCCAGAAGGGCTGGTGTGTCCACTTCCACAGGGGTAGGTGGAACTATGGATGGTGTTGGAACTTCCGGATACTGCGGTTCAGCTGCTGTTTCTACTATCACTTCTTCTTGGACAGTCTCCTGAGGTGAGACTGGCCCTTGTTGCTGACCAACCTGGTCTGTTGCCCATGTTGCCCTTGTTGTTGCTGTCCAGCTCTGACCGATGCGGACGAAGTGCCCCTAAGAAAAGAACAAGAGAATAATCAAACAACTGGACATGAAGGATCAATGAAGTCAAAGGATACCGAAATGTCAAGCAAGGGTTGAGAACAACGAATCATGAGATCAAGGAAGGACACGTACGATTGAGACATCCTATAAATCAAAACACCCCACAAGTCTAAAATCAGAATAGCATGGGCCACCACTAAAACCTTGTCACACCCCAGAACCAGAATACTGGAGAGCGGGGGAATGACTCAGCCAGCTACGTATTACGGGTAGAAGAATACCGTATAATATGATCAATGCTGTCTAACCAGACGAGGGGGTGCATACTACATGAGAGTCTTACTATGGTCACTTCACATCTATTGTCTCAATCATTCAAACAAGAAGCAAAAATAGAGAACATGTAAGATAAAGCAGTAAGGCATCCCAAACGCTTAGTCAAAATGTTCTTAAGATCTGGCTTTACAAAACATAGCCAGATGACATAGCAAGTATACACAATTGTTAGCAGCTGCAGTCTGACTTAGTTACAATTAGGTAAAAGTAAGTACAAGACAATCTGACTAACATGTCAGTGCCAAACGGCTATGTATAAAGTAAATAACAAAACGAGCGGTGGAGTAAGGAACCCACTCGAGTCCTCCTGCGATCATTCCCCTAGTATTGACCATCTTGGAGGTGGAAGTAAGCTGAGTCCTCGGGAACCGGCTCTAAATCTGGCCATGCAAAACCAGAGAGGTTAGACCTCTAATAGCAAGTACCACAAGGAAGCACGATATGAAGGATTAAACCACTAAGTAAGAGAATATAATAATAGATCTCTGCTTTCTACTAGGATTCACATAACATCACGATACTTCGAACCAACCTCCCAACCAAACAAGGACAGAAGTTGGCCCGTCATGTCCTGACATTCTGATCATCTCAGTTAGGCAACAGAGTAGGTACAGTACACAAACAAATCATCTTGAACGGCCAATCAACTCCTACGGCTTGCTATTGTGAGTCCCAAGTTATCATGGAATTATGCAATAGGGATTCCTCAGTTCTTACTATGTGCGAGCAAGGCTAGTCTATCCAGTCAATCAATTGCGCCAATCATGAATTAGACGAGTCCCAGTGGGACGCCCGTCATCAATATACAATATACAATAATATAACCAGATACTGCTCCCTGCCCGTGTGGCAGGTTTACAGTATCTGTGGGAACCAGCCGGTCTGTCGGGCACTACTAGTCCCAAGAGGGCTGCCATGTAAGAACTCGGGGATCTATTCTCTCCATGCAATCATTATTTTATTTAACTTAATAGTCTCTACGTTGAGTGAAATCCCATGCCGTGGATCATGGTCATTCAAATGAGTACTTTCGTACGGGATACGATATACGCAACTCTACAACGATACCCGTGCGGCTAGGTTGTAGGTCTTACATAGCGTAATACAACAATCAAATCTAACTACGGAGTAATCATGCCTTGACCATAAAGTACACATGCTGCTTTGTAGAAAAATAAATAAATTGAAGCCTGTACATGCCTGTATGTCAATATTCGGGATCGGCTAATCGATTACAATAGTTCATAACATGAATGTGTCTTATTCATTTAATTCAATAAGACGACTAGCTAGTCTCTTAGTTCCAACTAGGAACGCATGATCAATTTTAGTCAAGATAACCATTATTATCAATGGTGACAAGGCATGAAAGTCAATTAGTATTAAATGGGGTCGAGTCTATAACTCCTCAGGGTTAAGTTCCAGTCTTACTGGGTATCCATAAACCAATCAAGACACAGGGCACGTTCTACACAACCATATGTATCAAAAATATTAACATGCTAAGATTATCGAGTTTATAAAAATAAGCGTAAGGATATAATAGGAGAATTTTCATGCCATCATTAAATGAATAAATTATAGAACCAATAGAAACACCCAGGTCAGGAAGTCACGCCAACAAATCTATGCTAAGGCCAACAAGTCACGCCAACAAGTCTATGCTAAGGCCAACAAGTCACGCCAACAAGTCTATGCTAAGGCCAACAAGTCACGCCAAGTCTAGTAGGTAGGAGTGAGCGTATAAACAGCATGAGCGTGAAAAGTGGTTCACGCTGGCATGCACAGCATGAGCGTGAAGGGTAATTCACGCACGCACAGCGTGAGCGTGAAAAGAAATTCACGCACGCACGCAAAGACGTGATAAGAAATTCACGCACGCACAGAGTGAGCGTGAAAGGAAATTCACGCACGCACGGCGTGGGCGTGATAAGAAATTCACGCACGCACAGCGTGAGCGTGATAAAAAATTCACGCACGCACAGCGTGAGCGTGACTCAAATGTCACGCTAACACGTAAAGACGTGAGCGTGACTCAAAATTCACGCTGACACGTAAAGATGTGTGCGTGACTAAAAATTCACGCTAACACGTAAAGACGTGTGCGTGACTAAAAATTCACGCTAACACGTAAAGACGTGTGCGTGACTAAAAATTTACGCTGGCATGTAAGAACGTGAGCGTGACTAAATCTCCCGAACTCCAATCTTATGGAGCCTTCGTTCCAAGCCAGAATGAGGTTCCCATGGTTCAGAATGGTGTGGAATGAGAAGCTCTGCCACATGAAACTATCTATTTCCGAAAACACGCCAGGTTGGGAGATCAAAACCCATGGACAACCGAAAACACAACTTAGATCTGTAAAAACGAGCCAAGGAAATCAAAAATGCTAAGTACTAAACTCTCTTAGAATCACAAGAGGAAGACAAATGAACCAAAAAAATGGGTGAAGGAGAAGCAAGATGTACTTGCCTTCTCCTGGTAGGTGGAGAGAGTGAAGAGGAAGAAGAAGAAAAAGTAATAGTGAAGGAAAGTTATGAGGAGAGAGAAGGGGATGGGTGCTTTAAATGGAAGGGGTGGTGGTAGGTGGGGGGTTATTGGATTCGGTTCATGTGAACCACCATGAACCCGAGAAGAACCATCCTAGGCCGAACCCAAAATAAGACTAAAGCAGAGAAGAACAGCAGGAAATAAAATGCAGATAATTAATTAACATAAAATTAAAGGAATTTAAATACAGAATAATACATGATAAATATTAAATAAATACATATGAGTTGTACATGTATAAAAATACGCATTCTGGGAACGGGGAGTGACAAATAATCAAGCCTAAATAATTTGGTTTTGCAATATCTATATCGTAAAACTATAGATGGTTACTTTACTCGCTCAACTTGGTTTTGGCGGCCTTGCAACGATCATGTTGAAGGCATGTCCCTCCTAACCATACTAGTATCACAATTATATGAGTCTCTTTTTTTCCTAACCAAGCTAAGTGGTACGTACTAATCCGCTTAATCCTCACTTTAAACTAACACGGTATAATAGTAAATGGGTTAGGTTAGACTGTCTACTTTACTCTTGTAAAGGGCCAATCATTACACTAAAATGACCACCCTTTTCACTATCGAGTGACTGCCACAAGGACGTAACCTAGTACGATCATCTATTTATTTCTATATTAAGGACATCTACCCACCTTTGGTTAAACTATCTCATCAAACACATGATGCCCTATGGCATATGGCATCTCTAATCCCTATTATCTATCAAGAAATTACAATACAATAAGCAGACTAACTTACACTATAACTTAAGAATTTTTGATGAATCCTATATAGTACGATTATTCGTCACTCCGAAATTAGAAGGGACGAGAAGCAATGATACGAGAAAGCAAAAGAAGAGTAATCGAGAGTAAATACGAAGTTCAAGGGTGGTAGAGAAATTTCTAAAAGAATTGTCAAGGCAGTTGTGGATTGAGATTCTTGAGGTTTTAATCAGGTCGGAGGCCCACTCGGTACAGTAACGTAACCGAAACGGCTAACTCGACCTGCATGGGCCACCACAAAAACATGTAACGCCCTAGTCCCAAAATACGTAGGACTAGGATACGTATACATGCCAACTACGCATCGAAAGGACTCCAGCCCAGCTCCAATACGTATAAGCTGTCTAGTTATTCTTGATTAACTATATCTCAATCCACATAATAAAGATAAATATGATGAATCAAGTGCAGTAAGGCTGATCAAGCCATGATACACTGATTCTAGGTTAGATAAATATGTTAGAGTGGATCCCCAAAAACACATTCATCATGAACAAGCTAGATAAAAATGAAGCTTGTAAAAGACTAGCTATAATAACAACGAGTATCAAATATAGGACAAAATTGAAATACGGAAGATATGATAAAAACACACTATGTATACCTGAAGTCTCGGCGTAGCAAACATCATCCATCAGTGTACCGTGCCATCAACTAATACCTGGAGAGATCACCAGGTCCTCAGAGGACTAGCAAGACACATAATATACATGCCTACTGTACAATAAATCTCATGCAAGAAATATAGGAATAACCAATCGAGGAAAGAATAACACAAAAAAGAACTCTATAGATGGTGACATGTCATAAGAATGTAATATTAATCATGGCTAAAACCGTAGCCCGGAGAGACACTAACAGTCCTATAATAGGTTCTCTATCGTAGCCCGGGGAGGCACTAACAATAGAGGATAGCCACGACTAATAAAATATTATCTCCTAAGGTACTAGGAAGTCAAGCCTATCTAGTCATGTCCAAGTTCAGTGCAGGTCAAACAGGTCAGAAAAAACATAGAATATGCATATCAATACTATCACTATACATGAACAAGATAGAAAGATAGAACAAGTAGTATAGAAAGAAAAATCAGAATCTATGTGCACGTGTAACTAGAAATTATCATGAGAGAAAACAAGAGAGAGATGTAACAAAGCAAGATATACTAAAAATATAGGAACGCATATAAATACTATAGTATTTGGCAAGGTGTACTTTCCTGGGTCATGAGCACTGTGGTGTCGAAGATCAGACAGGAAAGTAGGTGGAACAACGGCTGCCGAGGAAATAAGGTCCAAACAAACGTCTCCGGATACTGAAAATAGTCTATTATCTAATTATAATTAATATTGTACTTATTAGATTTATTTAGTTAGAAGATGGTATAGATCATTGTATCAGCTTTCCGAAAAACTAAACGGATCGCATTTTCGTTTCCGGAATCTCCAGGAATCGCAAAAATATCGAAACATATTTGTTTTTTAGGAATCTAATACTCAAAAAATTTTACAAAAATCTACAGAACTAATTTTGTCTATTATGATATGTTTTTGAAAAGCTTACCTCGATACGCTTCCAACAAAACAACTGGGACGCGTTTCGAGTCCCGAGCTAGGAGATATGGCCCTTCTAAGTTGTTTTGTCGGATAAAAAACGTGGCTGACTTTTCTAGCGAATTTGGAGAATATGTTTGGACGAAAAAGAGAAGGTGTGCATGATTTTTAATATAAGAATTATGAGATACTCATATATTTATATATATATAATTAAGATAGATATGTATTATTTAATTTAAGTATGATTAGATTGGACATGTTAGAATAAGATAATCTGGATAGTAGTAGGATTACCAATAAGGCTAAATTTGGAATATAATTTATTTAAATATTATAATCAATGGTCATTATTGAAGGAAGCTTAATTTAAAATCTATGTGCTGCTATTAGATAAGAAGCATATAAGTTTCTAATATTAAATTTAGATTTAATTAAAATACAAAGAAGATTTGCATGGAGGGTTTTCTAATATGGAACTAATTAGATTTCTAAATATAAATACAATCTAAATCTGAATAAATATTAAATATATATGGTTATTAATATATATTAATGCACAACATGCCTACATAGGTTTGGGTTGGACTTTGGGTCAAATATAAACTAATGCCAACAAGGATTACACGTAGACACTTTTTATAAAAAGAAACTTTCCAAAATTGAAAACATATTAATATTAATAAGATATATATACAAAATATATATATATATCAACATGAAGGTATTTGAGAGTACTACATGTCTATTTAGATTTGGATTTGGTTCGGGTCAAGTCGGGACTAAATTGGTACAACCGGGTCTCCTAGAAAGTCAATAATCTAATAATAAATCATCGATGGGGGTTAAGTCACAATTTTATCTGGTTTTCCTACTTGGGACATAGCTATGGCCGGGCCTTCCCTATTATGACTAATATACTAGTCAAAGCACACAACTACACTAACTGTACCAAAATTCCTAGTCGTTATGCATCTTAGGACTTAACCATGACTAAGGCCATATATATATAAAATATTAGGCTATTATAAATATAATCATATATATATTCAAAATTGTATACAAATCTATTTGGATGTATAACATCCCAAAATAAATATCAAAATAATTATACTAAGTCATAGCAACCTATCATGTCTCTATAAGTGGGGTTGGCTAGGTTAGGGTCCAAATATATTTTCTAGTCAAGTCGAACTCGAAAAATCAACTAATGAGTCTCTTGTGCCATTCGAAATTAAATAGCACATAGAAACTCGATTGAGTGGCACACCCTTAGCATGTGTGTCGTAGACTCAAAATGGGTCAAAACCTTATATTTGGTCAAATGATTTTGATCTATATCGAGTTCCAAACTCACATGGGAAGCTAGGTATGGAATTATGGTAAATAATCTAATTGCCTAAATTTGACTCGAAGTTGCGCGAAGTCAAAAGGATGCTAGGGGACAAATTCGGATGGGGCATGATATATCAAATTGAAGGTCATCATGTCTACTACAAAACTCATAAAGGACGTTTCGAGAGATGGGCATGTCTTGTGCTCCAACATTCAAAGACACAAAAAGTACATATAAAATCCTAATTAAATATACAATATAACCTAATAATTAGAAATACTATAAAATAAAATAAAAGTAATTCCCAAAAATTAGGGTCCTCACACATACTTTCGACCAGTTGTTGACGTTCGGCTTGATCGTTCATATCGATCGTTTTTCTTGGTTAATGGGCAATCTTTCTTGATATGACCGTTCTTTTGCATCCATAGCATATAATTTCTTCTTTATTGCTTTTTTGGACATATTTCTTCTTTCGGTTTGCTTTCTCAAACCTCAAGAACTTCCTGAAGTTTTTGACCAGTAGGGCTTGTTCATCACTATCTGACTCTTCATCGTCAATGTCCTCACTAGAGAATCTTTTAGCTTGTACTTTAAAAGCAATAGATTTTTTTGGCGGGTTGCCTCTTCAAAGTCTTGTAGGTCAAGCTCATGAGTTATGATTTACCGATTAGCATCTCTAGTGACATTGTAATGAGGTCTATTCCTTTAATGGTTGTTGTTGCCTTCGAGTTCCAATTCTTGGTCAGTCACCTTTGCACTTTCCTGATCTTTTCATGGTTATTGTAATCTTTACAAGAAGATAGAGGATTAGTTATATCTAGGAAACGTGTGAACATTTGTGTGATTGACTCATTTGGCTTAATTTTAAAAGCCTCATACTCTTGTGTTAGTCTGCTGATCTTGGTTTCCTTCACTTGTGAAGTTCCTTCATGAGTTACCTCAAGAAGTTTCCAAATCTCATACGAAGTGGTACATGTAGATACGCTATTGAACTCAGTCTTATCAATAGCACAGAATAGTACATTGATCGCTCTTGTGTCAAGATTAGCTTGTGTCTTCTCTGAATCCGTATATCTATCATGTGGATTGTCTACAAGATTACCATCAATCACTATTCTTGGTGGCTTTTTGTAGCCGTCTATAACAATCGACCAAAGATCGAAGTCAAGTAATTTTAAAAAGAAACATATTCGTGTTTTTCAATAGCAATAGTTTATTCCATCAAATAGTGGAGGTCTATTTATGGATTTTCCTTCACTTGTGAAAATAGATTTCTCGGCTATTTTATATATATATATATATATATATATATATATATATATATATATATATATATATATATATATATATATATATATATATACTCTCTAGAGCGTTATATTTGTATATAACCTGCTCTGATACCAATTGTAGGAACATTGAGCACCTCTAAAGGAAGGGTGAATAGAGTGTGTGTGCAGCGAAAATATAATCACCAATTAAAAATATTATAAGTAGTATCACATGTATAGAGTAATGAGCAAACCAAGAAATTTAAATGCAGAGAGTTAAGAGCATAAGAAAACCAAACTCATGACACAGTGATGTATACTGGTTTCCCTCTGAGTGGACTAGTCCAGTTTTGAGTACTCTTGTTCGATATTAATCCATTATGACACAAGCTTTAACCGAGCACTTGTAGCTCCTTAAAACTATGAGTTTTATCCGAAGGACACGTAACTTCAAATACGGTAAACTTGAAAACTGGAACGTTTTCGGAGAGCCTTCTTTACAACTCGAACAATCAAACTCTAGATTGAAACGGAATGGTGCTTGGCTTGGCTTGGCTTGGCTATGAGTTGTTAAAGGATAGATATAAAATTGAATAGCTCTGGAATGCTTTTAAATAGAGAGAGAAGAGAGGATTGAATCAATGATTTGGAATAAGAAGTTCTCCTCTATTTATAGCATTTGAAAAGTGGTTACAGATATTCAGGAAGACCAAAACGTTCTGGAAACAGAACAATAGAACTTGGGCAAATTCGGGCCGAACTCGGGTAGGGTTATTATGTGAATATCTGCTCAAATAATGTATGGGCTTTTGTATGGTTATTTGATATGGGATTAATTTAGGATTGGGTATAAGAATTGATATAGGATTGGGCATATAGGTAGGCTCATTTTGGACAGAGGAGTTCATTATAGAAAGCTAGTTGCCAATCCGATCAACCTTACATTTTTCTTAGACTCAATAAAAAGGAAAAATACAGAATAAAATAGAAAAACAATTATTGATTTGCATCTGTAGTTTTTGTACGACGAATAATAGCTTGTTGAAAGTAGACATTCTTGTTTTTTTACCTGTAGTATATTATTTGTGTATCGACCAAAGTTTATGTTGATTATCAAAATCAGGTGTGACTATGACCAATGGGCCAATACTGTTTTCTTAAGGCACTATAACTAATACCAAGTTTAACAGCCTAATCTCTAAAATTGTACATCTAGTATTCAGGATAAATTATATTCTTATTATCTAATAAATATCTATGGATATATAACTTCTAATTTACCCTATCTGTTTGGCAAGTGTAGGAATGCCTATCAATCGACTAAGAGAATTTTTCTACCAAACTAAAACTCCTATAAAATAGAATGCCACTCTGTTCTAATTGGTCTTTCCAGTAGAGTGGTTCTACCCTACTCATACGTACCTTAGATAATCACCCTGCTATGAGATATTTTACTATCATAGCTTCTATCCTATGATAAATTATAATCAAAGCTACCACAACTAGTATAGGCATTGATGGAACACCTTCTTCATCAAATGTATAGATACAACAGGTGCATCTATCAATTCAAATGGCCCCAACAATCTTGTAGTGGCCATAGCAAACTCCGAATGTTGTACTTGTAATATCCTCTTTCCGTATCATCACCTGATCGTATCCAAATCTCAAATCAATAAAATACCTTTACTTATGCCAGCTAGTCAAACCGATCAATGGCGAACTATACTTTGAGTTACTAGAACGATCTTGGGCTTCAAATGATCATTCAGTCTGCAGATGACGATCACTGACTCATTCAAAAGTATAAACTACCTATCAAGATTTTCTAAGAATGAGCTAGCTAATCTTTAAAGTCATTATCTAACTTATACTACCTTAGAGGTTGTTTGCCATGAAATATAAAAGAACAGAACAATTATCAGATGACCGGACTTTTACTTCACAATACAAACTCGCTTGTACAAAGAAAGCCTAGGGACGAAAACCTAGGTACAACAATCTAAGTACAATTTGTTTATTTTAGATTCTGGGGGGTGACGGTAGAGGCTCGAAAAAGCGACGGTAGCTCTGCCTTACTCCTTGGACGATCGGGTGCAGCCCTGGCTCTGTAGAAGAACTGCTGGGCGATGATGAAGAAATGTTCTCTCTCTTTAGGCTCTCTGGCTCTCTATGTCCCTCTCTGTATATCTCTCTCTGTCTCTGTGTATGTCTCTATTTCTCTCTCCGTATATGTATGTGTGTGTGTTTGCAAGGGAATGACACCCTGTTATTTATAAGAGTGGGGGGACTCATTAGGGTTTACAATGATTGCCCATTCTTGAAAGTCGGTGGCTAAAGATCACTAGATCTGGGCCGTTCATCGAGATTTGAGCAATAAATGTGATTGCATCAAATCTTTTGTTGGAAATTAATGTTGATTGACATAAATCCTCCTGATTTGTCATGCCAACCTCGAATTTCTCGACACGTGTCTTTAATTTGCTTATTTGCAAATGATCTGATTTGATTCCAATATTTTATTGGGATTTGTTGAGAGATTTTGATCAATCTGATCCCACGTACCGCGCTATCATGCCACGTGTCGAGCCATTACAAAAATCTGAGCCACAGGAAGGTTGCTCCTTATTGAGCCGCATAAGGCTGGCCACGTGTCCAGGCTGCTTGAGAGTGGCCCCCCTGAACATTTGAACCGTATAGTAATGATTTGAGCCGCATGAGTGTGGATGACCGCATGAGTGAACCGCATGGAGATAGTCCTCGTGAGCCGCATGGGGATGGTCTTCGTGAGCCGCATGGAGCTAGTCTTCGTGAGCCCATGGGGCTGGTCTTCGTGAGCCGCATGGGGGAGCCTCCGCTTGGGCCGTATGGGGGAGTCTCCGCTTGGGCCGCATACGACTGTCCACGTGTCAAGGCCGCATGACAGTTTCTGAATCTCGGGAGATTGTGTCAGAGATTTTTTTCGCTTCCCAAGGAGTCCGTCATTATGACGGAGTCATAATGATATTTTTGTGTCAGAACTGTCATCTTGTCAGAGCTGTCAACCGTCAGGGTATTTAATGTAGTAATGGACAGAGGGAAGAGCTGTTTGCATGCCACGTGGCTCCTCTTTGAGCCGTATATAGCTTGTTTGAGCCGTATAGACGCTCGAGCCGCATGAATACTTGAGCCGCATGAACTTTCTGAGCCGCATAGGGCTCTCTGGCCGCATGGATCTTTCCTTATTCTTTTTCATGCTTCTACAAGACCCCCTTCAAAGTTTTCAATTTGCAAAATTGAAATACTTTGAATAAGAAGCATGACCATGTATAAATTCTCCTGGCCACATATGATGTCCTGGCCGCATAGATATCTCGGCCGCATGGATGTCTCGGCCGCATGGATGACTCGACCGCAGGGGCTTTCGGGCCGCATAAGTGTCTCAGCCGCAAGGACTTTTTGCCACATCATCTTGCCATGTGTGGAGATCTTTTGCATTAAATGCTGTTGATTTGCTGTCAGTTTTGAGGTCACTTTTTGGGGCGAGATCCCAGGAGTCTGGCCTTCATTTTAGGTGGCTCACCTCGATAACCGAAGAGTTGGTTTTCGTTCTGCACGAGAATCGAAGCACCTTAGTTTTGTTTATAAATATAGATGAGTTCAGTAGGAGGGATTTCTTTACTTTCTCCTTCGTCCCCAACTGTTGCTGTCTTTCCTTTCTTTCCCTATTTCCATTCTCCGACTGTCGAAAATGGCCCCCAAATCTTCCAAGGTCGTCTCCGCTGCTGTAAAAGGCAAGAAGGTAGCTTCCTCGTCGGCCGCCGTGCCCAAAGTGTACCCTGATGTTCATCCTGCTTTCAAAGGTAAGAAATGGATTTGAATACTTTGAACCCCAAGGACCCATGGCTCTGTTGTATAACATATGCACAAGCCTTCATCCTTCGTTTTCATTGAACCGCCCAAGCTCAACCATGATGGAGCCGCATATGTTGTATGGGCCGCATGACCCTCTCATATTCGGGCCACATAGGGCATGCCCTATGTTTGAGCCGCCTTGAGAAAGATTTGAGCCGCAGGAGTGCTTCTAGATTTGAACCGCATGGAACCTCCTTTGAGTAGAACCGCATATGTTCCTGACAAACTGGCCCACATAGAATTTTGCTGAGTCACGCCGCATAAACTCCTCTGCGAGATAGAACCGCATAAGTTTTGATCCGAGCCGCATAAGCTATCGAATCAGTGTCACATGGAACTCCCAACTGAACTGGGCCGTATGAAGCTGTGTTGACCCAAGCCGCATAGGCTCTATTAAAGCCGTGTCGCATGAAACCCAGCTGAATTGGGCCGTATAAGGCTTCGTCGATCCGAGCCGTATAGGCTCATAGGAATTTCTTTTTGAAAAACTTTAAGTGGTTTCGTTTTAACCTATCTTTTAATCATGTTTCTTTTGTCCTTTTCCAGTGAACCTTCCAACCAACCCGGCCGGAGAGCTTCTGGTGGGTTCAGCTCAGTTTGTCGTAGGTGTGCGGCTTGACGATCTGATTCGACATATGACAGATCAACTTTCTCCTAATGAGCCTTTAGAGAGGGTGGCTGCCATCAACAACCAGCCTTTCCATTTTCTTTGCACTATGATAAATTCGGGGAAACTGGACGGAGAATATCTAAAACCAGCTTTTCTCTTTGGAGATGCTTTATCCATAAAGAACTCCCGAATGCTGGACGTTTCGGAGAACTGGGACTTCACTGTGGACGGGGTGGATATCCATATTCCTGAGATGGAGTGGCATTTTCCCCTCTCGTGATTTAATATGGTGTCGTTGGGCAGGAAAATGGCGGGCTCTCTAACTCCAACCCAATAGGGGATGTTCGTGGGCAACATCCACTATAATATGAGTATTAGGTCAGCATGTGCAAGTAGGGAGTCAGTCAGCCGGACTATGATGGGGCTGATTCCTGGTACTTTTATAAATGTGTCTGGTCCCAACTTTACTTTTACTCGAGCTGATACCTTCCTGAATCAGCTCGCTCGCAAGGGGTCTTATCCTGTGGGCAGGTTATCGCTGCTGAATTGGATAAACCCCATTCCCACATGGGCCAATCTTTTCTCATGGATCCTGAGGAACTACGAGGAACTCCTTCGGGAGATTGACCTTTACTACGCCATCCGGGGCACCTGTTATGGATTGCCCATTAACAAGCCGTTGTTCATGGCCCTTTTAGAGATGTATAGTCGGCGTACAGGGACTTTCTTCGCGCCCGAAAGGGAGTTGGGACTTGTCCTCCATGAAATGCATGCTGTTTCTAAGCTACCGTAGGGGGACGAGGCCTTTGAAGTATACACCCCGACGAATGAGGAATTCGATGATCTGGATCGACGATTCCCAGGTTTCGTCGCTGTGTACCGGGAACTGTTGTGCCACCATAGCATCTGCCACCAGACTGCTATCAAGGAAGAAAATAGCTCAGAAGGGAACGCCCCCATACTACGGCCTGGGTCGCGTATCTTTTCAAATTACGTCCTTCCGGTCGGGTTTCGTCTCGAGGTCCTCAAACCCCGGAGGAGGTAAAGGACATGATGTTGAAGGCCAAAAGGTCGAGGTCCACCCGTGACAGGTTTGGGAGCCGCACCGACTCCTTCAGTTATTTCCACTACGGTACCCGGCAGATGTTCGAAAAAGCAATCCTGGTCGGGTTCTTGATGGTATGGCTACGAAATTGCTTAGTCTCGGGAGGGGCAGGTTCTACTGAAAGGATCAGCCGCCACTTCATTCTCCCGGCTGTGAAGCTGGTCTTCAAAGTAAGACTGGCCCTTCTTCCGGCTATGGTGTGTAGTATACACCACGGCC
This sequence comes from Iris pallida, assembly GCA_029216955.1. Lineage (NCBI taxonomy): Eukaryota > Viridiplantae > Streptophyta > Magnoliopsida > Asparagales > Iridaceae > Iris > Iris pallida. The sequence continues at coordinate 1,062,338 of JANAVB010004000.1, read as the reverse complement.
TCCGTGCCTTTTCGTCTAAAGTCATTGCTCGCGAGACGACGCTGGACTTTGAGCGGGTAGAGCTACCATACCACTATCTCATGGGGTGGTTATTGATGCATTATCGGTCATTGATGAGGCCCGAGACGGAGGATGATGTCACCGCTGATGATGCCTTCCTTTTCTGATACCGCCATCAATCTTGGAAGTATGACACCATGCCGGCTTGTCGGAGGGCGTTGGCGAGAGTTGATGGGCCTGACTTCTTTGTGTCTCTTCCTCAGTTTACCCTTAGAGAAGTGAGGGGGTACACGTTGATGGCATTGAACCTCCCCAGCTCTTATCTGAGAAGATGCTTCTATGGCTGCGCAATATTCGCCCCGCACACCTAGTATATCGTTACCGAAATAACGTATACTTGGAGCCTTATTTGCCTAGCAGGTTTTCTCGTCAATTCGGGTATAGTCAGCTGTTCCTTGACTGCCCCAGTACTTGCCTGGGCTTCGAGGGCAGTGTTCTTGACGGCATCCGGGCGTGGCATTATTACAATGCTGTTCATACCCGGGCTAGCTTCTCAGTCCCTGACGCTAATACGCAAGGGGATATTCTGTACATGGCGGCTCTTTATCACGTTGCGGCGAGCAAATCTCCCGTGAACTTTGACGTGAACACCAGCTTCATTGTCGGGACCGGCTTGGCAGAAAAGCCCGAGGGCTCCAGGAAGAGAAAGAGAGGGGCGAATAGGGTTCCTGTGCCAGACTCGGAGTCCACTGCAGCGGACGAAGAGGATGACGAGCAGGCTACCGATGACTCATCGTATTCTTCGGACGAGGAGGTGGGGGACCAGCCTCCTATTGTGTCGGACGCAGAGGTGGAGGATCATCCACCTGTTGTGCCTGGTGCTTCGTGCCAACAAGGCAGGCGTCTGTCCACTGACGATGGCCGGACCTATTACATGAAGCGGGCTGCGGTAAGACATCGCCGGTTGTTTATTGATGTTGATGTTGTTTCTGAGGTGATTGGAATTTCAACTACCTTTTCTTTCTTTTTCTATTTATGGCCTAATTATTTTATTTTTTTACTCCTTATAGGCGTCCGGGGAGTCTGCTTTTCGGGACTCGACTACTAAAGTCGATCCAGCCTTGTCTACTTTGATCCATGATACGTGCACCGCCATCACTTCTGCTGGGGTTCTTTCGGAGGCAGCCGGGGAGTCTCACCTTGCTGAGACCTCAAACCATAGGGACGGGGGCTCTACTGCCCCTGTTCCTGAGATAGCTGAATTCCAACAGGATGACACTGACCTGGCTGGCTCCCCTTCAGGGGTGGCTGGGGCAGAGAAACCAGTTGAATTTGAGTTAGAAGCTGCGGATGGGGATACCATGCCAGCTTCGAACGAGCTGCAGCCTCCGAGCTCTTCCCCTGGTAAGATAAACCAGCTTCTTAACTTGTGAGGAGGCCTATTTGCTCTATCATCCTGTCCTTCTGGGTTTAATGATTGCTTTGGACGTGCAGGTCCCACCCCTTTATTGCCGGTGATGGACATTGCCAGGACGGACTCTACCGGGGGGATCTGATGGAAGCACGTGTGCCTCCTTCTTTTCCAACCCATACTGAGGGGCTTCCAGCTGGGTCAAGTTCGGGAGCCTTGGTAATAGTACATCTGGATCAAGGGACGACGCTTTTTGCGCCATCCTCTGCGAATAGGGTTTCGAGAGTCAACATTTCTGCTCTACCAAGTATCCAGGCTCTTCGGGCGACGGAAGAGGAGCTAGCTGCCATCCATGCATCTTTTCGTACAGAATTTGTTTCCCTAGTGGCAGGACGACAAGTTCTGAGGCTACTCCTTCGGTACTGCCTGCCACACTTCCTTTGATGCCGTCCTCTACAGAGGTTTTGGATGAAGTATCCCAGGATGTGGTCGACAGTTTCTACCGCCACCTGAAGAGGGGGATCGAGGCATCTGTGGGGAGGGGGACTCACTTTTCTATGGCCCGTCAATGCGTCGGTGGCCAAATTAATATCCTTAGAACACTCTCCGGTGGAGCGGGACTGGCTGCACTTCTGGAGCCTAAGCTGTTAGAGGCTGATCGTCTTGTGGCCCAGTTTCGCGTGCTGCAGCAAGCTGATTTACCTACGGTAATAAACCAAGAGCGCAATTTCCTCATAACCGTGGTAGAGAAGGTGAGGCTTGCTCGGGAATCGATCAAGCCAACTATATTGAAGGAACGCCAGGATCTGACTCAATTGTACGATCAATGGAACCGTCGGACTGAAGATTGTGCAGCTCGAAAAGCGGCGGCCTCCCGCGGGGTAGCTGACACCCGGGAGCAGATCCTCGAGCTCCAGAGAAAGCTGGCTTTCCTGGAGTCCGAGCTTGAAGCTGCTCGTGCTGAGAAAGGGATTGCCATTCAGGAGGCTGACAAATTTAGTAGGGCTTCTGCCAATCTAGAGCTTGCCCTAAAGAAGATGGAGAACGGCTGGCAGGCATATATGTATTTGAATGATGCAGAGCAGTTGTCCCAGGAGGCCGAGCGCCGAGCGAAACAGAGGCTTGAGCGGGGGACTGCCTTGGTGAGAAATCGCCTCTTGGAGTTGTGTAATGCCGAACTATAGTCGACTTTTTTTTGCTTTTGTTCCTGTTTTCCTTTTCTTTTCTTCTTTGAGGGGGACGTGGTCCCAAAACATGTAATGCTTTTTCGTCTTTCAAATAAAGAGTACTTTCCATTCTACCCTTCATTTGTATTGCTTGTTGTGCCTGTGGTATTGTGGTGATGTTTGCCCCGCATGGAGAACTTGTTTGTGGACCTGTTACCCCTGGCATACCTTAGTTTTAGGTATGGATAACAAGTTTGATTGGGGATACCTAGAACAGTTCCATGACAAGGTGGTCGTGGGTGTTCGGGGTATCGGGAGATAGAATGCCATGGAGCAGCTGGGATCCTGGGGCATGATGAGGAATGGTAGGCCTGTACTAAAAGATTTAGCAAAGGGCATTTGTGGGCCTATTATCCTTGGCGTACCCCGACTTAGGATACGGATAATAGGATGAAGGGGAACCAACATACTTACTCAGAGGTGATGAGGACATGACAAGTATGAGGGTTTTACCGTGGAGTCTTCCTACTCAGAGGTAATGAGGACATGGCAGGAGTGGACTCAACGGAGGATATTTGTGGTCAACAGAGGACATTTGTGGGCCTATTACCCTTGGCGTACCCTGGTTCAGGGTACGGGTAATAAGACGAGAGAGGACCAACATACTTACTCAGAGGTAATGAGGACTTGGTAAGTACGAAGGTTTTACCGTGGAGTCTTTCTACTCAGAGGTAATGAGGACATGGCAGGAGTGGACTCAGCGGAGAATATTTATGGACCTATTGTCCTTGGCGTACTCTCGTTGTGGGTACGAATAATAAGTCGAAAGGGAATCATCATACTTACTCAGAGGTAATGAGGACATGGCAAGCATGAAGGTTTCTTCGACGGAGCCTTCCCACTCAGAGGTAATGAGGACATGGCAGGAGTGGACTCAGCGAAGAATATTTGTGGACCTATTATCCTTGGTGTACTTCGGTTGTGGGTACGGATAATAAGTCGAAAGGGAATCATCATACTTACTCATAGGTAATGAGGACATGGCAAGCATGAAGGTTTCTTCGACGGAGCCTTCCCACTCAGAGGTAATGAGGACATGGCAGGAGTAGGCTCAATGAAGGAGGGTACATAGAACGACTCAGAGGTAATGAGGACATGGAAGTTCTATGTAAGGGGTGATTTGTTTTTGGCGGAAGTGAAACGACTCAGAGGTAATGAGGACATGGCCGTTTTGGAAATTTGTGGATCGGTTATCCTTTTTGTGCATTGGGAGTGCGGGTAGTGGATTATGAGGGAGGATCTCTTCCAGGAAGAAAGTTCAGAGGTATGATCATACATGGAAGTTCAGAGGTATGATCATACAATGAAGGAGGGTACATAGAACGACTCAGAGGTAATGAGGACATGGAAGTTCTATATAAGGGGTGATTTGTTTTTGGCGGAAGTGAAACGACTCAGAGGTAATGAGGACATGGCCGTTTTGGAAATTTGTGGATCGGTTATCCTTTTTGTGCATTGGGAGTGCGGATAGTGGATCATGAGGGAGGATCTCTTCCAGGAAGAAAGTTCAGAGGTATGATCATACATGACTTACTATCTGAAAGAGTGACCGGAATGTGAGTTCAGAGGCACCAGCGGGTACATGACTCGATAATTTAGAATATTGTGAAAGTGTGAGTTCAGCGGCACCAGCGGGTACATGACTCGATAATCTGGAATAGTGTGGATGTGAGTTCAGCGGCACCAGCAGGTACATGACTCGATAATCTGGAATGTTGTGGATGCGAGTTCAGAGGCACCAGCGGGTACATGACTCGATAATCTGGAATATTGTGGATGTGAGTTCAGCGGCACCAGCAGGTACATGACTCGATAATCTGGAATGTGTCATTTAGACATAATATTTATTCAGGAACTTGCCGTTGACGGGCAACATGAGCAAGTCTCTATTTTGCTTTGCGAGGCGGTAAGCACCGTTGGAGAATATAGCCTCAATGATAAATGGACCTTCCTATTTTGGCTGGAATTTGTCGGTGGTCCTGTGAGTCATGACCATCGGCCTCCGGACTGCCAGAACGAGATCGCCCACTTGGAATATTCTGATTTTGACCTTCTTATTGAAGGATCCAGAGATGCGTGCTTGGTATAGCTCGATCCTTTGCTAAGCCAGGAGGCGCTTTTCATCTAAGGCCTCTAACTCTTGTAGCTGGCGATGGTAGTTATCGTCCGTCGTTAACTAATAAGTGAGAGCGACGCAGAGTGAGGGTATTTGAGTCTCCAATGGGAGAACTGCCTCACTTCCGTAGTTTGATGATTGTTTTGTTGAATGCTTCTGCCAACCCGTTTGCCGCTGGATTGTATGGTGTCAAAGCAATATTCTGGATGTGGTACTTGTCGCAGAACCGATAGAAGGTGTGACTTGCAAACTGCGGACCATTATCGTGGATGATCCTTCGGGGCAGTCCAAAGCGATAGATGAGGTGGTACTTAAGGAGGCTGATCACGTTTGAAGTCTTTACCTCTGCAAGCGGGACAGCTTCCGCCCATTTAGAGAAATAATCTGTAATTGTTAGTATGAAGCGATGTCCTCGGGAGAAAGGTGGAGTAATTGGACCAATGATATCCATCCCCCATGCTTCGAACGGCCAGGACGCCACTGTCGGATGTAGAAATTCGGATGGTTGGTGGATGAAGTCCGCGTGGACTTGGCAGGCTTTGCACTTTATCACATAGTCTATCGCATCTGCTACCATCGTGGGCCAGTAGTAGCCCATTCGGCGAAGATGGTCTTGCAATTTAGGGCCAAGGCTGATGAGCCCCGCAGACACCGTCATGAGCTTCTCGTACAGCTTCTTTGGCTTCTGTATTTGACAGACACCGAAGCAATAACCTATCGTAGGATCGCCGATATAGCATTTTCATCTCTGTATCGTAGAAGAATCTGAGAGAACGCCGTCTGATGGAGGTGGCTTCCTTTGGGTTCTCGGGCAGGATATCGTAGACGACGAAGTCAATGAATGGTTGTCTCCAATCTGGGACATCGTCGATCGTCTGGACGGAATAACTCGCCACAAATTGAATATTGTTCTTGGGGCAGACCAGTTCGTGGCCTATCATAGCTACCAATTGATGAGTATGATTTGGCACTGCTAGGGAAGCGGCAAGGCCTGCTAAGGCATCGGCTTCGATATTTCGGAGTCTGGGAACGTATTCGATAAAGAACCCTTCAAATGACGAGATGATGTTGATTGTTATTTGGTGATAGGGGATCATGTCTTCATGGCGAACCTCATATGAACCCCGGATCTAATTGACGATTAACTGTGAATCGCCGTATGCTTCAAGATATTCTACCCCCAGCTCTCTTGCAAGTTGGTGGCTAATGACCAGAGCGTTGTACTCGGCCACATTGTTATAACAGGGTTCTGTGAGAGAGTAAGCGTGATTGATCACCAATCCGAAAGGAAAAACCTGTACCATCCCGACTCCGACGACGATGTTGCCCTTGGGTCCAGTTCTCGAAGCCCCGTCGAAGAACATTCGCCATATATCATCGTGAGAGGTTGCATGCGAGTCGACGACCTCATTTGGGATTTCTTCATATATTTTGGATGATTCCGAGCCCGGGTGGGCTGCCAAAAAGTCTGCCAGGGCTTGACCTTTGACAGCCTTTTGTGGGACGAAGATCATATGATAAGGGGACAGCAATATTGCCCATATAGCGAGACGAGAGCTGAGTGCCCCTAGTTTAGTCATGAGGACCCCGAGAGGGTTGACTCATGATATCACATGTATGGTTTGTCCAGTGACATAGTACCGCGTCTTATGAATGGCGAACACCAGGGCGAGGCATTCCTTCTCCACAGCGGTGTATCGGTGCTCTAGCCCAATCATCATTCAACTGAGATAATATATGGCTTGTTCATGGCCTACGTCGTTGTTTTGTGCCAGCAGAGCCCCGAGGGAATGTTCCATTGCTCGTATGTAGAGCAGAAATAGTTTTTCAGCAACCGAAGCCACCAGGACTGGAGGGTTCGACAAATTTTCTTTCATGCTGTCGAAGGCCCGCTGACATTTTTTGTCCCATACGAATGAGATGCCTTTCTTTATGAGATGGGTAAATGGTTGACATCTCCCAGAGAGGTTAGAAATGAACCTCCTGATGTAAGCTAGCCTCCCTTGAAGGCCTCTGAGTTCGCGAAGATTTCTCGGGGGACCCATCTCCATAATTGCCTTTGTCTTCTCAGGGTCTACATGGATACCCTGGGCGGTGATGATAAAACCCAAGAACTTCCCGCTGGATACGCCCAGGAAGGACTTCGTAGGGTTCATTTTCAAGTTGTACGCTTGCATCAGATCGAATACCGTCCTCAGATCCTGCAGATGGTCTCCCTTACAGCGACTCTTGACGGCGATGTCATCAATATAGCACTCCACTGTCTTGCGTAAGTGGTCTCTGAAGATGATACTCATGGCTCTTTGATATGTGGTGCCGGCATTTTTCAAACCAAAATGCATGACTGTGTAACAGTATGTGCCAATCGGTGTTCGGAATGATGTATGCTTTTTATCGTCAGGAGACATCTTGATTTGGTTGTACCCCGAGAAGCCATCCATGAATGACATACGTTCGAAGCCGCATGTGTTATCGATCATGATGTCTGTGATAGGGAGGGAGAATTCATCTTTGGGGCATGCATCGTTCAGATTGCGGAAGTCGATGCAGATTCGAATCTTCCTATTCTTCTTGAGGATGGGAACTATGTTGGCGACCCAATCCGGGTGTTGTTCCTCACGAATAAAGCCGCTGGCTATTAATTTGTTGACTTCGGCCTTGATCGCATCCATGATGCCTGGGCGGAAGCGTCGTTGTTGTTGCTTGACTGGCTTTGCATCCGGCCGAATGTTGAGTTTGTGAAGAGCAACCTCGGGGTTTAGTCATGGCATGTCTTCATAGCTCCAGACGAACCCATCAATATATTCTTTGACAAGTTCCAATAGCGATTCTCGCTCTTCGTCTGTTAGGCTTTTACTGACGAAGATTAGTTTTGGAGAAGATTCGCTACCGAGATCCACTTGTATAACCTCATCTTCAGTAGGGGGTTCTCTCCGTTCAAACCATTTTTCCTATTGTACATCCAACTGTTGGGCCCACGGCTCTAACTCGAGGATTTACGGAATGTCTTCATCTTCTTCGTAAGCGTCGGCGAATGCCATGTTGACTGACAGGACTTGTCTGAATACGTCTCCGATGCTGGTATCCGAGTCAGAAGTTGGTGACCCGGTTGAATATGAATGCCAATCACATTCTTCATCTGAACTCTCAGGGGTCGTCGTGGGTGTTACATACTCTAATCCACATCGAGTTTTGCTATAGTAGTCCCGTGGTTTGCCAGCTGGGACCGGTGGCTTCAAAGGTAATCGTCGCCCGGTGCCGTAGTTCAAGCCTAGCGTAGTCTCCAGATCATACCTTTGTTTTTATATGAGATATTTGGATTGGGGGCTATAAAGATACAGAGGCAGTCTCCCGGCATCTGATTCAAGGTCGACTTCTTCTACGGTGAAGGGCTGCGGATCGTCCTTCCGGCCGAAGATGATTGGATGATCCCCTCCCTCGATTATACGGTAAGCGTCTTCCACTGGAGTAAGCTGGATTGCGGTGTACATATTTGTCACCTGTGTGTAGGTGAGTGCCTATACCGTGTTCCATAGCATACATTGTACACAGCTTATTGAGCTCGAGGTAGTTCAAAGATAGCCCTTTATTGATGAAGTAAGGTACCTTTTCTAGAGGGATTACATCATCTGCGGAGGGAACATCAGTGTGGGCAGCCACATACTTGGCTAGCTCCAGTTCCTCTTCGGCTACCCCTGTATAAACGAAGACTGAGAGGACGACCTGGGCAGCTTGATCGTCAGAGGTTCAGCTGGTGGAGCAGAGCGTAGAGTAGTTGGCAGACTAGCGACCCCCAGCTTGGTACTCGATGCTGGGCGGGGAGTGGTTGGTTCGCTAGAAGTCCCAGGCCTTACATCGGGGTGACGACCCTTCTTGGGAAGGCGTATCGTCATTGGCCTGTCGGAGGGATTGAGCTTCTCCGTTTGAGGCTGGCCGACTCTCGGCAGCCTGATTGTCAGTGGCTCCGTTGTGGGTCTTGGCACTTGGCCAGACCTTGGCAGCCGGATTATCATCTGTTCTTCTTGCGCCGAGAGGCTGATTGCGTCCTTACGCAGAGTGGCGGTAAGGGGTGCAGACTTGCCAGGTTTGCGAGCTTGGAGATGGATCGTCAGAGGTTCTTCTGATCCTGTGGCTGTCTCAGTACGAGCTTGCACATCTCCTTCACTAAGGTGCTTCTTCGACTTTTCGTACAGGCAGGAGTCTGAGTAGTAGGATTCGACCCCTTTGAAGGGATCGATATCAGCAAATTCTGTCCTCATGAAGCCGTGTTTGTCGACATATTTGAAGCACTGGTGCAGCGTGGAAGATACGATCATATAATCGTGTATCCAAGGGCTCCCCAAGAGGATGTTGTAAGAAGTGTCTGTATCTATGACGTAGCAGGTGACTTCATATTGGAGATCGCCAATCTGACACTTCAGACGAATCTTTCCAATTGGGTAGCTCCTGCCCGAATTGAAACCGCTGATGGCGGTGCTTGTAGGCGTTAGGCGATGCATTGGGATGCGAAGATGATATAACAGACCCTTTGGGATAATGCTTATGGAAGAGCTAGGATCAATGTGCATCCGATCCACCTTACGTCGCCGATGTATCCAGTGTAGTATAATGGGCGATCATGCAGGTTGGTTTTGATGAGCATATCCTGCGGAGTGAAGACAATGTTGGGCATCGCTCCCGTGCAAGCGCTGTCTTGGAGATCTACAGACGGGTTCTCTCCCGTGAGGTTGACCTGAGCCAGGTACGTGTCAGCATTTTTGAGTGCATCGCTCAAAGCCGCGCGAACATCCTTTAAGAGTCTCAGAAGCTCGTATAATGACAACTTGGCCGGTGTGTTGGCCAATTGTGCCAAGATGTCGAAGTTGTAGGGCTTCTCCAGCCCCTGTGGTGCCTCTTTTCGGAGGGATTTGTCAAAGTGAATCTCCTTCGGCCTAGGCTTGTCGGTCGTCGGAGGCTGAGCCGGTCCCGGAGCGACAGTTGTAGCGGGCTGATGATCTTCAGCTGAGTTATCAGTCACGGGTTGGGATTGTGCCCCAGACCGCATGACGACGGCTGTAGCTTCTTCGATATCTGCCGAGATTGTGCGACAGGACCTGACTTTTCCACTCTTCTTCTTGCAGATGGAAGATAATGTTGGCCGAGTCACTTTCGATACTAAGTCTGGATGGATCCATATGACCTCCCCTCGTGATGTGGTGAGGGGCACTAGACCAGCAGCCTGGTCTCGGGGAGGTAGAAGATTAGCAATCTCTATTGTCGCAAGGGAGATGGGGACCACACCGTCTTGAGTTTCCGTTGAAGGGAAGCTGCCAAATTGTACTAACACCATATTGGCTGCCACAGTTACCTCTTCGAAGTCGATGGCCAGAGCGTTCGAATCGATGATATTTTGGATGTACCGTTTTAGTTGGTAGCAGTCGTATGTGGCATGGTGGACGTAGCGGTGGTAATGGCAGTACTTTTGGTTCTCCTTGTCTGCCGGCCGAGGTTTCCGTCTTGGTAGAGGAAGCTGAATTCTGTCTCCTTGTATGAGCATGTCCAAGATGGGCTTGACGTGACCGTCTTCGAAGGAGTAAGTAATTTGCGGCCATTGTTTGTCTGTCGGCTTTGGCTCAGGTTTTTGTGCTGTGTCGGCCACCATAGCCTGCTTGCCCTTGTTGTCCCGGTTGTTGGTGGAGCTACCCCCATTGTTGGTGTTGGCGTTGGGACGCCTACCCTTGTCCTCTCCCTCTGAGATGTGCAATCCCAGTTGGCGAGCCTTCTTCAACCGTTCTTCGGCACTTGTAGCACTGATGATAAACGTCTTCCAGTCCTTGAATTGACTTTCGCCCATCCAGAGACTGATTGTTGGGAGCAATCTCTTTTGGCAAATTTCAATCAGGAAGGAATTCGGATTTCCAGACGGAAGCTTCATTGCGGTTTGGCGAAACCGCTCAATGTAATTCCTTGTCAGCTCTTTCTCCTTTTGGACGACGTCCATGAGGGTGGACATTGTGATGTCCTACCCTACTTCGTAGAATCTTTCCAAGAACATGCGCTTGAAGCCGGCAAAAGAGTGGATGCAGTTGTTTGGCAGGTTGCAATACCAGTCGAAGGCGACTCCTTCCAATGCCCCGATGAACAATCGTGTGAGGATAGCATCATCATAGGACAGATGGTCGGTGGTGACCTCGAAGTAAGTGATGTACCGACTTGCGGAGGTCTTGCCATCATAAGGATTGATATTGAACGGCTTATATCTTGGCGGAAAGGGGACATCCCTTCATGCAGCAGGGTACGATTGCCGTATTCTGAGGTCTTGAGAATTTTCTCGAGCGTGAAACATGGCTCGGAGCTCCTGGACCTCTCTTCTCACTTTGCGGGCCTCATCCACAGCGGTAGGGGTCGTTACTTCAGGAGGAATGTTGCCCGGGTTCGGTGCCGCTGAATTCGAGTCCGTATTGACCGTGGGACCCACGCTTGTTTGGCCAGGCGTCCCTCCTGGCAGAGTTGGAAGGGCCGCTTTGATCTCGTCCACAGACTTGACCAAGGCAAGCAGTATGGCCTCCAGAGTGTCGATGCGTTGACGATCACTGGAACCACCTTGGTTGCTGTCCGTCATGAATACCGTCCTTATGTGAGGAGAGATGGATGGCACAGTGGAGGATGTGTCTTCCGAGTCATACCCCTGTAATGAAAAATCATCGGGGTATGTGGGAATGTCTTCCTCTGGTTCGGACTCAGAAGGAATAGTACCCCCAGTTTCTGAGTTCGCATCGTCTTGGGAGTTGTGGACGTCCTCGGGGACGTCAGGGTTTGCTGCATCTGATGGAAGAGTTGTTTCCCCCGGCTCGACTTCTTGGAATATCAGATTATCGTGGAGGTTCGGAGGAGTGCTACCCCCAGTCCCAGCAACCCCCAGTGGTGTGGACGACGAATCTCCCATTGTAGCAGATTTTGTTTTAGAACGGGTACCTTGGAAAACTTCGGTGGTGGGTACCCGTTTAGACGACAGTCTCTTAGTCATGGTGGTTGAGATCTTCGGGCTGGGAACGTTCGTCTTCTTTCCTCTTCCATCGGCGGGGACTTTCTGAACAGAGTTGCAAGAGACGACGGGAAGTGCCTCGTCTTCTGAAGACGGTTGTTGCAGTCTTTGAAAGACGGATTGCCGGTCTTTTCGCACCGTCGCATTGTTGCAACAGCAGTTGACGATGACTTGGGTGCAGTGACGCCTATGGGAGGAATCCTTGCACCCTGATGCACCTTCTCTTTCCTTGCGTTTGTGGAGGATGGCCTCACGCAAGTCAGATGGGCCTGGATCGACCATGTTTGCTCCCTAGATTTTGGGATACTTTTACGAACCTCTCTGTCCGTGTGCCGCCGGGGGCTGGACTCGAGTGGTTTTGTACAACTTCCCATCTGAGGCCTGCATAACAGTATGCGGGATGCTCGGATGGTCGGAGATCGGATCAGCGGACCGAACTTGCCAAGCTCGCACTACCCTAGACTTCTTCACTCTAGTACGTAAGGGCACATAGTAGGAAGAGTCTAGGTGATGCTGGAGAGAGTCAGACATATCTTCTTGAGAGCACAAGAGATTAGGACCATAGGAGAGGCGGTCGAAGACAGAGCCACGAGGGGTAGACGTTACGCGGCTGTCATCAATAACCTTCATGCGGCTGGCAGGCATAGCCGCATAGGCTTTCTTCATGCGGCTGGGTGTCTCGGCCGCATGAGTTTTCTTCATGCGGCTGGATGATCTGGCCGCATGGACCTCCTTCATGTGGCTGGCCGATTCAACCGCATGAGCATCCTGCATGTGGTTGGCAGACTTGGCCGCATGAGCGTTCGGCTTCTTCTTAGGGCGCGTAGAATCACTCTTTATCCCTGCAAGTCCAGCATCGTAGTGCTTTTCTCTGCCGGACTTGGGGATAGCAGAGTTCTCTACGGCTCGAAGTGGAGCCGTATGAGAGTCGCCTTCACCGTCTTGGGTAGCAGAGAGTACCCCATCCAGAGCTTGTGGAGGAGCAAATGATTTTGGCCTCCACTCGCAGCGAGATTTCTTTGTGCGGGTTCGCTTCTGGACCGGGCCAGCGCTTCCTTCAGAGAGCATTTCTTCAAACGCCTGTTGGTCGAAGCGGACGACCATCTTCTGTTGCGTGGAGCCAAGTTTGGCTGCATCCAATTGCGTCACCAACTCCTCAGCCGTGGAGAAGTTTGTCCCCAGCAGAGTCGCCATCGTGTTTGCCATGAAATATAAAAGAACAGAACAATTATCGGAGGACTGGACTTTTACTTCACAATACAAACTCGTTTGTACAAAGAAAGCCTAGGGACGAAAACCTAGGTACAGCAATCTAAGTACAATTTGTTTATTTTAGATTCTGGGGGATGACAGTAGAGGCTCGGGAAAGCGACGGTAGCTCTGCCTTACACCTTGGACAATCGGGTGCAGCCTTGGCTCTGTAGAAGAACTGCTGGGCGTTGATGAAGAAATGCTCTCTCTCTTCAGGCTCTCTGGCTCTCTATGTCCCTCTCTGTGTATCTCTCTATGTCTCTGTGTATGTCTCTATTTCTCTCTCCGTATATGTCTGTGTGTATGTTTGTAAGGGAATGGCACCCTGCTATTTATAAGAGTGGGGGGGCTCATTAGGGTTTACAATGATTGTCCATTCTTGAAAGTCGGCGGCTAAGGATCACTAGATCTGGGCCGTTCATCGAGATTTGAGCAATAAATGTGATTGCATCAAATCTTTTGTGGGTAATTAATGCTTATTGACATAAATCCTCCTGATTTGTCATGCCAACCTCGGATTTCTCGACACGTGTCTTTAATTTGCTTATTTACAAATGATCTGATTTGATCCCAATATTTCATTGGGATTTGTTGAGAGATTTCGATCAATCTGATGCCACGTGCCGCGCTATCATGCCACGTATCGATCCATTACAGAAATCTGAGCCGCGGGAAGGTTGCTCCTCATTGAGCCGCATAAGGCTGGCCACGTGTCCAGGCTGCTTGAGAGTGGCCCCCTGAACATTTGAACCGCATAGTAATGAGTTGAGCCGCATGAGTGTGGATGACCGCATGAGTGAACCGCATGGAGATAGTCCTCGTGAGCCGCATGGGGATGGTCTTCGTGAGCCGCATGGAGCTAGTCTTCGTGAGCCGCAGGGGACTGGTCTTCGTGAGCCGTATGGGGCTGGTCTTCGTGGGCCGCATGGGGGAGCCTCCGCTTGGGCCGCATGGGGGAGTCTCCGCTTGGGCCGCATACGACTGTCCATGTGTCAAGGCCGCATAACAGTTTCTGAATCTCGGGAGATTGTGTCAGAGATTTTCTTTGCTTCCCAAGGAGTCCATCATTGTGAGGGAGTCATAATGATATTTTTGTGTCAGAACTGTCATCTTGTCACAGCTGTCAGCCGTCAGGGTATTTAATGTAGTAATGGACAGAGGGAAAAGCTGTTTGCATGCCATGTGGCTCCTCTTTGAGCCGCATAGAGCTTCTTTGAGCTACATAGACGCTCGAGCCGCATGAATACTTGAGCCGCATGAACTCTCTGAGCCGCATGGGGCTCTCTGGCCGCATGGATCTTTCCTTTTTTTTCCATGCTTCTACAGAGGTCGTATATCTTGATTCCAACCAGTTCACCCACTTCTATGGCTTGAAATTTCTCCAATCGTCTCTCCTAGCAATAAGATATTTTTACGCTAAGATGTAGTCTGATATGTCCTAACCCTTTTTTTTGCTTGTCTGCTAGATAATGGGCATATTGATGCTAGACAATGCTTATATATGATTCCTTGACAACCATTCGACTAATCTTCTAGTCATGGTTGTTAATAGGTCCTTTCAAGCTATTCCTCATGTGTATATAGTAGTATATCTAGTCTAATACCGTCCTTGCCATTCCTCAAACAATTATTCCTAGATTGACACCGTGGCCTAACCTATCATCACGCATCATTTTGATTCATTCCCTTGATAAGAATCTCTCTAGTAAAGATCCTTCAGGTCACTGTTCGAGGTAACATTACATAAGTATACCATCATGTTTTCTATATCCTTCAATAAACATTTTCTAAACCTTATTACAAACTTAAAATGTGTTTAAGGATTCTACAGTATCTTATCGAATCATCCTATCCATAACAAGACTTTCGAATTCTTTCAACTACAGTCTTTCATTGGGGTGATCATATTCTATTTGGGAAACTGTATCTAGCTCCAAAATTCTACCATATATTCTACCAATCACTCCGTTCATTATGATTGAAAACATATCATACCTTTGTTTCTAAACTAAATAAAGCCTTGTCATTTCTCTATCATGTCTCTATCTATCATCTCTATATCATAGGTGAATGGTAGAATGGGTGTAGCCTATTGATACTAGAATCTTTCGTTGGGATTAAGTCTCCTATAAGAATTCTATTTTGCTAGTCCGATCTACTCGATCTATTTAATTTAGGCGTTTATCAAAACCCTTACTACCTTAGATAACTAATTCCTTTTTAAAATACTATATCAACTATCTTCTATCCTATGATAGAATATAATACAATTATTTTTTCAGGCACAAGCATTCGTCCTTCCTCAATAGGAAAAGATGAGAATTTATTGTAGTAAGTTCAAGAAGGAGGATTGACTTCAATTTTTGAGTTCCAAGGGCGATAGATAAGAGCAAAAGAATTTTCAAGCAGTAATGGATTGAGATGCTAATACAATATCCTATAGCAGGCTCGTTCGGTACAATAACGTAACTAAAATGATATGATCTGACCTGTATGGGCCACCACAAAAACATGTAACGCTCCAGTCCCAAAATAAGTAGGACCATGTATACAAATACATGTCAGCACACTTCACCAATGGGCCATACTACCTACCAAGCCCATTAGCTAATGCTTAAGCTGTAAATTATGATAACAACCCAGAAATATAACACAGTCCACAGGTATATAACTATTCACATCCACACAGAATAACAGTCCACAAAGTAGTCGTCCAATAGGAATAATATTACAAATGTCCAGCAGTAAAAGTGATAATATCTGTGCGGGAAAAAGATATCCTGAAACCACAGTAAAGAGAAATAAAGTAATAGTCAACTACATATCTGCTGAAATGGAAGGAAATAGAGTAGCAAGTCTAAATAAATAAATGGCATGATCACGAGAAATTTTCTGGCACTATCCCATCCTCCTGTACCGGTACGTCTCCGATCTCAGCTCCCGAACCGTAAATCTCAGGGTAGTCTTTCGCTCCGTCTAAGCCTAGGAAATAGTCAGGTCCTCAGAGGACTAGTAAGGTACATAATATACATGCCATGGAATAGATATGAAATAGAATCTAAGACAACTAATGTATTCGGTCTATATGTTATACAAGTGAGAACAATTCTTAGAATATCAGACCTCGCCACAGAGGCTCACAATCTCCTCAACAGGCTATTGTCTCCAGGACTGTTTCATAGGACCAAGGACAATCAATCAACCATTAAACAATAGCCAGTACTACACTACGGAGATAAAGGCTCACAACAATAACATGCCATAATATAATAAGTCTGATATTGTAGTCAAGTTCTCCCCACCCCATGTCTAGTATCTATCAATGTCAAGTCCATACAGTCATCATTATAGCAATAACAATGAACAATCTAGTAAACTACTACGAAGTCAATACCATGAATAATTATGTAACCTCGTATCATGAATGTGTCGGTGTCCGGTGGTCCTTTGTGTCAATGAACACAATAATATACATGTAATGCCTAATGTTAATACTCGGTGTCATCATTGTAATGCCCCAGTCCCAAAATACATAGGAATGAGTACGTGAACATGCCAGCTGCACATATACGAAGAATACTCCAATATATGGAACCCTCGTATACGTACATAAGCTGTATAATAAATCATCACAGGCCAGAATAATCTAATCTCATCATAGCTCAACACAGAAGATAATAAAGTCCAGATAATAAATGAGTGTATCAAAGGATAGCCGGGTGAACATACCCACTCCAAATAGCTATAAAAATAGTCTCATAAGATCGGAGTCTAACTTTCGCAAAATATAAAGAAAAGAGATGTAAAAATATCCACTAATGTCTCAAATAAGGAATAGACTAGAAATCAGTAGGAACTGCCTCGTCATCAATGTATGAAGGATCCAAAGCCGCTTCGTACTCCTGCAGGAAGTCATCTAATCCTGGAGAGATAACCAGGTCCTCAGCGGGACGTAATAAGATACAAAAAAATACCATACCATGTAAACTGTGATATATAATATAAAAAGAAAAGAGGATGCATGCAATAGGGTTCCTGATCAGTCTACTGTGAATATGCAGTTTGAGAAACAATCCTTCGATGCATGAGCCCTGGATGAATATAGGATCCGGTATAGTCCCTTCTTGGGCACCAGTGACCAAGCGCATAACGTTCAAAAACGTCAGTAGCCAACCTGAGAGGATAATCATACCCGTATCTCCAACGGAGCTTCCGGGTTACAAGGAAAGTGTAATCGAAGCCCATAATTCAGGTATTGTTCTCCCTACCCAATACCTAGTATCATCATCTTCGTGACTGGTATGAACCTCTAGTAACCGCCAAGTCTACTAACATACAATTCTATTGGTAGTTACTCCTATCCGTCGCACGCTCCATACATATCGGTGGCCAACCGACTACGCGGATACGTGTCCTATATGTGACTCACAACACATGGTAAAGCAAGTGTCAAGGTCGTACAAGATATATCAATACCTCATCAATAGTAGGTGGTCACTAGACTAAGTCAATGCAAGGAAAATAAATAAAAGCAAGAAAACCACTGATAGAGTCGCTTGCACCCAAGTGTGACTTAGACACAAAGTTTTATAATAACAATAAATAAGAAATGCTAAAAATAATAATATGTAAATTACATAGTACGGTGGCAAGGTATCTTGCCTGGCGGTGCGAAGGTGGCAAGTCCAAGAATCACAATGTCAGCAAATGAAATGTCACAATATCCAAACAACTCCGAATGCTGAAACAAATATCAAGAACGTACTCGGAATAAGTGATATACCTAAGAAACGCCTGTCCAAAAGTCTAACTCTGGAACAGAGGCAAAATCGTAATTTTGGATCAAAACGATGTCCCTCGTTGGACCCGTTTTGTACCGAAATACGTGTCAATGTCTACGGTCTCTAAAGTAGTCAAACTATATGTCTACAGATTTGGTTTGAGGAGACGAACCCAACGGTATGTCCAATTTTGGATTCTGATGAGCCGTGCACAAAATCGCCCATTGGGTTGGGTTACGGGCCCGCCAAATTTGGCACTCCGATCAACATTCTCATAATCGGACCAAATTTGGCATACAGGACCAAAAAATTGATACGGTCCTGATGGCGCAAGTTTAGCGTCGATCCGACGAACGTGCACGAAGTTATGGTCAAGTTTGTAAAACATCGATACGGGGGTATCTCGACGGATACGTACTGATTTCGTCGCGCACGCGCAACAAAGTCGAGTTTCGTCTGTTCCCACACATCGATAACATCCATACGCGCCTTTCGATGCATATAGTACGCGACCACGTCGCCCGGTTTGTTGGAGCTTATGCCGTATCGGGAAAAGTTTTCTGAATTTTTATATTCTAAAAGCAGTTTTTCTTGCAACTTTGAAATCGAATAACTTCATGTATACTAAATAAAAAGTAAAACTATCAGGTGCGTTTTAATCTTGTTTATGTCATCTTAGACTATTTTAGATTAGTTTATCAAAAGCACCCATATACGGTTCAAAATCTGGCTTCCAAGTTGAGGTTTAGACAACTTCTTTGCTCTATTTTTCGAACAGTTTTTGGCTGACTTTGCATCGATTTCATGGGTAACCTTATTATCTATTACTGAATCTATTTGCTAGGATTCAGAGAGGGTCAGGTAGGCTTCTAGTAGGATTTTGTGGATCACAAATCGATTGAATAACTTTGAAAGCATATGATTGGGAAGTCGGGTACCTGGCTGCGAAGAAGAACAGAGTTATCCCTGGTTGGGTCGGTCCAGCGGCCACTCCGGTGGTTGTGCGGCGGCTATAGTCGCCCGACAGGTTGTGCATTGCTGTCGAGGTGCTCGGGAGTCACTGTGGGAGGTCGGGGGTCAATCACGAGAGATTTGTGCTAGCGTTTGTGAGAGACTTCTGTCGATGGGTTATATATACCCGATTCTTTTTCATCCGATTTAAAACCAAATTTGGATTGGTTTTTAGGTTGTGAATGGGGTTACGATGGAAAAGAATCCTACATGGATTATGCAGAAAAAGATTTGGGACAATTTGGTTTAGAATCTTGTGGGATTTGAATTATCGAAATCTCATGTGGGTTGCCTTTGTTCCGACGCAGGACGGAACGGTCGGTCTTAGCTATTCACTGTTCCGCACGAAACAATGATTCTTTTTCTTCTTCTTTTATAACCGATATATATATATATATATATATATATATATATATATATATATATATATATATATATATATATATATATAAACTTTCATATACAATTTTATATACGCTCAAAATTACCAAATAAATCTCTAATGGATTTTCTACCTATCTACTAACAACTATATATTTATAAAGCAAAATTTAATTATATAAAAAGAATTAAACAATAAAAATAGCTTTTAATATCTAGTAACAAAAATAATTTGTGCAAATACTTTGATAATTATTTATTCAATAATAACTACTATCCAGTGTATATTTATAAGAAATTTATATCACTATATACTAAACTCCTTAATCAATATGAAAATACCATAATTTATTAAAATAAAATAAAATAAAATATATAAAAAAGGGGGGTTTACATCCTACCCAACTTATAAAAATTTCGTCCTCGAAATTAAAACTAACATCGGGGGTCGAATGCAATGCAATGCAAGGAATTATTAAGGAATTAACATGTGCAAGACATACCTTGGTCTTCGAACAAATGCGGGTAACGATTTCGGATGTCGTCCTCGCGCTCCCAAGTATACTCTCCTGGTGAGTGGTGCTTCCATGCCACGCGAACCAACGGTATAGATTGATTCCGTAATACCTTCACTCGGCGATCAAGGATGCCTACTTGTTGCTCTTGGTACGACAAACTCGGTCCAACTGTGATCTCGGAGTGATCATGCACGTGACTGCTGTCTGCCACGTATCGCCTCAGCTGCGACACATGAAATACGTCATGTACTCCCTCTAATGACGGTGGCAATGCCAACCTATAGGCAACTTCTCGAACATGTTCCAAGACATCAAAAGGGCCGATATATCTTGGACTCAATTTTCTACGTCCTCCAAATCGTATCGTGCCTCTAGTGGGGGATATATTAAAGAACACATGGTCGCCTTCCTTGAACTCTAAAGGTCGAATACGGTTATCTGCCCATTGCTTCTGACGATCTTGCGCTGCCCGCAGGTGATCTTGTATCTTCTTTACCTTCTCCACCATGCTCAAAATCAACTCGGGTCCCAATATCTGTCGCTCTCCTATGTCGCTCCAACAAACAGGAGATCGACACTTTCTACTATACAATACCTCAAACGGAGCCATCAGAATGCTCGCTTGATAGTATTATTGTAGAAAAGCTCTACAAGATGAAGGTGGTCTTCCCATAATCCACCAAAATCAAGCATACACGCTCTCAATATATCTTCTATAGTCTGAATAGTACACTCTGACTGGCCGTCTGTCTGCGGATGGTACGTTGTGCTAAACTTCAAACGTGTACCCAAATTGTCCTGCATACTCCTCCAAAAGTGTGAGGTAAATTTCGAGTCACAATCCGACACGATGCTAACTGGTACACCGTGTAGCTTTACTATTTGCTTCATATACATATTCGCCAAAACTTCTGTGGACTGTCCCACTCTAAAAGGTAAGAAGTGGGCCGATTTGGTAAGTCTATCAACAATCACCCATACCGCATCTCGTCTACTAGGACTCCGAGGAAATCCTGTGATGAAGTCCATCGTAATGTGCTTCCACTTCCACTCGGGAATGGGTAACGGTAGCAATAACCCGGCCGTCCTTTGGTGCTCGGCCTTCACTTTTTGGCACACCAAATACTTGGCCATGAAACGAGCTATCTTCCGCTTTATTCCGTGCCACCAATAATACTGTCGTAGGTCCCGATACATCTTAGTTCCTCCGGGATGAATAGAGTAAGTCGAACTGTGTGCTTCCGCAATCAACTTCTGTCGTAGCTCTCTATTAGGAACATAAATACGATCACCACACAATGTCCCATCGAGATGAATCCTCAATCCTGTCTGCTCTCCTACCTCAGTCCTCTCTCAAAGCCGTCGAAATCTAGCATCTGTGGGCAATGTCGACTTGATCCTCTCTACTAATGATGATTGCACTTGGAGATTGGCTAATATGCCATCTGCTCCAGGCAATATTATCTCAATGCCAAGCTTCTGCAAGTCTTCTATCAATTCCTTCTGTGTGGTCAAGAAGTGAGCCATGGGCTTACGGCTTAATGCGTCTGCCATGACATTAGCCTTGCCCGGATGATAATGTAGCTCAATCTCGTAATCCTTTATCAACTCCAACCAACGTCGTTGTCACATATTCAACTCTTTCTGTGTGAATACGTACTTGAGGCTCTTATAATCAGTGTAGATATCAACCTTCTCATCGTACAAGTAGTGTCTCCATAGCTTCAAAGCAAAGATAACCACTGTGAGCTCTAGATCGTGGGTCGGGTAATTCTTCTTGTGCACCCTCAACTATCTCGATGCGTATGCCACTACATGACCGTGCTGCAGCAATACGCATCCTAATCCTTTCCCGGATGCATCATTGTAGATCACAAATTCTCCTGGGCCCGATGATAGTGTCAGGATAAATGTCGTGGCAAGTGCTTCTTTAACTCGTCAAAAGCGGCTTGACATTCGTCTGTCCATACAAACTCCTGATCCTTGCAAGTGAGTCGAGTCATAGGCCCCGCTATTCGAGAGAAATCTTCTACGAATCTTCAGTAATATCCCGCAAGTCCAAGAAAACTTCAGACGCTGATGTGGGAGCGGGCCATGCCATGACTACAGTGATCTTCTCCGGATCTACCGTTATGCCATCTCCAGTAACAATATGTCCAAAAAATAATACTTTTTTGAGAAAGAACTCACACTTGCTAAGCTTCGCGTAAAGTTGCTTATTTCTCAATGTTTCCAAAATAATTCGTAGATGTTGCTCATGCTCCTCTTGGCTCTTAGAGTAAATCAAAATATCATATATGAAAATGACTACAAATTTGTCCAAGTACCGGTGAAAGATCTCGTTCATTAAATTCATGAAAATCGCGGGAGCGTTGGTCAAACCGAAAGGTATGACCAAGAACTCGTAGTGTCCATACCTCGATCGAAAAGCCGTCTTCGCAATGTCTTCCTTTCGAACCTTCAGTTGGTGATAGCCCCCGATCGTAAGTCAATCTTGGAGAAAACTTTTGCTCCACTCAGTTGATCAAATAGATCGTCTATACGCGGCAAGGGTTACTTGTTCTTCACCGTCACTGTATTCAAACTTCTGTAATTGATACACATGCGCATTGCCCTGTCTTTCTTTGGCACAAAAAGTACGGGTGCTCCCCATGGTGACGTACTGGCATAAATAAAGCCTTTCTCTAATAAGTCGTCAATCTGCATCTTCATCTCTACCAACTCCTTGGGTGCCAGACGGTACACTCGAGATGAAATAGGCTCGACTCCGGAAATAAGCTCAATAGAAAACTCAATGTCTCAGTCAGGTGGCAGTCCTGGCAAATCTTCGGGGAATACATCCTCGAACTCGGTGATAAAAGAGTGTTGAGGGGTGTCCTATATCATCATGTGAGTCTCCAATGTGGGTGCATCACAACTCTCTCTCCTCTTCCTTGGTGAACTCGAACTCCATCGCATTCGGTGGTCTAAAGACGATACTGCCCCTATGGCAGTCTATAAGAGCAAAATGTTGGCTCAACCAGTCCATTCCGAGAACCACCTCGAACGTAGGCATAGGGAATACAAGAAGTCGTGCTCTCATCTCTCTGCCACATATCGCTACAGGACAAAGTCTACAAACACCACTAACAGGTATAACTCCTTCTCCAGTGAGGATTCTAATGTTCTTAGATAAGGGTATGATAGGAATGCTGTGTCTAGTGGTAAAACTACTGGCTATGAATGAATAAGTGCCTCCGATGTCAAACAAAGTAATGGCGAGAAATGAAGCAACTAAAACTATACCTGCTATAACCTCTGCCTCGGTCTCTATATCCTCCATAGCAAGCGAGAATACATGCCCATAATTTTGTCCTGTACTCTGAGCTCTGGCCTTGTTGTACTGTGTGCCTTGGGAAGGCAATGGTGGGCGAGGTGCTCCTGCTACTGGTCGGGGAGCTGAGGGTGCTGAAGCTGTAGGCCTCAAGACCTGATGTGCATATACTAGTGCTCGCTGCTCAGGAAAATCTTTGGCCAATTATTGTCCCGATCCACATCTCATACAGAATCCCAAACGAAGTCGGCAGTCATCTTTGATATGACCTTGCTTTCTACAAAAGTGGCAAGTGGGCTTCTGGTAGGGGGTAGTCCTCGGCTGGTACTATCCTGTGGTCCTCCTAATAGTTTCTCCCTGAATAGCTCGGGCTGGTGTAACTGCTAGTGTATGGCGCCTCGATGTCTGCTGCTGCTCCTTACGAAGAATCTCCTAAGCACGAGCTTCTTCCAAGACAGCTGAATGGGAGACTTGAGACTAGGTAGTCGTATAAGACTTGAGCTCTAGTGCAAGCCCCTGATGGAATCTCCTTGCCTTCTCTAACTCTATCGGGATCAGCCCCGCACTAAATTTACTCAGGCGATTGAATTTTGAGTCATACTCATCAACTGTCATATTCCCTTGCTTCAGGTGAAGGAACTGGTCGTATAGACCATCTCAAACATGAATAGGGAAGAATCTCTCATAAAATGCATCATAGAACTGCTTCCAGGTGATCCCAGTGCCTAATCGTCTATCTTCTGCTTTCCACCAGTGGTGAGCATTATCTTCTAACAATACGTCCACTGTTGTCATCCAATCTCGAGCTGACAACTGGGATGCCTTTAGTAGCTTCTCTGTACTAATAAGCCATTGTGACACCTCTAGTGGCTTCTCCATTCCTCTGAAGGCCTTGGGGTTCATGTCTGTGAAATTCTTGATAGAGCCTTCATAATGATGCAGAGCCGGTGTTGCTGCTGGTACTGGAGGTGAAGGTGGAGGTCTAGCCAAGGCTGCCATCATAGTCTGTCTTATCAGCTCAGTCTGCTGCCACTGAGCCTGCATCATGGCGTACATAAACTGGGAAGTAGGGCTCCTATCAGTCGGTGGTGGAGGCATCTGAGGTCCCGACTGTGGGGGAAACTGCTGAGGGAATGGTGGTAGTGGAGGCTGTGGTACATTCCCTTTCGAGGGTACGGTAGTGGTCTATCCAGCCTGGCTGACTGGGGGTGCCGTAATCTCTGGATGCACCATCGTCGGCGTCGTAGTAGGCTGTGACTGTCCTGGCTGGTTTGGTATCACCGGAGTCATTAGAGGATTTTGTCCCTTCGGGGTAGCCTCTTCACCAGATGTGAGGGCCAAGGCTGAAGGGCGTCTGCTTCTTAGATTCATATTGTTGGCACGAGGAAGAATAGGAAGATATTAGGAAAGGTTAGGTGTGTAGTCAATCAAATAATCAAAGGAGTTCGAAAAGGAGTTTGGAAGTCAAGGAAAGTAGTAGTTCTGGATGAGATATTCCTATTCCTATATGCAGGCTTGTTGGGCACAGTCATGTAACCCAATAATATTTTCAGACCTGCATGGGCCACCACAAAAACATGTAACGCCCCAGTCCCAAAATATATAAGACCGAGTACGTGAACATGCCAGCTGCACATATACGAAGAATACTCCAATATATGGAACCCTCGTATACGTACATAAGTTGTACAATAAATCATCACAGGCCAGAATAATCTAATATCATCACAGCTCAACACAGAAGATAATAAATCCAGATAATAAATGAGTGTATCAAAGGAAAGTCGGTTGAACATACTCACTCCAAACAGCTATAAAAATGGTCTCATAAGATCGGAGTCCAACCTTCGCAAAATATAAAGAAAAGAGATGTAAAAATATCTACTAATGTCTCAAATAAGGAATAGACTAGAAATCATTAGGAACTGCCTCATCATCAATGTATGAAGGATCCAAAGCCGTTCTGTACTCCTGTAGGAAGTTGTCTAATCCTGGAGAGCTAACCAGGTCCTCAGTGGGATGTACAAGATACAAAAAAAATACCATGCCATGTAAACTGTGATATATAATATAAAAAAATGATGCATGCAATAGGGTTCCTGACCAGTCTACTTTGAATATGCAGTTGGAGAAATAATCCTTCGACACATGAGCCATGGCTGAATATAGGATCCGGTAAAGTCCCCTCTTGGGCACCAGTGACCAAGCGCATAACGTTCAAAAACGTCAGTGCCCAACCTGAGAGGATAATCATACCCGTATCTCCAGTGAAGCTTCCGGGTTACATGGTGTCATGCCCCAGAACCAGAATACTGGAGAGCGGGGGCGAACATAGCCAGCTACGTATATTAAAATAGAATACATCTCAACTATACGGTCACGGCTGTCTAGATATGAGGGTTTACTACAAGCCAACAGTCTCTTAAGGTCAAGCCTACTGTCTCAATCTCAAGCAAATAATATAATTACAAGATGTTTGACCACAAAATATACAATAAAAGGCGTCCCAAATATTACATATCAGCTGATCATGAAGCTAGTCGTACAAAATGCTAGGACGAGCAAGAGTTAAGTCATACATGATCAACCCTAGGATTTGTTAATCATGTTTACAGCCCGTAGGCAGACAGTAAGTAAAAGTGCATTGAGCTAACAGGTGCTCGTCGGCTAAACGCCTCAAAAGAATAATTTTACAATAGAGTGAGCGAAACAAAATAGAAAATCCACTCGTAGCCCGGGTTCCTTCTAGTCGCCACCATCGGGCTGGAGGTTCGGTAGATCCTCGAAAGCTGCTCCAAAATCTGGCCACACAAAACCAGCTGGGTCAAACCCCAGAAAGAGTAAGTGCCACAAAGGAGGCCGCAAAAATAAAAACAAAAGCCAGCATATCAGAACATAAGAAATTGAAAGAAAAGTACAAGTAATAAAGAGCACGTCAGGACAATAAACGACTAGGGACGTGGAACCATTCTGGGAGCCAGGTTACAACCCGTAAACCAAATAAGGACCGGGGTTGTAACCCTTCACCTGAATAGCTCATTGTCTCTACCCAATTATTGTTTAAGCAAGTAAAACAATCATGTTCAGGAGTACCAGGGTACAGGGACTAGACAAGACTTAGACAAGGCTGGACATCATTCATTCACAAGCGGCCAAGCAATTACTACGGCTTACTACTTTAACTAACTATGGTTGTCACAAGCCTAATTACTAACAAGATGCAAATGAGAATTTCCCAGTCCCAAACCCTGCAGACCATCCAGTTATCCTTCCGCGGGTTGAGAGTATAGTTGGGTACATCGCCCCGGAGACGATATACCCTTAGGTGACTTAGAGGGTGCAACACATGACAGTGTGCTGGAAATGTGCTCTACTCGTCGGCAAGCTACAAGTCCAATTAAGAGCGCCCAGATAACAAGATTGCCGGTGACTGGAAATTCTTCATGAACTATAGTTTGATCTAGTCATTAGCCTAATCCATGTTCAGTATGAATCCCTGACCGTGGGGACCAGGGAGTCACGCCCTAGACATGATGCAAGACAAGACAAGTGGATTGCACAAGCAAGCAAGCAGGAACACCCACGGTGTCAAGTTGATTATACGAGTCAAGTTAGCTGTCGCAATAGCATCAAGTCAAGTCAAGTCAAGTTACAAGTTACAAGTCAAGTCAAGTCAAGTCAAGTCAAGTCAAGAGTGCGCCGCCACGGGCCACTATCAAGTTATCAAGTTAAATCATGTCAGGGTACTTGTCAGGAGTGCGCCACGACGGGCCACTATCATGTCAGGTTGGTCATGCCAGGAGTGCACCACTACGGGTCACTGTCGTGTTATGCTAGTTCCTTGCCATACCATGCCATGTACAATAGTTATTCCAAACATATTAAGTAAAATCAAGTTCATGACAAAAGGCGTAAGGATATAAAATGGGCGTAAAATATCTAATAAAATATCAATGTACAGGGATATAGAAGAGCCAAGCTTAAGGAAAATAAAACCAAATCTCCATGATTGGACAGATTGCACAAGGGTCCCTGGGGTCGGGTTGCGCAGGAGTCAAGTACGCCAGGGGCCAACTGCGCAGGGGTGAGCTGCGCAGGATACCAACTGCGCAGGGGTGAGCTGCGCAGGGTACCAACTGCGCAGGAGTAGATGGTACAGCAGATGGATTGTGCAGGAATGGATGGCGCATGGATGGATTGCGCAGAAGTGGACTGTGCAAGAGCCATGTGCGCAAGGGGAAAGGGAACGCTGGGCTAAGAAGCGCCAGCGCAGTTCAGCTCAGCGCAATACGCTGGCCGAGGGGATGCGCAGTTCACCAAAGGGTGAGCTGCGCAATCGGCCTTGCGCTAAAGAGCGCAGGCCGAGAGGTCTGCTCCTCCAACCCGAGAAAAACTCCAAGAACTCCAAAACTTCAATTCTTCATATCTTTGCCAAATCAAAGCCAAATCTAGATTTTCAAAGGTCTAACTTGAGTAAAATTGAATTCTCTTCCACATGGAAGCATCAAAACAAGCAAAATCAAAGTTAAATAGATCAAAACCATGTAAATCCAAAAATAGTAAAAACCTAAATCTAGAACAAAGGAAACTCCAAATCATAAAATGACAAGTTCTAATGTTGATCACCATGGCCTAATCTAGCTAATGGACAAATAAAAAGTGGTTCTCATATGGTGGCAAGGTGCACTTGCCTATGGTGTTGGTGGAGGAAGGAGGAAGAAGAAGAAGAAATTAATGGAGGGAAGTAATGAGGAGAGAGAGTGTTAGGTGGGGATTTATGAGGGTGGGTTGTGTTGTGTTAAGGGTGGAGTATAGGTTAAAGTGCTCCAATGCATATTAAACCAACCCAAACAAAATCAAATCAATCCTCCTCCACAAAATAAACCAAGCCAGGTAAAACCCAATTACGAGAACCAAAATTTGCAAGTCAAGCCAATTACAAGTACATGCCAAAATTCGAGAAAATAAATATGGGTCTAAAATACATGCAAGCTTGACAAAATACCTATTCAGAATATGGGTGTTACAACTCTACCCACCTTAAAAGAATTTCGTCCTCGGAATTTAATCAAGGGGCTAGAGAGACAAGGACAAGTTATACTATTCACATGCAAGCTATACTAAGCAGTCAATCAAACAATCACGCATACAAGCAAGGACGGAAGGCATAAGGAAGACATTATACCTTACGAGTCAAACAGGTAGGGATATCGCGATCGGATATCATCCTCACGCTCCCACGTTGACTCACCTAGAGAGTGATGACCCCAAGCAACGCGGACTAAGCTAATAGTCTTGTTCTTGAGTATCTTCTCTCTCCGGTCCAATATAGACACGGGCCTCTCCTCATACGAAAGGTTGGTACCAACAACCAATTTCGAATGGTCTAGGATATGGCTCGGGTTCGGGATGTACCGTCGTAATTGGGACACATGAAATACGTCATGCACCTCACTTAACGACGGCGGAAGAGCAAGACGATAGGATACATCTCCTACTCGCTCCAGGATATCGAACGGCCCTATATACCTAGGACTAAGCTTTCCCCGTACGCCAAAGCGAATGACGCTGCGGTTAGGCGAGATCCTAAGGAATACATGGTCGCCGATAGCAAACTCTAGGGGTCGCCGATGAGCATCGACCCAATACCGCTGGCGATCTTGGGCCACTCGAAGTCGATCTCTGATCCTTCTGACCACTTCAACTGTCTGGGCAATCATTTCTGGACCGAGCATCTGCCTCTCTCCAACATCATCCCACGCTAGCGGGGATCTGTACTTCCTACCATACAGAGCTTCGAACGGAGCCATCTGGATACTGGCCTGGAAACTATTGTTGTACGAGAATTCCACAAGATGTAGGTGATCCTCCCACGAACCACTGAAGTCAAGGGTGCAAGACCTCAGCATGTCTTCAAGAGTCTGGATAGTGCGCTCTGACTGGCCATCTGTCTGCGGATGATATGCCGAACTAAACTGGAGATGAGTTCCCAAACTCTCTTGCAGGCTACGCCAAAAGTGTGACGTGAACCTTGAATCTCGGTCCGAGGTGATACTGACCGGCACTCCGTGAAGCCTGACAATCTGCCTGAGGTACATCTCTGCCAACTGAGCCGTTGACTGCCCAACTCTGAATGGGAGA
This sequence comes from Iris pallida, assembly GCA_029216955.1. Lineage (NCBI taxonomy): Eukaryota > Viridiplantae > Streptophyta > Magnoliopsida > Asparagales > Iridaceae > Iris > Iris pallida. The sequence continues at coordinate 1,033,165 of JANAVB010004000.1, read as the reverse complement.
AAATGAGCCACCTTCGTGAGCCTGTCAACTATAACCCAAATAGCATCTCGACCGGCTGGGGATCTAGGCAATCCAGTCACAAAATCCATGGTCACATGCTCCTACTTCCATTCTGGAATTGGCAAGGGCTGAAGAAGTCCAGCGGGCCTCTGATGTTCAGCTTTAACCTGCTGGCAAACCAAACACCGAGAGACAAACCGGGCTATCTCCCTCTTCATGCCATTCCACCAGAAATGCTGGCGGATATCACGGTACATCTTCGTACCACCAGGATGAATAGAATACTGCGAGCTGTGAGCTTCTGCCATGACCTCCTATCTGATATCTCCACTGGGTACACAAAGACGAGTGCCATGTCGAAGTGTACCATCTTTATGAATGCATAACTCTGGCCTTCTTCCTGCCTCACACTCTGCTCTGAGTCGCTGAAGATTGGAATCTGTAGACTGCGCCATCCGGATCCTCTCAACTATGCTGGACTGAACCTGTAGACTGGCCATCAATGCCACGTTGGTAAGAAGAACCACTTCGATTCCCATCTTCTGAAGATCTGCCAGTAACTCTGGTTGCGCCGTTATCCGGCTCTCCGGCTCAACGCATCTGCTACAACGTTGGCCTTCCCTGGGTGATACTACAAATCCATATCGTAGTCCACCAATAGCTCGAGCCATCTTCTCTGCCGCATGTTAAGGTCCTTCTGGGTGAAAACATACTTCAGGCTCTTGTGATCAGTAAATATCTCCACTCTATCTCCGTACAAGTAGTGCCTCCACAACTTAAGTGCAAACACTACTGCTGCCAGTTCCAAGTCGTGGGTCGGGTAATTCTTCTCATGATCACGAAGTTAACGTGATACATAAGATATTACCTTCCCATGCTGCATCAAGACACATCCCAATCCTCTGCCTGAAGCGTCGCAATAAACTGTGAATCCTCCGGTCCCATCTGAAAGTGTGAGAATGGGAGCCGTTATCAAACCTCGCTTCAACTTCTCAAATAATTCCTGGCACTCTGCTGTCTAAGCAAACTGCATATCCTTGCGGGTCAACTGGGTCATCGGTGCTGAAATCCTTGCAAAATCTGAAACGAATCGCCGGTAGTAGCCGGCCAATCCAAGGAAGCTACGAACCTCTGCCACTGAACTAGGTACTGGCCATGACTCGATAGCCACAATCTTCTGGGGATCCACTTCTACTCCTCCTCGGGTAATGATGTGACCCAAGTACAAAATATGATCGAGCCAGAACTCGCATTTACTGAACTTGGCGTACAACTGGCGCTCCCTAAGCGTCTGAAGGACGACTCTGAGATGCTGCTCATGCTCTGCTTCGCTCTTGCTGTAGACCAGGATATATTCTAGGAACACGATCACGAACTGATCCAAATAAGGCATGAAAATACGATTCATGAGGTCCATAAATACTGTCGGCGCATTGGTCGCTCCAAAGGGCATAACAAGGAACTCCCAATGTCCATACCTCGATCGAAAAGCTGTCTTCGGGATGTCCTGCTCTCTGACTCTGATCTGGTGGTATCCTGACCGCAAGTCTATCTTCGAGAACACTGAAGCCCCTTTGAGTTGATCAAACAAGTCATCTATCCTCGGAAGAGGGTATCTGTTCTTGATTGTCACTGAGTTCAAGGTACGATAATCTACACATAACCTGGACGTACCATCCTTCTTTTTCACAAGAAGTATCGGGGCTCCCCAAGGCGATCCACTTGCACGAATAAATCCCTTGGTCCTGAGTTCTTCAATCATCTTATACAAAATCTCCAACTCTGAAGGCGCCATCATGTAGACTCGCTCTGATACTGGTGCTGTCCCGGGGATCAAGTCTATAGTGAACTCAATCTCCCGCTCTGGCGGCATCCCTGGAAGTTCCTCTGGGAAGACATCTGGAAACTCTTCAACTATCCTGGGCAACTGCACTGCAGCTACTGCCATCCGTAATACTGGAGAAGATGGCTCCACCGCGCTTCTGGAAAAGGAAAACTCTGGCTCGCCTGGAATGCTGAAAATAACTCTGCCAACATGGCAGTCTATCCTAGCATACTGGTTCCTCAACCAATCCATGCCTAAGACTACATCATAGTCTGCCATAGGAAATTCTATGAATCTAGCGGGGAACTCTCTACCGCTAACTACGATCCGACACGAGGAAAATACTCGATCTACTCCCACAAGACCATTACCAGTAAGTATATTGAGCCTCACTGATAAGGACTCGGGCTCCAATCCTATCCGTGTCGCGAATCGTGCAGACATGAATGAATGCGATGCACCAGAATCAAATAATACCAATGCTGGAGAGGAGTTGACGAGAATAGTACCTGCCACTACCTCACCTGGTGCAACTTCTTCCATAGCCATCATCATGGCCTGACCTCTAGCTGCGGGTTCCTTCTGCTGGAAACCTCTCTACCTGCTCTGTACTGGAGCCTGGGCACACTGCTGCTGGAATGCCTGGGCCTGAGGCAACAACGGCCTCGGGTACTGCTACTGCTGCACAGGTGCTGGTCCCCTAACCGATGGACTGGTTAGGTTGGAAGAGGAAGAACTACCCCTATTCGGGCAGGCTCCTATCTTGTGATCTGCCGCTCCACAAGCCAGGCACAATCCTTATGCCCTACGATAATCTGCCACTACATGGCCTGGCTTCCCGTAATGAGAATATCCCATTGCCGAAGTCTGCTTCTGCTTCTGCTGCTGCGGGTACGTCGGGGTCGAATGCTGAACCGACGTCACTGAGGCCGCCCGCCTCGGAGTTCCAATGGTCAAACTTCTAGCTGCTGGGGCTGGAGCTGATGATTGGTGCATTTGACTGTGGGACCGCTTCCTACCTCCGGTCCTATCGACGATCCTCTGGGAGGTGTACTCATGCCTCCTAGCCGCTCTCAATACTGCATCGAACGTCTGGTGCTCGAACTGTTCGACTGCCAACAAGATCTCCAAATGCAGTCCCTGCTGGAACCGCTGGGCCCTATCAAACTCGGTCGCCACCAAGGTGGGGAAAAACCTACTGAGTCTAGAGAACTCAGTCGCATAACCGTCGACTACTCTGCCTCCTTGCTTCAGGTTGGTAAATCTGGTCTGCAAGTCGTACCGAGCCACAGCATCGAAATACTTTATCTGGAATCTCTCTCTAAATACCGCCCAAGCAATGGGTACCACTAATCCCATGGCCTGAGTCACCCACCAACTGCGAGCCAAGTCCAGCAACTATAGCCGTACCACGGCCACCTTCTCATTCTCAGGTGTCCTAGCTGCTTCCAGAACCACCTCGGTATCCTGAAGCCAAGCGTCCGCGGCAATCGCATCTTCACTGCCGTCGAAGAATGGAGGGTTCAGGCGCTTGAAGCTGTTGGCCGCGCTGTTCCCTGGATGACCGCCTCTGGTCAAAGCATCTGCCACTGTCTGGTGCAAGGCGTCTCCTCTGCGATCTTGAGAAGTTATCAAGGCCCTGATGAGACCTACCAAGGTGCCATCATCCGGTTCGGCAGGTTGAACGGGCTGAACTGGGGGCTCTCCTCCAGAAGGTATAACTCTGGAGGCTACTCCGGAGTGCTGGGCTTGATCTCCAGGTTGCTGCTGGTCCACAGGAGGTGCTCCACCTTGCTGATCGGCGGGGTCAGGTACAGTACCGCTGAAGAAGATGACACAGGGAAAACAATAAGGAAGGACCATGACAGATCAACAATACAAGCATGTGATCAGGGCAAGAATTTCAGGGATTTGAAAATACGGGCGGAGATCAAAGGCGAATACTGATTGAGACATCTATTAGGTAAACCCTCACATTTCTTGATTGACAAGACCTGCATGGGCCACCACTTAAACCATGTCACGCCCCAGAACCAGAATACAGGAGAGCGGGGGCGAACATAGCCAGCTACGTATATTGAAATAGAATACATCTCAACTATACGGTCACGGCTGTCTAGATATGAGGGTTTACTACAAGCCAACAGTCTCTTAAGTCAAGCCTACTGTCTCAATCTCAAGCAAATAATATAATTACAAGATGTTTGACCACCAAATATACAATAAAAGGCGTCCCAAATATTACATATCAGCTGATCATGAAGCTAGTCGTACAAAATGCTAGGACTAGCAAGAGTTAAGTCATACATGATCAATCCTAGGATTTGTTAATCATGTTTACAGCCCGTAGGCAGACAGTAAGTAAAAGTGCATCGAGCTAACAGGTGCTCGTCGGCTAAACGCCTCAAAAGAATAATTTTACAATAGAGTGAGCGAAACAAAATAGAAAACCCACTCGTAGCCCGGGTTCCTTCTAGTCGCCACCATCGGGCTGGAGGTTCGGTAGATCCTCGGGAGCTGCTCCGAAATCTGGCCACACAAAACCAGCTGGGTCAAACCCCAGAAAGAGCAAGTGCCACAAAGGAGGCCACAAAAATAAGAACAAAAGCCAGCATATCAGAACATAAGAAATTGAAAGAAAAGTACAAGTAATAAAGAGCACGTCAGGACAATAAACGACTAGGGACGTGGAACCATTCTGGGAGCCAGGTTACAACCCGTAAACCAAATAAGGACCGGGGTTGTAACCCTTCGCCTGAATAGCTCATTGTCTCTACCCAATTATTGTTTAAGCAAGTGAAACAATCATGTTCAGGAGTACCAGGGTACAGGGACTAGACAAGACTTAGACAGGGCTGGACATCATTCATTCACAAGCGGCCAAGCAATTACTACGGCTTACTACTTTAACTAACTAGGGTTGTCAAAAGCCTAATTACTAACAAGATGCAAATGAGAATTTCCCAGTCCCAAGCCCTGCAGACCATCCAGTTATCCTTCCGCGGGTTGAGAGTATAGTTGGGTACATCGCCCCAGAGACGATATACCCTTAGGTGACTTAGAGGGTGCAATACATGACAGTGCGCTGGAAATGTGCTCTACTCGTCGGCAAGCTACGAGTCCAATTAAGAGCGCCCAGATAACAAGATTGCCGGTGACTGGAAATTCTCCATGAACTATAGTTTGATCTAGTCATTAGCCTAATCCATGTTCAGTATGAATCCTTGACCGTGGGAACCAGGGAGTCACGCCCTAGACATGATGCAAGACAAGACAAGTGGATTGCACAAGCAAGCAAGCAGGAACACCCACGGTGTCAAGTTGATTATACGAGTCAAGTTAGCTGTCGCAACAGCATCAAGTCAAGTCAAGTCAAGTTACAAGTTACAAGTCAAGTCAAGTCAAGTTACAAGTTACAAGTCAAGTTAAGTCAAGTCAAGTCAAGACTGCGCCGCCACGGGCCACTATCAAGTTATCAAGTTAAATCATGTCAGGGTACTTGTCAGGAGTGCACCACGATGGGCCATTATCATGTCAGGTTGGTCATGCCAGGAGTGCACCACTACGGGTCACTGTCGTGTTATGCTAGTTCCTTGCCATACCATGCCATGTACAATAGTCATTCCAAACATATTAAGTAAAATCAAGTTCATGACAAAAGGCGTAAGGATATAAAATAGGCGTAAAATATCTAATAAAATATCAATATACAGGGCTATAGAAGAGCCAAGCTTAAGGAAAATAAAACCAAATCTCCATGATTGGACAGATTGCGCAAGGGTCCCTGGGGTCGGGTTGCGCAGGAGTCAAGTGCGCCAGGGGCCAACTGCGCAGGGGTGAGCTGCACAGGATACCAACTGCGCAGGGGTGAGCTGCGCAGGAGTGGATGGTGCAACAGATGGATTGTGCAGGAATGGATGGCGCATGGATGGATTGTGCAGAAGTGGACTGCGCAAGAGCCATGCGCGCAAGGGAAAAGGGAACACTGGGCTAAGAAGCGCCAGCGCAGTTCAGCTCAACGCAATGCGCTGGCCGAGGGGATGCGCAGTTCACCAAAGGGTGAGCTGCGCAATCGGCCTTGCGCTAAAGAGCGCAGGCCGAGAGGTCTGCTCCTCCAACCCGAGAAGAACTCCAAGAACTCCAAAACTTTAATTCTTCATATCTTTGCCAAATCAAAGCCAAATCTAGATTTTCAAAGGTCTAACTTGAGTAAAATTGAATTCTCTTCCACATGGAAGCATCAAAACAAGCAAAATCAAAGTTAAATAGATCAAAACCATATAAATTCGAAAATAGTAAAAGCCTAGATCTAGAACAAAGGAAACTCCAAATCACAAAATGACAAGTTCTAATGTTGATCACCATGGCCTAATCTAGCTAATGGACAAATAAAAAGTGGTTCTCATTTGGTGGCAAGGTGCACTTGCCTGTGGTGTTGGTGGAGGAAGGCGGAAGAAGAAGAAGAAATTAATGGAGGGAAGTAATGAGGAGAGAGAGTGTTAGGTAGGGATTTATGAGGGTGGGTTGTGTTGTGTTGAGGGTGGAGTGTAGGTTAAAGTGCTCCAATGCATATTAAACCAACCCAAACAAAATCAAACCAATCCTCCTCCACAAAATAAACCAAGCCAGGTAAAACCCAATTACGAGAACCAAAATCTGCAAGTCAAGCCAATTACAAGTACATGCCAAAATCCGAGAAAATAAATACGGGTCTGAAATACATGCAAGCTTGACAAAATACGTATTCAGAATATGGGTGTTACACATGGCAAGTGTAATCGAATCCCATACGTCGGGTATTGTTCTTCCCACCCAATGCCTAGTATCAACATCTCTATGTTTGATATGAAACTCTAGTAACCGCCAAGTCTTCTAGCATGCAATTCTATTGGCAGTTACTCCTATCCGTCGTACGCTCCACACGTATCGGTGGCCAGCCGACTACGCGGGTACGTGTCCTATATGTGACTCACAATACGTGGTAAAGCAAGTGTCAAGGCCGTACGAGATATACCAATACCTCATCAACAATGGGTGGACACTAGACTGTCAATGCAAGAGAAATAAATAAAAGCAAGAAAACGACCGATAGAGTCGCTTGCACCCAAGTGTGACTTGGACGCACAGTTTTATAATAATAATAAATAAGAAATGCTGAAAATAACAACTGAAAATAAGAATATATAAATCACAGAGTAAGGTGGCAAGGTATCTTCCTGGTGGTGCGAAGGTGGCAAGTCCAATAATCACAGTCAGCAAAAGAAATGTCACAATCTACAAACAACTTTGGATGCTAAAACAAACATCAAGAACATACTCGAAATAAATAATATACCTAGAAAACGCCTGTCCAAAAGTCTAATTCTGGAACAGGGGTAAAATCATAATTTTGGGTCAAAACGATGTCCGTCGTTGGACCCATTTTGCACCGAAACGCGTGCCAATATCTACGGTCTCTAAAGTCGTCAAACTACATGCACAGATTCAGTTTGAGGAGACGAACCCAACGGTATGTCCAATTTTGGATTCCGTTCAGCCGTGCACAAAATCGCTCATTGGGTTAGGTTGCGGGCCCGTCTAATTTGGCGCTCCGATCAACCTTCTCAGAATCGGACCAAACTTGGAATACATGACCAAAAAATCGATACGGTCCTGATGGTGCAAGTTTTGTGTCGATCCGACGAACGTGCACGAAGTTATGGCCAAGTTTTCAAAACGTCGATACGGGGGTATCTCGACGGAAACGCACTGATTTTGTCGCGCACGTGCAACGAAGTCGACTTTCGTCTGTTCCCACACATCGACAACATCCATACACGTCTTTCGATGCATATAGTGTGCGACCACGTCGCCCAGTTTGTCGAGGTGCGCACCGTATCGAGAAAAGTTTTCTGAATTTTTATATTCTAAAAGCAGTTTTTCTCGCAACTTTGAAATCGAATAACTTCATGTATACTAAGTGAAAAGTAAAACTACCAGGTGCGTTTTAATCTCGTTTATGTCATCTATGAGGGTTTTAGATTAGTTTATCAAAAAACCCCATATACGGTTCAGAAACTGGCTTCCAAGTTGGGGTTTGGACAGCCTCTTTGCTCTATTTTCGAGCAGTTTTTGGCCGACTTTGCATCGATTTCATAGGTAACCTTGTTATCTATTATTGAATCTATTTGCTAGGATTCAGAGAGGGTCAGGTAGGCTTTTAGTAGGAATTCGTGGATCACAAATCGATTGAATAACTTAGAAGAAATATGATTGGGAAGTCGGGTACCTGGCTGCGAAGAATAACAGTGTTCTCCCTGGTTGGGTCGGTCCGGCAGCCACTCCGGTGGTCGTGCGGCAGCTACAGTCGCCCGACGGGTTGCGCGTTGCTGTCGAGGTGCTCGAGAGTCGCTGTGGGAGGTCGGGGGTCGATCACGAGAGATTTTTGCTAGCGTTTGTGAGGGACTTCTGTCGATGGGTTATATATACCCGATTCTTTTTTATCCGATTTAAACCCAAATTTGGATTGGTTTCATATATATATATATATATATATATATATATATATATATATATATATATATATATATATATATATAGAGAGAGAGAGAGAGAGAGAGAGAGAGCCCAAACATTAAAAATAACCTAATGGGACCCAAAATATTAATCCAAAAATACTAAAGCTTTAGGAAAAGTATAATTTTGATCAAAACAATATTTTAAAAAAACATATTAAAATAATTTTAATATACATTTAGGGTTTTCTAAATCCAATTTTGAAACTAGATGTAGGGCTCATGCCCGATAATATATTTTTGCTACAGATAACATTTTTAGAAATTGTTTACTATATTAGAAATATTACAAATGGTAATAATAATAATAATAATAATAATAATAATAATAATAATAATATCAATATAACAATAACAACAACAATAATATTAATAATAGTCATTTTATTATTCTACAAGTATATACATGTATGTGTATATACTAACACATTTATATACATACTATGCTAATAGATACTACTATCTAAATAATTATAGTAGTAAAATAATGCGGATAGAAGACAGGTATTCTCTGCTGTTTGTTTGTTGTAAACAAAATATATAATAATAAAAGTAATAATTAACAAATAATAATCATCATAATATGTATTATAAATTTATTAGTAATCGAAATACTACTCTTACTACTATGTTTTCCAATGCACTCAACATTTATTAAATATAATAATTATAGTAAAACAAAGCAAAGTAACAAAACACATGGTTGTGGGAATCTGAAAGAACATTACTAAGAGTAAAAAGGAAGACTGGAGGAAGAGACAAAAATACACATAGAGAGAGAGATGATCAGAAAAAGGAAAAAAGGGAAAGAAAGGAACAGAGTGCTGGTGCTCTTGCTCCTTGACATGAAGAGATCTTGCTCTCAACATGCTTTGTAAAGTTTAGTCCCACATTGGAAAAGCACCATGAGTTATCTCAACATATATATGAGTATGTGTTGTTGGGATATGCACATGGGGTGGTGACCCTAAGGAGGGAACCATGTGGGTGATTTTACTAAAAGAAAAATGATTAATTCCAACAAGGACGTAAGTTGATTTTTGTTGTGTGGGCTCGGACTCGATATGGACTCCAGGTTGTCTCGTGCATGCATGGGAGTGTTCGGGGGGAAGTCGTGGGCTAGCACTCGACTATGTTGATTGTGGGATGATGTAAAACATCAAACTCTATTTGAAAGATGGTGAGGTCTCACTTCACTTTATAAATAGAGCCTCCTTGCCTCCTTTCCAAGATGCACCAAAGAAGAGAGTTAAGGGAGTCCGTAAAGTTTAGGAAGCCCGTTCAAGTCACAAATATTGACTGACGAGCGTTCCAGAAGTTCTCTTGAACTTGCTGGTACCTGGAAGCGGATCGTATAGAGACGAATCTTGCTTTGAGCAACGGTATTTTTTACACCCCAGCAGATTTAATCCTCCTCTTCTTCTTCTTTTGTTTATCTGTAACTCGTTCTTCAGGTTTTAAGACACCTACTGAGTAGGGAGGCCTAACTTTGTTCTTGAGATCTATCTCATTTATGGCACCTACTGTGTAGGCTTGCTAAACTCTCATTTGTGGCACCTACTGTGTAGGCTTGCTAAACTCCTCTTTTATGGCACCTACTGTATAGGTTTGCTAAACTCCTCATTTGTGGCACCTACTGTATAGGCTTGCTGAACTCCTCATTTGTGGCACCTACTGTGTAGGCTTGCTGAACTCTTGTTTTCTATCTATATCTACGTCTCGGAACCAACAATCTCAAAGCAAGATTAGTACGATGGAAAATATTAAATGCTTCACTCCTCCAAACTGACTACTGCAAGTTAGAAAAGTTTGATGGAGAGCATTATCAAGTCTGGAAGAGGAAGGTCTTTCTCACCCTTCAACTCCGAGACGTTGATCACGTGCTCTTTGAAGAGGAACCTACTGTTCCAGATACTGGGTCTGTTGCCGCTATAACTATAACTACTAAACTTCATACGAAATGGAGAAGGAAGAATAGCATTTGTAGGCTTCTGATCCTAAATGCTATAACCTGGCAGAATCCTACTCAAAGAAGGATAGTACGAGAGAAATATGGAAGTCTATGGAAAAGCTGTACGAGGAAGACAAAAACAGGAGTAAGATATTTTTCGTCGAAAAATATCACAAGTGGCTCTTGAAGACAAGAAGGCGATGCTTCCTCAAGTGAAGGAGTTTCTGGAACTTCGTCAGAAACTAGACGATAAAAAGATGTCCCTCGTCGACAAGTTTGTCGTTGGAGGGATCGTCTCAAAACTTCCTGCTGGATGGAATACGTTCTATGCAAGAATGCATCGGAAGAAACTCGAGATCAGTCTGGAAGATCTCTTGCAAGAAATCCACGTTGAGGACGAGATGCGTCCTCAACAGAAGATGAACGCTTTGTCCAAACAATTGGCCGAGGCCAATCTAGTGCAGACGAGAGACTCCAAGGAGAAGCAGACGGCTTCTTACCACAAGAAAGACTTCACTAATCTGAAAGTGAAGGGACCGTCTTTCAAACAGAAGAAGCCCAAGTCCAATGTGACTTGTTTTAACCGTGGCAAGAAGGGCCACTACAATAGTGAATGTAGATCCAAGCCCAAGCAGTCACAGCAAGAAGAGCCTAATAAGGTTTCATTGATTACTGATGATATTGTTATAATTGCTCAGGTCACTTCGGTGGGGGCTGACTCTGACTGGTGGGTAGACACTGGTGCCACCTGCCATGTCTGCTCAAGCAAGTAACCCAGTCAGAGAATATTAATGCAATTTCCAATTCTGCTTATACTCTTGAGTTGTGGCATAACAGACTAGGACATGTCCATTGTAAATGGATAAACAAAATGTCTAGTCTAGGACTTATCTCCAAATATGGGAGAAGGATGGAGAAATGTGAAGTGTGTGCTCAGACTAAGATCATAAGGAAACCCTTTCATTGGGTCAATCGAAGCACAGATCTTCTGGAGTTGGTGCACTCCGATATCTATGACTTCAAACAATTCTCCACGAAGGCCGGGATGAAGTATTTCATAACCTTCATCGATTACTTCTCAAAGTACACGTTCATCTACTTTATAAAAACAAAAGACGAAGCATTCGAAAAGTTCAAGGAGTTCAGGGCTGAAGCTGAAAGGCAAACTGGACAACAACTCAAGAGGTTGAGGAGTGATCGAGACGGAGAATATTAATCTCATAATTTCACATCGTTCTGCAAAGAACATGGAATTATCAACGAGACTACTGCTCCATATTCTCCTCAGTCCAACGGAGTAGCAGAAAGGAAGAACAGAACGTTGACAGAGATGATGAACTCAATATTGTTAACTACGGGTCTTCCAAAGTGCTTTTGGGGAGAAGCTACATTGACGGCCACATTCATTCTGAACAGAGTGTCGTATGCAACTTCTGATATTACTCCTCATGAACTCTGGTTCAAAGTCAGACTCAACTTAAATATCATTCGAGTGTGGGGGTGTCTGGCATACGTAAAACTTCCGGATCTAAAGATTCAGAAACTCGGAACAAGGATTACGAAGACGATATTCTTGGGGTATGCCGAGAAGAGTGACGCTCGAAGAATCCTTGACTTGGAGTCTAACCATGTCATCGAATCTTGTGACGCGGAGTACTTTGAAGACAAGTTTGCAAGGCACAAAAATATTATTCTCGCAGATATTTTTGGAGAATAATGATGGTACAAAAGAAGCTGAGGTTTCCAACAATATCGTAGTCCAAGAAAAAATTGTTGTTGATGAAATAACGTTTGAACCAGAACTCGAAGAGCCGTCAGCCAAGCGAGTGAGGAGACCAAAGGACTTCGGAGATGACTTTGTCACCTATCATGTAGAAGCAGATCCGCTTACCTATGATGAGGCGATGAAGACCAGAGATGCTATCTTCTGGAAGGAGGCAGTAAATGACAAGTATGACTCTATCACCTCCAATAACACATGGGTGTTAGTAGATCTACCATAAGGAGCAAAACTCATCGTATGTAAATGGATCTTCAAGAATAAGATGAAAGCAGATGGAACTATTGACAAGTTCAAGGCCAGGCTGGTAGCCAAGGGGTTTTCTCATAAACAGGGGATAGACTACTTTGACACATACGCTCCAGTAGCGCGGATGACCACCATCAGAATGTTAATTGCTCTAGCAGTAATACATAAGTTGGTGATACATCAGATGGATGTAAAGACAGCATTCATGAATAGCGAGGTGACCAAAGAGATATACATGCAACAGCCAGATGGATTTGTCATCAAAGGTCTTGAAGACAAAGTCTGCAAGTTGGTGAAATCATTGTACGGTTTGAAGCAAGCTCCCAAGATGTGGCATGAAAAGTTTGACAAAGTTATTAGATCAAACGGCTATAGGGTTAGCGAGATGGACAAGTGTGTTTACACGAAGTTCGTTGATGGAAGAGGAGTCATCATTTGTCTGTACGTGGATGAGCTGCTAATCCTAGGAACGGATATAGGCAATATCACGGAGACAAAAAAGTTCCTCTCAACCAAATTTAGTATGAAGGACTTGAGGGATGCAGATATCATCTTGGGCATAAAGAACATCTGGACAGACACTGGAGTGACGCTTCACAATCTCATTACATTGAGAAGATGCTCACACGCTACGGGTATCAGGATCTTCCAGGGATCGATACGCCATACAGGTGTGATCAGAAGCTGAAGCCAAATTCGAGGGAAAGCGTCAGGCAGCTGAATTATTCTAGCATTATCGGGAGTTTGATGTACGCAACTACTGCCACAAGGCCTGACATAGCTTTTGCCGTGGGAATACTGAGTCGGTTCACAAGCAACCCAGGCATTGAGCACTAGAAAGCTGTGAAGCGGGTGATAAGATATCTCAAGAAGACTCAGACATATGCACTGCACTACAGCAGGTATCCGACAGTAGTGGAAGGCTTCAGTGATGCCAGCTGGTGCTCAGAGTTGGAGAGCGAGAGGTCCACTGGTGGATTCATTTTCATAATGGGTGGGGCTGCTATATCATGGAAGTCGAAGAAGAAGACTATGCTCTCGCGGTCTTCTATGGAATCTGAGTTCTTTATACTTGATACCGCAGCGAATGAAGCAGAATGGCTTCGGAAGCTCATGTATGATCTTCCAGTGGTTAGAGCACAGTTACCGGCAATTTCGATATGCTGCGACAACCAAGCAACTGTGACGGTGGAATCAAATGATCTCTTCAACGGAAAGAAGAGAACTGTACGGCTGAAGCACAGAACAATAAACGATCTCATTAAAAGGGGAACTATTGATGTAATTAATATTCGGAGTCAGGAGAACCTGGCGGATCCGTTCATAAAGGGCCTCAAGTGCCAGTTGGTCGATGACACAGTAAGAGAAATGGGCTTGAAGGCATTCTGATATTGTATCTGTATAATCCTACCATAAAGTTTTATGCTATTAGTTCAAAGGAAAATCTACTAAGCATCTAGCTTTTGGTTCAAGGGAGGACCACTGATTAGGAAAATATCAGGTAATAGTGGGTACATAGTCCTGAGGGACATGAATGGGATACGGACCCATAACCACTATTGTCTACTATAGTTCTCTGCGAAGAACATGTCTTGTGGAAAGGATGGCTTAAACGCCTTAATGAGTTCTCAGACAGAGTGAGTGTATGTTGTGCTTTACAGGAAGCACGGTAGCGCAGCACTACAAAGGAGCTCATGGACTCCATGCTATAGTGGGGTGACACCATAATGAGGTTCCCAGGTAGGAATAATGCCTCGGCTTAGCAAGCCATGTAACTGCGGCGTAGCACTGCTTATAGGCAGGTAGCCTAATGTTGTATATTATAAATAAAGAGTGCTAGACAGCACTACAAAGAGACAAGTGTCCTTATGTTACAGTTGCATGACACCACGAAGAGGTACCAGGTAGGGTAAAGCCTCAGCTTCGTAAGCCATGTCATAGTGGTGTAATACCGTACAGAAGCGCAAGGCTTCATGCTGGGTAGTTTGGCACTACAAAGAGGCTTGTGACCTCATGCTACAGTAGTATGACTCTACGATGAGGTACCCAGTTAGGGATAAAGCCTCGGCTTTAAGCAATGTCATAGCGGCGTAGCACCACACGGAAGTGCAAGGCTTCATGCCAAGGACTCTTTAAAAGAACTCACCTAGAGTGTATGGATAGAGATACAGGCCGTCTCTTGAGGGTAAACTTGGAGATGCCCAAAATATATACACCAAAACTAGGATGACACATGGCCTTTAATGTGCACCCAGAAGCACAGATAACTACATTATGTGAGTGGGAAGAATTGCAGCTATGGTGCAGAATTCAAGGCTTAGTCCATTCTTGTATCATACTGTTATTTGACCGATACGAAAAGATTCAAGTCGTGAGCGACATCTATCCTAATACAAAATGGACAGTTACTGTGGGGAACGCTCAACCCTAGACACATATATATAATGAGATATATGGGGGATTGTTGGTGCTCTTGCTCCTTCATGAAGAGAGCTTGCTCTCAACATGCTTTGTAAAGTTTAGTCCCACATTAGAAAAGCACCATGAGTTATCTTAACATATATATGAGTATGTGTTGTTGGATATGCACATGGGGTGGTGTCCCTAAGGAGGGAACCATGTGGGTGATTTTACTAAGAGAAAAATGATTAATTCCAACAAGGACGTAAGTTGATTTTTGTTATGCGGGCTCGGACTCGACACGGACTCCAGGTTGTCTCGTGCATGCACGAGAGTGTTCGGGGGGAAGGCGTGGGCTAGCACTCGACTATGTTAATTGTGGGATGATGTAAAACAACAAACTCTATTTTAGAGTATTGGTGTTTTAGTCCCACATCGGATATGAGAGATGGTGAGGTCTCACTCCACTCTATAAAAAGAGCCCCCTTGCCTTATTTCCAAGATGCACCAAAGAAGAGAGTTAAGGGAGTCCGTAAAGTTCAGGAAGCCCGTTCAAGTCACAAATATTGACTGACGAGTGTTCCAGAAGTTCTCTTGAACTTGCTGGTTCCTAGAAGCGGATCGTATAGAGGCGAATCTTGCTTTGAGCAATGGTGTTTTTTATACCCCAGCAGATTTAATCCTCTTCTTCTTCTTCTGTTTCTCTGTAACTTGTTCTTCGGGTTTTAAGCCACCTACTGAGTAGGGAGGCCTAACTTTGTTCTTGAGATCTATCTCATTTGTGGCACCTACTGTGTAGGCTTGCTAAACTCCTCATTTGTGGTACCTACTGTGTAGGCTTACTAAACTCCTCATTTGTGGCACCTATTGTGTAGGCTTGCTGAACTCCTTATTTGTGGCACCTACTGTGTAGGCTTGCTGAACTCCTATTTTCCATCTATATTCACGCCTCGGAACCAACACAGAGGGTTAGAGAGGAGATCGGGTGAGGAGGAAAAAGGGAGTCTCACCCTGGGGTCGCCCGGCAAGGCGACGCACGAGGATCGACCGATTGCAGATCCGGTGGTGAGCCGCCGAGGTAGAGCCGTTGGTGCTGGCGGCCAGGAAAGCTGCTGTGGGGGCGCTCGGTCGGGGGAACGATCAGCGGGAGCTTCGGGGATGCCAACCTTCCGTGCGGTGGACGTGGAATCGGGTGGCTGTGGCGAGAAGCTAGGAGTCGGCGGCGTGGAGGTGTATGGTGGAGAAGATGGAAGGCGATGGATGTCCGTGGTGACATTGGTTTGATGCAGGTGAAGATGGGGACGGCTGGGGCTTGGCCGGAGTCGATGATGTGGCGAGGGTGACCATGGTAGAGGATAGCCAGAAGGCGTTCATGGTTGTAATGATGGGTTCAGTTGCAGGGAGTTGTGGAGGAGTTGGTAACGGCATTGGGCGCTCGTTGGGTGGCTGGGAGCAGGGGATGGCCGCCGAAAAAATGAGACGCCGGAGCCCTCAGTGGTGACTGGGTGCGGGTGACGAATCTGTAGCTAGGGGTGTGCATCATTTGATGGTCAATCTATTTGGTCACAATCGGAGTCGAAACAAAGTTAATTGATTTGAAAATAATCACAGCCGAACCAAACCAACCAACTGGTCAGTTCGGTTTTGAAATCGATCGACTTAGTTTGGTTTGGGTCTGGTCAGTTGATCGATTTTTATCACAGAAAAAAGTAAATAAAAATTAGTTGCCATTTGATTACTGACATTTGCATTCACATACTTCATATAAAGCTACTGCCAATACTATAGAGCTGCTGCTAATACTAGAAGCTACTACCAAATTTAATACTCATCCATTCATAGACATCACATAAAGTTGTTGCCAACACTTTAGAATTAAGAAGCAGTAAAGCATTCTCATATACAGCAAACCGGCCGATTTAATCATTAAGTGAAGCATCTCAATTTGGTTAGGTTTTATGATTAAATTTGGTGTGAAGCATCTCATACACTGCCAACACTATCGAATTTTAGTAGCTGCGTCCCTAGTCCCGGATGGATGGACCTTAATTAACACACATGTGAAGTGGGTTCGATTTGGTTAGGTTTTAAACGGTTTTTAAATAACCAAACCATCAACCGAACCAAATCGATCGGTTATTTAAAAAGTCCAGATGAACCAATCCAAGCGGATCATCGGTTCAGTTTGGTTCGGATCGATTTGGTTCAAATGTGCACACCCCTATCTGTATCCATGGCTCATTCAGCCATCGAGCTCTGGTAATGGACTTTAAGAAAAGGGATGTCGGGTCTCCTGCAGATGGATGGACGGTCAGGGAAGTCATGGTGAGGTTGCGAAAATGGCGGAGACACAACGTCGCGTGCTCGGTGAGGCAAACATTCAAATACACCAATAAGCTACCCGGCCTGGCGTTTGGGTCACGCACGGTGAAGTGGGACACCAGAGGCTTGCGGTTGTGGTGCTTTCTAGGGTCGGTCGATGAGGCATGGATGGTTGTGAACAAGGATGGACACAGGCAATGGTAGTATTGTGTAGATGTAGAAGTTGGCAGTTACGAGGATTAGAGGAGGTCAGTGATGAAGGAGTCGGGGAAAAGAATTCAAAGGACGTTTATACATGCAATCAAGTTTGCTCCCAAAAGATATGGCTAATCATATGAATTTAAACTAATAGATAGAAATAATATTTAATAAAATTATATCAAAAATTTCAGGTATAATTAAATTCTCCAATTGACTAATTTAAATCGATGTTTGACATAATCAAATAATTGTATAAATTAAATCTGAAATTAAATAATTGACTATCATAATAACTTAAAAATAATATTCGGTGTCACCAAATATTTGTAAAGTATTTTGTATAAATCCCATCTCTATTTAAAATCTATAGGTGAACCTTTTTATTATTCAAAAATATAATTGTGATTTCAAAACCATAGAACTTTTTGAAAGAAAAATAATGACATGTTTTATATTTTCAATAACATGTTATTCCCGAAACAGATCTTTTAATGGAAAACGAAAATCTCGAACTCTTATTTCCAGAGAGACAAAAAACTCGTTCTCCTAAGAGAGAGATAAATACTCGTTCTCAACCGAAATTGATGCAACGAGATGAATGATTGCTCTCAACCGGAGTTGATGCAACGATATGAATAATCGCTATCAACCGGAGTTGATGCAAAGAATTTGCTGGGGTGATAAATATCACCATTGCTCAAAGCAAGATTCGCCCGATTGCGATCACTCTAGGTGAGTTCTTTTAAAGTATTTTTGGCTTGAAGTATTTTGCTTTATTGCGGTGCTACACCGCTATAACATAGCCCGAAGCCGAGACCCTGTCTCATGTAGTGTCATACAACTTGTAGCATGAGGCCCAGCCTCTTTGTAGTGCCAAACTATCTAGCATGAAACCTTTCGCTTCCTTGCAGTGCTATGTCGCCGTGACATGGCTTGCAAAGCTGAGGCCCTACCTCATGTGATGTCACCAACTGTAACATGAGGCCCAGCCTCTTTGTAGTGCTACGTACCACTCTTCATTGCACAGCATTAGGTCCTCTTGCCTATGTATGGTGCTACACCGTTGTGACTTAGCCCAAAATCGAGGCTTTACCCTAACAAGGTACCTCATATGGTGTCACCCCACTGTAGCATGGAGTACTATGCTCATTTGTAGTGCTGTGCTACCCATGTTTCCTGTAAAGCATATCAGATATCCCAGATGCCTGAGAACTCATTAAGGCTTCCAAGCCATCCTCCTACAGGACTTTGTTCTTTGTAAAGAACAATTAGTAGACAACAGTGGTTCTGGATTCATAACCCCGCAACATCCCAAAGGATTTGCCCACTGTTTTTGATATTCTTCCACTCAATCGTTAGATGCCTAGTAGATTTCTCTTTGAACTAATAGCATAAAACTTTATAGTAGAATTACAAAGACAAAATATCATAGTGTCTTCAAGCCTATCTTACTTGCTGTGTCTTCAACCAGCTGGCGCTTGAGACCTTTGGTGAACGGATCTGCCAGATTCTCCCGACTCCGAACATCCACTACGGTAATGACTCATCTTTTAATAAGATCATTTACCGCCATGTGTCTTAGACGTACAGTCCTCTTCTTGTCATTGAAGAGGTCATTCGATGCCACCGCTGCAGTCGCCTGGTTGTCATAGTATATCGATACCGCCAGTATCTGTGCACCAACTATTGGAAGATCATACATGAGCTTCTGACGCCATTCTGCTTCATCCGTTACAGCCGCCAGTGCATAGAACTCATACTCCATAGAAAAGTGAGACAACATAGTCTGCTTCTTCGACTTCCACGATATAGCAGCTCCGCCCATTGAGAAAATATATCCTCCTATAGACCTCTCATTCTCTACTTCTGAGCACCAGCTTGCATCATTGAAGTCCTCCACTACTTTTGGATCTTCGCAGTAGTGCAGTGCATACTTCTGAGTCCTTTTGAGGTATCTCATGATCCTCTTCACAGCTTTCCAGTGCTTCACACCTAGATTGCTCGTGAACTGACTCAGCATCCCCATGGAAAAAGCTATGTCAGGATTTATGGCAGTAGTTGCATACATCAAACTCCCGATGATGCCAGAGTACTCCATCTGTTTGACGCTTTTCCTTGGATTTGGCTTCAGCTTCTTGTCACACCTATAAGGCGTATCGATTCCTGGAAGATACTGATACCCATAGTGTATAATCATCTTCTCAATATAATGAGACTGTGATAATGCCACACCAGTTTTTGTTCGGATGATCTTTATCCCCAGGATAACATCAGCTTCCCCTATGTCCTTCATGCTGAACTTAGATGAGAGGAACTTCTTTGTCTCAATGACACTTGCTAGATCTGTACCCAAGATCAGCATGTCGTCCACGTACAGACAAACGACAACTCCTTTCCCATCAATAAATATTTTGTACACACACTTGTCCGTCTCGCTGACCATGTAGCCGTTTGATCTTATGACTATATCAAACTTCTCATGCCACATCTTGGGAGCTTACCTCAGACCATACAGAGATTTTACCAACTTACAAACTTTGTCTTTGAGGCCCTTGATGATGAATCCTTCTGGCTGTTGTATGTAAATCTCTTCGATCAATTCATCATTCAGGAAAGCGGTCTTAACATCCATCTGATGGATTACCAGCTTGTGAAATGCGCTCAGAGCAATCAACATCCTAATGGTCATCATCCGAGCTACTGGAGCATATGTGTCAAAATAATTGATCCCCAACTTCTGAGAAAACCCCTTGGCAACTAACCTTGCCTTGAACTTGTCAATAGTTCCATCGGTCTTCATCTTCTTCTTGAAGATCCACTTACATCCGATTGGTTTTACTCCTTCAGGCAGATCGATCAACACCCACGTGTTGTTGGAGGTTATCAAGTCGTACTCATCATTAATAGCCTCCTTCCAGAAGACAGCATCTCTGATCTTTATCGCCTCATCATAGGTAAGCGGATCTGCTTCCACATGATAGGTGACGAAATCCTCTCCGAAGTCCTTCTGTCTCCTCACTCGCTTAGATACAGGTTCTGTCAGTTCTGGTTCAATAGTTGTTCTTGCATCAACATCATCTTCTTGGAATACCTCTTCGTAAGGAACTTGAGCCTCCTAAGCACTCACATTATTCTCCAGAATGTCTACGAGAACAATGTTCTTGTGCCTTATGTCACGATCTGCACCCATTTTTTTCGGATACGAGACGTGTCCAAGCCAGCCTACGCCGTAAAGTCGACGGTAGAACGTTGTCACGGCCAAGATGCTCAAAATCACAAGAAATGCTTATTCACATAATTAATTTAATTTACAATGATCACAAGTTTTACTTTTGCAGAAAAATATAAACTTGTACAAATATTTGAATGACTACAACTCAACTATCTAGCTAGCTCTAGGCTTTTGTCTGCATGTACACCCGAACTCTCCATGCTAAGTGAATCCACGACTAACCTAAAAAATATTGGTTTTCAGTCAGGAATGGAACGAGCACAATTCACTGAATGCAATTTCAATAAATGAAAATGACTATACAACAGAGGTTAGACATCAGTTACGTATTTTTAAAAATAAACAGAAAAGACAAAAAATCAATAGCCATAGACAAAAATACTTTTCTCAGTGTTAGAAGTACCTTTGATATGTGATCAGTCTGGGACACTACACCGCGAGGTCTACGAGGTCTACTTGCACGAAAAATAAACAATGTCTACGAGGTCTACTTGCATAAATTAAACAATGTCTACGAGGTCTACTTGTATAAATTAAATAATGTCTACGAGGTCTACTTGCAGAAATTAAATAATGTCTACGAGGTCTACTTGCAGAAAATAAACAATGTCTACGAGGTCTACCGCATGAAAATAAACAATGTCTACAATGTCTACTGCATGAAAATACACAGTATCTACGAGGTCTACTTACAGAAAATAAACAATATTTACGAGGTCTACTGCATAAAAATAAACAATGTCTACGAGGTCTACTGCATGAAAATAAACAATGTCTACGGTCGGATCACACATCCTTGGTACTTCTCATTCCCGATTCAAAAATTTATAATAGAATATAAAAATCACATAACCAATGGCCAATCAATGAAATATGGTGAAGATCAATATTGAAATGCAGACAATAAACTGTACTCGTCTGGGGTCCTTAGCTGGTGAAACCGATAATTCCATTGAGTCCCGAATAGTTCGATTAGCCTAGGGTCGACATGGAGTAGTCAGAAACACATGAAATAGGAATGTATGACCAGTCATGATCAAGATGAAAATCGAAGAGAAATTTGATAAGTAAACTCTTATAACTACTTTAGGAAAAATAGTTTTGACACTTGAAACTATACGGTAATAGGCAAAATATAAATATGTTTGAAAGTACGGATAACCGGTTTTTGGTCAAAGCAATAATTTTAGATAGAAAAACATTAAAAATAATATTTTTGAGGTTAATAAGCTGTATTTAAAATATTAGAAATATATATATATATATATATATATATATATATATATATATATATATATTTTTTTTAGAAATATATATATATATATATATATATATATATATATATATATATATATATATATATATATATATATATATATATATAAAATATATATATATATATAACTATTTAGAAATACCTTTAAGAGCATAATAAATATTTGAAAACTGATTAAGAAAATATATAAAAAAATTGTTTATAACTTCCTTTAGGGAGTCATTATGATAGTTGAAAATATTTTCCACTAGCGAAAATAACTTTTGTTATGAATACTTTTAAAATCCGAAAAATCAATTTAGGGCTAGAACCCTAATTTGTCAAACATAAATTTTTAGGCTAAAAAGCCATAACTAGAATATCACAACACAATAATAATAGGACTACTAACCCTATTTCATGTAGGGTCTACACTCATTAATATATTTTATCACAATTATAATTGTTGGAAAATACCTAATGTATAATATTTATTAAAATAATATCTATAGAAAAATAATATTAATGGGTTAATGTAATACTATATACAGTAATGAGTAAATAAAAGAAGCAACAGGGCTGAATGCTAAATAACTCCTCTTTTTCCCCAAACATGTCATTTAGTTCAGAGAGAGAGAGTCAGAAAGAGGGAAGAACGATGGAGAGAGGGAGAGAGCGCGGGAGAAGAACACGAGGGTGCTCACCGGTGGGGATCGGTGTGGAACGGCCGACCGCTGGGCGGTGCAGGCACTGGCGCCGTCGACGCGGCGAGAGTTCGATGGTCGGTGGTGTTCACCAAGCTCGAGGCGGCTGGAGAGCGCTCGCGCGTCGGGCTCGGCTGCGACGGCGTGCGGCGTTGGAGGAGGCGGAGCTCTGGAGGGTGGCGCCCTCCGCGACGCTGCCGGCGTAGGGTCACGACGCGCTAATCGCCAGTGGCGCTAGGGTCCGCTGTGGTGCGGCCGACAGTTTACTCGCAGATGATGGTGCTATGGCATCTGTGGTGGTCGTCGATGGTCACCAACACCACGGTTCGGTTCTCAGGTGAGAGGCGTACCCTTTGGTATTAGTCTGGGTCGACGACTCGACAGTCGCCTCGATGATGGTCATCTCGACGTTGTGAACCGAGGGAATGGTTGAAAAATGGTCGCAGCTTCTCCTGTGATGGGGATGATCTATTCGATCTTCATGGATGAGTTGGCTGCAGTTTTCCTCTTGTATCGAGAATAGCGGCTCGACACGGAGGTGTCTAATACACGAAAATCCGTCGTCGACTCCATGAGAATATGGTTGGGTAGGAGATTAGGGGGTCTATGGGTGTTATGGTGTCGGGAAGAGGCAGGGGTGGCCATGGCGATGCTGTGGTGATGGCGATGATGAGGAATATGGTTTGATCACTTCGCCAGAAAAAGTGTATCGATGTACATTATATGTAGAGGATGAGAGAGGCTTTCTCTCTCCATATTTAAATGTATATTGTAGGAAGGGATGGGACCCAAGGATACTATATATTTAATATATAGGGAAAATGGGTGGAACCAAGGAGAGTTGGTGATAAAGATGGGTGTTCGAATATTCTGTGATGATTAGGATAGGGCTTCCTATATTGGTGTCAAAAGACTCAAAACTCCTAACTAGATAAGATCTTAGAATTTGTATTAGGTAACTCTTTACCCTAATTTAATTCAAAATCAATATTTAAAACAAAACTAATCTAATCACTTTCATATAAATAATATTATATATATATATATATATATATATATATATATATATATATATATATATATATATATATATATATATATATATATATCACTTTCATAAAAAAAAAATATATATCACTTTCATATAAATAATATTATATATAAATAATATTATATATATATACATATATATATAAAAATATATATATATATATATATATATATATATATATATATATATATATATATATATATATATATATATATATATACTCGATAACATTAATTTATTTAAATCTTAATCGAATACTTAATTACTACAATAATTCAAAATAACATTCAATTTAATCATATAAATTCAAATCAATAATATTAATTTCTATTTTAAAGCATATAATTATAAATCAAATCTAACTTGAAGTTTCCTCATAATAGTAATTTGAAATAATATCTAAATATTATCAAATAGTATTTCTAACAGAAATCATAAAATTGATTCTTTAAAATAATTGATAGTAATATACCAAATACTTTTCTAGTATAAATATCAAAATTTGTAAAAAATAATAGTTGATACAACAATTCTAGAATATTTTTCTATAAATACAAAATTTGTTTAATAATTTAACAAATTCTTCCGTCAATCAAAATATCTATAATAAAATTTTAAAATAAAAGTTATTTTCTATCTAGAAATATTTAAAGCTAGAAATAAATAAATAATAATAATTCAAAATTCGGAAAGAGGGGTTACAAATCTACCCACCTTAGAAATAAATTCGTCCTCGAATTTGAGGACTACCAGGATAGACGGGCTTGGTAGCTTGGTGAAGAGGTAGGAAAAATGGTAGGAAACATTGATCAAGTAGATATACAGAAAAATTTCTCTAATAGGAGATTGATCAGCTATGGTGAAGATAAGAGGAGTAGATAGATATGACTTGTGGTTTGAATCTTGGGCTACGGTCTTGAATCCTATAATGCTTTAAATCGTTCAAAAAAAAATCCGACACTAAATGTAGCAATGACCCCAAGGATAATTTGTTCAACGAAGACTCTACCCACCTTAGGTCATACTACTCCTCAAGCTAAATCTTATGTCGCTAAAACTTTATAATCATCCAACTAATTGCTAAATTGTTACCAATAGATATCCACTGCATATGACATCTATAATCATCTCCTATCTATCAGGCAATCCAAAAATTTCAAGCAACAAATTTACACAAGTAGCTAAGAAATATTGGTACATTCTAATAAGCATGACCTTCGCCGCTCTGCAATAGGGAGGACAGAAAAATAAGGAAGAATAATCGAGAGTAATTATGAAGTTTCAAGAGCAGTAGAGGGTTTCCAATGATGCAGACAGAAAGAATATTTATGAACCATTGACTTATTTGCTAGATTAGGCTACTCTAGTCCAGTCACTTGCTAAATCGAAGAACCATTCATTTCTCAAAGGAGCTTGAAATCCGCGCAATGCAGAAGTTCCGTTCTCGAAATTTAATCTAAACAAGGTTCCATGATAGAACAAAATTTGAGAAATTGAGATCGTGATCTTTTTCGTGTTATTTAAACACACGTGCAAGGGATATAAATGAAATACAAGATCATATCGCGACTTCCAGGTAGATGGAATATTTGTTACGAATGACTTTACATTCTAAGAGGTAGGAACTACATAATAGGTATAGGGCCTATTTCAAAAGTTCGGTTTATAGTCCAATATGGTGGTATGCATGGATGGGTTTTACTGGGTCTTAATGGGTTCCCTAATCGGACATCAATCATTGGTTGGATGAACCCTAGATTCCAAACTATATTGACTGGACAAGTTTCCAATGATAAAACTATTTCTACTAGGCTAGGGTAACCTAGAATAGGTTTCCACCCAAGTGGTTGAGCTAGTTGCCAGTCAGGTTGGTTAGCTAGGTCCCTAAAGCCCAAAATTGTGCCTTCAGTGACTTTTGTGTTTAAGTTTCACGAGAAGACTCAATTGAGTGGCACACTAGTAACATGTGCAT
Source organism: Iris pallida (assembly GCA_029216955.1). Classification (NCBI taxonomy): domain Eukaryota; kingdom Viridiplantae; phylum Streptophyta; class Magnoliopsida; order Asparagales; family Iridaceae; genus Iris; species Iris pallida. The sequence continues at coordinate 1,007,669 of JANAVB010004000.1, read as the reverse complement.
AGTTGGCTTTGAGTAGGTCACAACCATATATTGGGTCTAATGGTTTAAGTCAGGTCTCTAATTGTAGTCGGGAAGTATACAGGTATTATGGTAAGGGTCATAGCTAATCCTTTTTACCTGAAAGTCGTATCATAAAAATAGAGTACAAGAGGACGTGTTTGAGTGGGACATAATATACCTAGATGAAGGTGGTCTCATCTAGACCTTGTATATGAAATTTGTTGGGAGGTAACAGCTGGTCTTGTGCTCCTATTATTAATGACAAGGCCGGGGACACAAAATGATCTAAATGGAAAGTGGGAGTCCATGGGGCACTAATTAACATCCTAATGGGAATTATTCTAATCACTCGGTAATCCTCGTATATCCCAAAATTTTAGAAGGATTACAATCTACCTACCTTAGAAGCTAGGACATAGTTTTAGGAATAGTGAGGTTAGAAGGATTCTAAAGTTCGGATATTGTACCTTGACTCATGTTAATAAAGAATAAGGTATGACGTAACGGGGTACGGTAGATATAAGTCCAGTCAAGGATTGTTCCTCAATAAATGGGAAACGAGTAACTCAAGGCAAGGTTCTAGTCACAAGGCTATCCGATGGTAGCTACACTTGTATATACAACTATCGTAGCCATGGGGATACTCGGTATCTATCTATCATTTACGAGCTTTCGTCTTTCCAAATTGGTGAAAGATAAAAATAATAAAGAGTTCAAGAAGGATGTCACTGAATACAATTATGTGATTCAAAGGCGAATGTATAATTCAAGAAGAATTGTCAATGCAGTTGCGGATGAGATCCTAGAGACATCTACGTCTCAATCCACGTTGATTAATCAGTGGGAGATTGAACCGAGTGCACTAAGGTTGATCAGACCGTAATACATCGATTCTGATTAGATAATATGTTAGTAGACGTCCCCACTAAACATATGTCTTGAATCAAGCTCGAGAACAGAGTGAGCTTGTAAAACTAGGCTGTGATAGCAACATTGGTCAAGATAGTCAAAACACCAATATGCGAGATTTTTGAAAGGAGGCACAAGTAGTTCAAGTTTTGTGAGAATCAAAACCTTACCCGGTGTTCTTGCTTATACAGTCTTCCTACTACCTTCTTATCCATAATGCCCTGGTCGACTAAGGGGTTATGAACCTCTAAATTCTATATTCTAGGTAAACCTACTAGTGTCAGTCAAAATACATCGTCAACAGATCACAAGGACCACGGAATGCTAGGTCGAAAGACACGCTACCCAACTTATAAAACTTTTACTAGTGTTGGATTTGGATCTTATGGGACACACAGGGCATTTCCTATAGTACCCTAAACTTGTAATCACGTCTGAAGTCATTTTATCGAGAATTATGCCTCGTCCGTATACTCGAGCTGTGGTAAACCCTTGGTTTCATAACACAAATATGCTACAAAATCGAACATTTCTTAACTCTATCTGATATTGTCCCAAGGGTAACTACGATCAAAGAGGACCACTAGCCATAGTTTTAGCATTATCCTATCACCTATATTTTTTTAAACTAATTTCACCTCTAGGGGTCGCGTCTCGCCAGTGCGCTGCTGGCTGCAGTAAATCCATAGTCTCCATAGTTCAAATAAATGGCGACAGTACGCTGCTGTCCTGTCATTATGAGTTAACTAACATTCCTTTAACTATACCTGTAAAAAAATTCATGAGCTTCTAGAGATTCAAACAAGTTGACTATGAAATAAAGCGTAAGTATTTGTCCTATCATTCACAACCCTTTAAAATAAAAGATTTAACAGGGAGGAATAACTGAAGACAAAAGGGATATAAACATACTAATATCTATTTCATGTGTATTCTAATTATTTTGAATCGAAACTAACTCGAGGTCCATATATGGATAACATAATCAGAATTTACATAAAAATAACAATTCTTAAGGCAAAATAGGAACTGAATACGCAATTCGGACAAAGATATGAGGATGATATCTAAAGAGGCAAAGAGGAGGAATTGAACAATTTATCAAGGTTAGATCATTAATTCTAGGAAGCCAGGATCATATCGTCATATTAAGAGGTAATAGTGTACCTATGGGGATCTGATAACTATCATAATTAATAACTCCTCTAAATTGCATGGCCTAGACTACCCATCGGTGAATTTGTATAGGGGAGTCCTAGTCCTGGTCATTCTCTTAAATTAAATAAATCCTAATTCGTGAATGAGCATTTCCGTGTCGCAGGCTCGCAATAGTACGACTAACTTAAGTACTATCACGAGTTCGCATGATTTGCGAAAACAGACCTGTATGGGCCACCACAAAAACTTGTCACGACCCGTACCCTTTTTTTCGGATACGAGACATGTCCAAGCGAGCCTACGCCGCAGAGTCGGCGGTAGAATGCTGTCACAGCCAAGATGCTCAAAATCACAAGAAATGCTCATTCATAAAATTAATTTAATTTATAATGATCACAAGTTTTGCTTTTGCAGAAAAATATAAACTTGTACAAATATTTGAATGACTATAACTCAACTATCTAGCTAGTCTCTAGGCTTTTGTCTTCATGTACACTCGAACTCTCCATGCTAAGGAATCCACGACTAACCTAAAAAATATTGGTTTCCAGTCAGGAATGGAACGAGCACAATTCACTGAATACAATTTCAATAAATGAAAATGACTATACAACAGAGGTTAGACATCAGTTACGTGTTTTTGAAAATGAACAGAAAAGACAAAAAATCAATAGCAATAGACAAAAATACTTTCTCCACTGTTAGAAGTACCTTTGATATGTGATCAGTCTGGGACACTACATCGCGAGGTCTACGAGGTCTACTTGCACGAAAAATAAACAATGTCTACGAGGTCTACTTACATAAATTAAACAATGTCTACGAGATCTACTTGCAGAAATTAAAAAATGTCTACGAGGTATACTTGCAGAAAATAAACAATGTCTACAAGGTCTACTGCATAAAAATAAACAATGTCTACGAGGTCTACTGCATGAAAATAAACAATGTCTACGAGGTCTACTTGTAAAAATAAAAAATGTCTATGAGGTCTACTGCATGAAAATAAATAATGTCTACGAGGTCTACTGCATGAAAATAAACAATGTCTACGGTCGGATCACACATCCTTGCACTACAACAAAAAGACCTATTAATGACGCTCGACAAGGAGTTTTAATGACGGCTGATACATAAGCGTTATCAAGTTGAGAAATACCTTTTTTCTATGACGGTTTGGGCTAATTCTGGGCTTTTATAACGTTTATAAAACAAAACGTCATTAATATTTTAGAGCGGTGGCAAACTTGTAATTCTTTCACTATATAAAAGCTCAGTGGGAGAGAGAAAATTCATTTCTCAGCATCTCTCCTCCTCAAACCTCTTCTCCCCCAATTTTCCACTTTTTATTTTCCCTCCTTTTCGGTTCGACTCTAATTTCTCTCCCAAACTCCAGATCTACGCAAAGGTTCGATTTTTCTTCCAATTTTTCTTTGGGAATACATATCCTCCTTTTCGAATGGCAAAGGAAAAGTGAAGAGAAGGAGAAGAATATAAAGATGGCGAAAGTGACTTCCAAGTTGGAGCTGAAGCCACTTCCCTATGCACTGGTATTTTCTCTTCCACTACGTCTCACGGACACAAAGCATCGATCTTGGCACGTCCTATACGTGTCCGATGCAACACTACACGGTACTGATTTTTTGAGGAGTGTTTGATTTGGTTTGTTTAGGAGTCGCTGGAGCCCCACATGAGCAGGGAGACGCTGGAGCTCCACTGGGGGAGGCACCACAGAGAGCACGTGGAGGCGCTGAACAAGCTGATAGAGAGGAGCGAGCTCGAGGAGATGGAGATGGAGCTGGAGGAGATTGTGCTCTCTTCCTACAACAAAGGAAATATTCTCCCTCCTTTCATCCACGCAGCACAGGTTGACTCCACCATGTGTTTGACACTTTGTCCTTTGTAAAAATTCCTAGCGATTGTTTTATCGTAAAGATTGTCGCTTTACATAGTTTTCCCTTAATTTTGTTATTCGCTTACCCTTATTAGAGGTTATTTGGAGTATAAACTGCGACGAGGACGTTATTTGATTCTGCTTAGAATAAAATAAACTAACCCTTGGCTCGAGTTGTTGCCAACGAAATATGTAAAAGGACTAGAATGTCTCCAGGATTTTTTATTAAGCATAAAAAGATATGGTAGAGGAAATGAGGACAATGGAGACGAGGTCTGCATCCAAGGAGGAGGAACAGATGGTGAACTTATAAGGGATGATGGGGAGGAAAACACGACGAAGACAATTAGGGCGGTGGAGGAGAGATTGGTTTAATGGTGATCATGGCAATGACTAGTAAGGTTAGATAGGGAGATTGTAAGACTAGGGCTTGTAGATTGGAGACGGGTTGCAAAAGCTCATTATGGCAATTTATGGGAACTGAAGAGCAAAGAGGTACAAAATGGTGGAAAATAATGCCATAGTTAAGGTTTGCGAGATTTTCTTTGTGTATTTAACCATGGGTCTTCGTAACCGATAAAGTTCATAGTTTCCAGGATGTCCAAGCAAATAACAAGATTTAGGGGATGGACGGGAACTGAGGGCTTACAGGATCAGGATCCCTTTAAAAATGTCGTTGGTTCAATATTGGTTCCTCTAATATCAATCGAATTGGGATTTGACATCTTTCCAATCTGCGTGAATTATAATGATTTTACCAATTTTGTTGCCCAAAACCTCCTATATATATTGGAGCTAATACTTTTTTCTGTATCCCTTTGCTAATGGTGATCTCTCTCTTCTTGCATTATTTGCAGATCTGGAACCATAACTTCTTTTGGCAATCAGTGAAACCAGGTGGCGGAGGGCGGCCTTCTGGAGTCCTCCTTAAATTGATAGAGAGGGACTTTGGCTCGTTTGAAGGAATGGTCAAAGAGTTTAAACGAGTCGCATCATCACAATTTGGTTCTGGTTGGGATTGGCTTGTGTGTAAGTGCTAAGAAGTCTCTATTCCTTAATGCTGTCCGGCTAATAATCATCACCTTGGATGTTTTATACAACCTAATTTTTGTTCCTTATTGTATTTATCTTAAAATTGCTTCAGACAAAGCGAACCAGTTAGGTGTGGGAAATGCTGTAAATCCTCTCCCGTCAGAAGAGGACAATAAGCTTGTGGTAGTAAAGTCTCCAAATGTAGTGAACCCCCTCGTTTGGGATTACTCTGTACGTATACTGCTAAAGCATTTTCATTTTAGTTGTTCACCTTTTCTGTATTCTATTTTAGCCCTAATATCTGGTAGGAGGATGGCACAACATTACAGCGGGATGCATATGTTAAGGAATGCAAGAAACTGTATAGTGTAGCTAATAATTGAATGAATGTCATTCTAACTTGTGACCATGTGAAGGACGCTACAACGCCTTTAAGAACATGACATCAAAATTAGGAACCATAAAACAACTAGGAGAAAATGCAGTTGTCTTTGTTAAGTACGACTTATAAATGAGTTAGTGATGGGAATGACAAGATCAATGATCTGGTTCTTTGGACTCAGCATTTACTGATGAGTGGAACATTAGGAATGGAAATCTTTGCAACCTAAACGGAGTTCACTAGTGGATGCTTGTTCAGAAAAAAATAGACGCTAAATTTTGATTAGAGTATGATCTAATTTATTAAGACTCTTGTCCAAATATTTATAGTAAATACAATATTTGTGAGAAGACATAACTAATCCTAAAAATGCAAATTACATAAAATGCAGAAAATAAAGCCTGGCATTGTATCTGGTACAGACCAGATCGAATTATTTAAGAAAATGGTGCAACCATACATATAAGCATGCATTTGTACGACAAATGCATCTATTTAAACATGAACCCATGTCAGGTAGGTATATGTCCCTGCATCACATTCCCTAGAAGGTTCTCACGTTGAATATTTTTTCAGAGACCTAGAAAAAAGGCATTTGCTATTGAGATGGGTCATATCACTCGTCCAATACTTCTTTGAAGGCTTGTTTCCACCCGACCTCGATTGTGCAATCATTTTAGAATTAACAATATTTAGCTAGATTATGAGGATGACATATGATACATAATAGATACTGATGTTTTGACCTAAAACACTATTGTTTTTGTATCCAATTGAATAACTTGTTCATGCTTGAACTATTTGGGGGCAATTGCTGATGCTTTAGCGATGAGCAGTACTTTGGTTTTGCAAAATGTGATGGCCTAGGGAAGCTTTCTCAAGGAGCCAAATGCCTTCTATATATATAGCTAGCTCTCTCATTATTTTTAATACCTTGAGCAAATTAATACCTTAAGCAAAGTTCTTTTTTGCTCTACTCGTAATTAAATTGCTGGCATATTTTTTTTCTGGAATTGCTTATATTGATTGTGTACTGGTGCTTCAAGTATTCCTTACAATGATGTCAAACTTTATCAAGTACAATGCTTGTGGAGATAGAATCGACTCTGGTATGGTGGTTTTGCAGGAGGATACAGCGAAGCCGGGGCAAGCACCACGTCCTGCTGGAGCTGCAAACTCCGTTCGCCCATGAGGTTCCATGTTTCGATTGCGATATAACATTCCAGAGTTTTCTTTGAGGCTTTTGATACTGAAAGGCTGCTTCATGCAACACTACTTCTCTTTGGGACTTCCGATATCTTCAAGAGATGGCAGAGAGAAGATCCATGGTCAGAATCTACTTAAGTAAATATTTCTAATAATTTGGTTAGCAAAAGAGAGATTTATTCCTATTTTTTGGGTACATTCTGTATTTGAATATTCAATGTAATGAAGATGTTGATATGTACTTTATTTTGAGAAATGTAATAAAGATGGTGACATATAATGTTAAGTTTTTTGGAATATAATATATACTGTGCAGTATAGAGCATTATAAATATGCTAATTTGAATAGTATAAAGTGTTATAAATGTGCTGCATTGAGCCTATACATATTATCTATTTATGACATTTTAAAATTGTTTTGAATTGTGCACTATATATTAACTATTCATAACGCTTTTATAGAAACTATTCATGACGGTTATTTTATGACGCTTTTAAAAAACATTTATAACACCCGTTTTCATAACGGTTGCTGTGGGAAAAAAACGTCATGGTTCGTCATCAATGACGCTTTTTAGCCGTCATTAAAAGGGTTTTTTGTTGTAGTGTTGGTACTTCTCATTCCCGACTCAACAATTTATAATAGAATATAAAAATCACATAACCAATGGCCAATCAATAAAATATAGTGAAGATCAATATCGAAATGCAGACAATAAACTGTACTCGCCTGGGGACCTTAGCTGGTGAAACTGATAATTCCATTGAGTCCCGAATAGTTCGATTAGCCTAGGGTCGACATGGAGTAGTCAGAAACACAGAAAATAGGAATGTATGACCAGTCATGATCAAGATGAAAATTGAAGAGAAATTTGATAAGTAAACTCTTATAACTACTTTAGGAAAAATAGTTTGACACTTGAAACTATACGGTAATAGGCAAAATATAAATATGTTTGAAAGTACGGACAACCGGTTTTTGTTCAAAGCAATAATTTTAGATAGAAAAACATTAAAAATAATATTTTTGAGGCTAATAAGCTGTATTTAAAATATTATATACATATATATATATATATATATATATATATATATATATATATATATATATATATATATATATATATATATATATATATATATATACCTTTAAGAGCATAATAAGTATTTGAAAACTGATTAAGAAAATATAGAAAGAAAATTTGTTTATAACTTCCTTTAGGGAGTCATTATGATAGTTGAAAATATTTTCCACTAGCGAAAATAACTTCTGTTATGAATACTTTTAAAATCCAAAAAATCATTTAGGGCTAGAACCCTAATTTGTCAAACATATATTTTTAGGCTAAAAATCCATAACTAGAATATCACAACACAATAATATTAGGACTACTAACCCTATTTCATGTAGGGTCTACACTCATTAATATATTTTATCACAATTATAATTGTTGGAAAATACCTAATGTATAATATTTATTAAAATAATATCTATATAGAAAAATAATATTAATGGGTTAACGTAATAATATATACAGTAATGAGTAAATAAAAGAAGCAACAGGGCTGAATGCTAAATAACTCCTCTATTTCCCCAAACCTGTCATTTAGTTGAGAGAGAGAGAGAGTCAGAAAGAGGGGAGAACGATGGAGAGAGGGAGAGAGCGCGGGAGAAGAACACGAGGGTGCTCACCGGTGGGGATCGGCGTGGAACGGTCGACCGCTGGGCGGTGCAGGCGCTGGCGCCGTCGACGCGACGAGAGTTCGATGGTCGGTGGTGTTCACCAAGCTCGAGGCGGCTGGAGAGCGCTCGCGCGTCGGGCTCGGCTGCGACGGCGGGCGACGTTGGAGGAGGCGGAGCTCTGGAGGGTGGCGCCCTCCGCGGCGCTGCCGGCGTGGGGTCACGGCACGCTAACCGCCGGTGGCGCTAGGGTCCGCTGTGGTGCGGCCGACAGTTCACTCGCGGACGACGGTGCTATGGCATCTGTGGTGGTCGCCGATGGTCTCCAACCCCACGGTTCGATTCTCAGGTGAGAGGCGTACCCTTTGGTATTGGTCTGGGTCGACGACTCGACAGTCGCCTCGGTGATGGTCATCTCGACGTTGTGAACCGAGGGAATGGTTGAAATCTGGTCGCAGCTTCTCCTGTGATGGGGATGAGCTATTCGATCTTCATGGATGAGTTGGCTGTGGTTTTCCTCTTGTATCGAGAATAGCGGCTCGACGCAGAGGTGTCTAATACACGAAAATCTGTCGTCGACTCCATAAGAATATGGTTGGGTAGGAGATTAGGGGGTCTGTGGGTGTTGTGGTGTTGGAAAGAGGCAGGGGTGGCCATGGCGATGTTGTGGTGATGGCGATGATGAGGAATATGGTTTGATCACTTCGCCAGGAAAAGTGTGTCGATGTACATTATCTGTAGAGGATGAGAGAGGCTTTCTCTCTCCATATTTAAATGTATATTGTAGGAAGGGATGGGACCCAAGGATGCTATATATTTAATAGATAGGGAAAATGGGTGGAACCAAGGAGAGTTGGTGATAAAGATGGGTGTTCGGATATTCTGTGATGATTAGGATAGGGCTTCCTATATTGGTGTCAAAACTCCTAACTAGATAAGATCTTAGAATTTGTATTAGGTAACTCTTTACCCTAATTTAATTTAAAATCAATATTTAAAACAAAACTAATCTAATCACTTTCATATAAATAATATTTTATATATATATATATATATATATATATATATATATATATATATATATATATATATATATATATACTCGATAACATTAATTTATTTAAATCTTAATCGAATACTTAATTACTACAATAATTCAAAATAACATTCAATTTAATCATATAAATTCAAATCAATAATATTAATTTCTATTTTAAAGCATATAATTACGAATCAAATCTAACTTTAAGTTTCCTCATAATAGTAATTTGAAATAATATCTAAATATTATCAAATAGTATTTCTAACAGAAATCATAAAATTAATTCTTTAAAATAATTTATAGTTATATACCAAATACTTTTCTAGTATAAATATCAAAATTTGTAAAAATAATAGTTGATACAACAATTCTAGAATATTTTTCTATAAATACAAAATTTGTTTAATAATTTGACAAATTCTTCCGTCAATCAAAATATCTATAATAAATTTTTACAATAAAAGTTATTTTCTATCTAGAAATATTTAAAGCTAGAAATAAATAAATAATAAAAATTCAAAATTCGGAAAGAGGGGTTACACCTTACAAACTTATCTTCAAAGAATTTTGTGTCGCGAGACTCAATGATATGATATGACTCAATATCAAGAAACCTCCGAGCATCACTCTTATCAGCATAACCCAGGAGTATGGTCTTCGTAGTCCTTGTTCCCAGCTTCTGAATCTTCAAATCCGGAAGCTTCACGTATGCCAGATATCCCCACACTCGAATGACATTCATGTTGGTTCTGAACTTGAACCAAAGTTCATGAGAAGTGACTTCTGAAGTAGCATGCGGCACTCTGTTCATTATGAACGTAACCGTAAGCACTGCTTCACCCCAAAAGTAATTTGAAAGACCCACAGTCAACAGCATTGAGTTCATCATCTATGTTAATGTTCTGTTCTTCCTTTCTGCAACACCATTTGATTGAGGGAAGTACGGAGCAGTTGTCTCGTTGATGATTTCATGTTCTCTACAGAATGATGCCAATTCATGAGGCCTATACTCTCTACCTCGATCACTTTTGATTATCTTGAGTTGTTATCCGGTTTGACGCTCGGCTTCAACCTTGAAGTCCTTAAACTTCTCAAATGCTTCATCTTTAGACTTGAGCAGATAAACGAATACGTACTTTGAGAAGTCGTCGATGAAAGTAATGAAATACTTCATCCCGGCCTTTGTGGAGAATTGTTTGAAGTCACAAATATCTGAGTGCACCAACTCCAGAAGATTTGTACTTCGGTTTACCCGCTTGCACGGTTTTCTTATGATCTTCGTCTGTGCACAGACGTCACACTTCTCCAACTCCTTATCCCCACATTTGAAGATAGACTAGACATCTTATTTATTTTTTTACAATGAACATGTCCTAGTCTATTATGCCACAACTCAAGAGAATAACCAGAAGAAGAAACTGCATTCACTATCTCCATAGGAGTTACAAGTTGAAGTTTGAACATCCCTTCGGTGCAAAAATCTTTTTCAAAGTATGTTCCTTTATAGGACATAATGACTTGACCAGCGTTAATGTCCATCCTCAAGCCTGCGTTGCAGAGCAGACTTCCTGAGACCAGGTTCTTGGTTATGGCCGGTACATGCTTCACATTCTGAAGCGTCAGCGACTTCTCCGATGTTAGTTGCAATACCACCTTCCCGATCCCGTATACTTCAGCTTGTGTCTGATTTGCCACCATAACCTTCTCAGAGACAGGTTGGTACGTGGTGAACAACTCCTTCTTTGAGCAAATATGATAAGAGGCTCAAGTGTCTATCCATCAGTCAGTATCAATCACAGCTGAGTCAACCTGCACAATCATAGCAACAAAGTTAGCCTCACCTTACTCCTTTTGTTTTGTTTTTTTTTGCAGTCCCTCTTCCAGTGGCCTTGCTTGCCATTGTTGAAACAAGTCCCAGGTTCTTTGGACTTGGGCTTGAACTGAGCCGACTTCACCTTCAGATGGTGAACGTCTTTCTTCTTTTGGTAGGGAGCCTTCTGCTTTCCTTTGAAATTTCCTCTTTGTACCATGTTCGCCTTAGCCATCTGCTTGGACAAGATGTACACTTTGAGTTGAACCATCAACTCGTCTTCAACATGTATCCAGTACAAGAGGCGTTCCCGATCCACTTTCATCTTCTTGCAGTGCATGTTCGCGATGAAGTTGCTCCACCCAGGTAGGAACATCGGGATAATACCCCCGATAACAAAAAGCATCGACCAAGGGCATGCCGTCATCCGCCAGCTTCAAACGTAACTTGAGGAACTCCTTGACTTGAGACAACATGGTTTTGTCGTCCTCAAATTGCATCCTTCAGACCTTTTCGGTCACGTAGATCTTGTTCCTGTTCTCATCTGCCTTGTAGAGATTCTCTACAGACTCCCATATGTCCTTTGTATTGACCGTCTTGCTGTATGACTCCGCCAGAGAGTCCTCCATGGAGTTCTGGATCAACAACTTGCAGAGCTTGTTATCCCGTCTCCACTTCGACTGTAAAGTCGTAGCTTCAGCAACCCTTTGAGCATTTTTACCCTATAGAATCAAAGGCTCAGGATCTGTCAACACATAGTCGACGCTCATGAGTTGAAGATTAAGGCTGACCTTTCTCTTCCAGACGTTGAAATGCTTCCCGTCAAACTTCTTAAGTTTAAAAAATGTATCGAGAAGTTGAGCACGGTTGTTCTCCATCATATCTGAATCTTGCTTTGGGAATATTATTCCCGAAATAGATCTTTTGATGGAAAATGAAAATCTTGAACTCTTATTTCCAGAGAGACAAAAAACTCGTTCTCCTAAGAGAGAGATGAATACTCGTTCTCAACCGAAGTGGATGCGACGAGATGAATAATCGCTCTCAATCGGAGTTGATGCAACGATATGAACAACCGCTCTCAACCGGAGTTGATGCAACGACTTTGTTGGGGTGATAAAGATCACCATTGCTCAAAGCAAGATTCGCCCGATTGCGATCTGCTCCCAGGAACCAGCAAGTTTGAAAGAACTTCTGGAACGCTCATTGTCACCTTGTTTACGAACTCGAAGAACTCCTTAGGACTTCAATGGCGGCGGCAGCACTTCTCTCTTCGTCTCTTTATTTTGGCGTAAGTCCTTAATGAAGGCACGAAGAGAGTATTTATAGAGAAGGGTCGAAACCCTAATCATATTCCTGGCCGTAACTGATTGCAAAAAGATATGAGCGAATAATGGAAAGATTTGAATAAATTAAATTCAAATCTTACAAAAATTGGATCTGATCAATTAACTCAATATTTTCATAATCGCTCAAATCTTTCAATCAGCCACATCATATGCCACCTGCGCCCCTTAGCCACTCACCCTGTCAACCTGCGTGCGTAGCTGCGAAGCCCGTAGCACCTGTACACCCAGCGTCGCAGCCTCGCAGCACCTGTTGCGCCTGCGCTGCACCTGCGCTACGACCCGCACAGAGATGAGCGCATCAACTGGGCACAATGTACCTTACCAATGCTGACGTGCTAAGTGCAAAGTACGCCAACAAAATGCTACTTTACGCCCTTGAGCCCGAATCGCTAACCACCTTCGGAGCTTAGCTCCGTAAGAAAATTATCCCATGAGCATGACAAAAAGCATTAATGCTTCTTTGTTGGTTTAGCCATCTTTCCACTAAAAAAATGCCCCCACATGGCACCCATGTGCTTATCCACACTTCATGTGATCTCTCAACACACGCAAAGTCTTATATAGACATATCATCCATTTGGTTTTTCTAATGTGGGACTATCTTTCTATTTTCTAAAGCAAAAGACCAACAAGCAAAAACACCAACATAACAAAATCTAAGAACATATATTTTATAAAAATTATTTAGTATTTTCAATTTATAGGTTTTAACTAGTTTTCGAAATACTAAAGAAAATAATATCATAATATCTTATACACTGTTTTTAAAGTGGAATTCCTTTCTAAACAATATGTAAGGTAAAATAATTAAAAAATAAATAATAAAAATAATTTTGAAAATTCGGGAAGAGGGGTTATACCTGCTATGCTGAGGAGTTCGTGGTTCGTTACATGGAGCTTCAACAAGGGAGAAACAAATCCACGAAGTTGGCTCCATGAAACTGTCAAAATAAACGTGTTTTAAACAACCAACTTGGTGGTCGTTTTGATTTATCAAATGATCGAATTAACGATTAAAATTTTAGGAGGTTGAAGAGGAATATATCGAGATGGAATCGAAAGAAACCGTTCGAAGATCCAACCTTCGGATTGTCCAAAAAATGTGCGCAAAGTTGTTGTTCCGAAACAAAATTCTGTCTTGGAACTTATGTGCGTCACGTCGAGATTTTCGTATGAAACACCCAAATCGGTTGTGTTGTTCGTCGGGGAGGACAACGACAATTGGGGTGGTCCGACGAGGGCGCAAGGGAATGGTCAGGGCAGTGGCCAGCCGTCCGACGGCAGTCACTGCAAATGTTGTTGCTGCGCGCATGTCGTGCTGCTGTGTCGTACCTAGCTTGTCGTGCGCGGTGGGGTGCGTCGTCCGACGGCGGTGGCAGTACCCGTCGCTGCTGTGATTGCAGTTTCTATATAGACGTTTCCGTTGCTGCGTTGATCAGGAGGATTAGAGTTTAAGGTTCTACGGTTATTTAATAGGTTTATATATATATATTTTTAATAGGTTTATATTTAATATATATATATATATATATACACTATTATAAGGGGCTTCAAAACGGCTCAATCTTGAGCCGTCTAAGCCATGTATATCATCAACCATTTTATTTTTAAAAAATGTAAGAAAATTTTAAAATTAACTAACTTTCTTATCTTCTGTGTGGAAAATTAAAACCAACCAATACTAGAATATATTTAAAATTAAAATTATGTTTAAACTAACTAATAATATTATATAATTAAACACATGTCTATAATTAAAAAAATAATAACAAATTATATTAAAATATATTAAAATTATATTTAAAATATTATATAATTTAAATTTTTATATACTTTATTAATACTATCATTGATATTTTTTATACGTGCAACGCACGTGAAGATGACTAGTGTGTGTGTGTGTGTGTGTGTGTGTGTGTGTGTGTGTTTAAAATATACTATAGTATTTATACATAAATATATATTATAATGTACATAAATATATATATAGTAATCATCTAGTTTTATTTATATAAAAGATATCGATTAATATACAAATAATTATTAAAGTCTGTATAAACGTATAACTGGGATTATACAGGCATCTATATGTAAAACATTGTATATATTTATAAATATATATATATATATATTACACACACACACTATTATAAGGGGCTTCAAAACGGCTCAATCTTGAGCCGTCTAAGCCATGTATATCATCAACCATTTTCTTTTTAAAAAATGTAAGAAAATTTTAAAATTAACTAGCTTTCTTATCTTCTGTGTGGAAAATTAAAAACCAGCCAATACTAGAATATATTTAAAATTAAAATTATGTTTAAACTAACTAATAATATTATATAATTAAACACATGTCTATAATTAAAAAAATAATAATAACAAATTATATTAAAATATATTAAAATTATATTTAAAATATTATATAATTTAAATTTTTATATACTTTATTAATAATATCATTGATATTTTTATACGTGCAATGCACGTGAAGATGACTAGTGTGTGTGTGTGTGTGTGTGTGTGTGTGTGTGTGTGTGTGTGTGTGTGTGTGTGTGTGTGTGTGTTTAAAATATACTATAGTATTTATACATAAATATATATTATAATGTACATAAATATATATAGTAATCATCTAGTTTTATTTATATAAAGGATATCGATTAATATACAAATAATTATTTAAACCTTGTATAAACGTATAACTGGGATTATACAGGCATCTATATGTAAAACATATATATTTAAAACTATATATATATATATATATATATATATATATATATATATATATATATATATATATATATTATATATATATAACAAATATATATATATATATATATATATATATATATATATATATATATATATATATATATATATATATATATATAACAAAACCTTAATTTCATATAAATATATAAAAATATAAAAACCACAAGCTTGTACATATATTTCAGAATAATTATAAAAATTTATTCACTTAATCCCTTTCTGTGGACTAAGTCGTAACTTGTCGTGTTTCCATACCAGGGACAGGGTTATGGCTTCGTGATCCCTACCATTACTAATAGGCTAGTCATGGCACACAACTATAGCCATGCCATGGTTCCCAATCGTTGCACATAACAAACCTTAACCGCGACTAAGGCTATCTTCGTGTAACATTCAAATATTATAATATAAAATAAATATAAAATATAAAGAATATCTCCTAAATTATTATTAAATCTAAAATATTAAATTTAAAAATCTGGAGGATTACAAATATATATATACTCAAATATTATAATATAAAATAAATATAAATTATAAAGAAAATCTTCTAAATTATTATTAAATCAAAAATATTAAATTTAAAAATCTAGGGGAGATCATGTGACACATACAATTTGACATCTAAAAACATACGCAATCTCAACCGAAAATCATTAGAAATTAATGGTTCAGATTAGACAACCATGCATGGAAAATTAATGCATACAAAATTTTCGTGCGTTATGCATGGTTGTCAAATCTAAACATTTAATTTCTATTGATGTGTTGCAGAGATTGCATGTTTTTTTCGAATACGTATATATACAATTAAAATTAAGAAAAATATACATGTCCAGAAAATATCAAGCTAGATATGTGGGTCTTACGCTGATGGATAATGTCGTTAGTGGTGGGCCCACTTGGAATATGTCCATCATTTTGGTCAGCCATCTGTAAATGACCGTTGTTAAAATGACTATTGCTATATATGTTAGGGTTAAAATTTTAGGGTTAGGATTTTAAGGTTATAGGGTTATGGCTTTCATGTTATAGGTTTAGGATTTTTATTGTTTAGATTAGGGTTAGGGTTGGTGTTACATAATTTTAGGGTCTTAGGTTTATGGTTAGGGTTTTAGGGCTAGGTTTAGAATTAAATATTGACTATATAATTGAATAAAGAAATCTGAAATTAAAACAACTAATTTTATTAAAATTTATAAAATCAACTAAAAAAAAACATATAGCTTGTTGTTTGTCCTGCTTTTGCTTGTTGTTGCTCTTGCTTTTCCTTCTCTTCTCTCTCTCTCTCTCTCTCTCCTCTCTCTCTCTCTCTCTCTCTCTCTCTCTCTCGTCCCCCCCCCCCCCCTCATCCTTCCTATATATAGGGTCGAGAGGCAATCATATCGTTGGGGAGCCAATTATTGTCTCCGTTAATTTTTAAAAATAAAAACATGAAATCTGCTAGTCCGACTGGTAATTTTGTGAGTCCAAATGGCAAATTTTGTGCAATTAAAGTTCGCTTGTTATAACTGGCAAATTATTCATTATTGAAAATTTTCTCAAACTCCTTTTGTTGCAGCCAGTATCCCCAAACTTCTTTATCCTGTAAAAACAATTTGTATATAGTTTGACTAGTTGAACTAATACTACTTAAAATAACTATATTATCACGATATAGGAAATAAGCTTAATATTATGTATATTAATCTAGATTATTTGTTTAGATATGTTGAAAGTTTGTAATAAATCTTTGGCTGAAATGCAACTTGATACCCTAAACTATTTCCATTTTTTAACTTGATTCCCTAAATTTTTTACTTGACAACTTGATACGCAAAAAAAAGGACAAAAATACTTATATTCCAAACATGAAACTACCCCTAGCCCCCCCCTCCCCCCCCCCCCCCCCCCCCCCCCCACCCACCCACCACCAACCCCCACACACCACCCTGCGCACCCGGAGAGAGGGGGGGCAGCACGAGGGGGGGGGGGGGGGGGGGGTCGGGGGCGGCCGAAGAGAGGGGGGCGAGTAGTGGCTGGAGGGGCAGGGGAGCATGGGCGGATCCAAGGGTCCCTTGGGGTGGGCTCCAGCCCAACCCAAAAAAAAAATTACATTTTTTTTTCATATAAAAATTTTTTTTTGTTTTTTTATATATGGATTTATCTATTTCCAGCCCACCCCAGTTATAGTTTCTGATCCGCCCCTGCGGGGGAGGGTGGCGCGGTAGAGGGGAGTGGTGAGCCGGCAGCAGGGGGGTTGGGTTGAGTTGGGTTGGATATGGAGGGACAATTCTGTCTATTTTAAAATTTTGGGTATCAATTTAAAAAATGTTAAATAGTTGATGGTATCAATTTGTCGAGTAAAAAAACTTATGGTATCAAGTTGAAAAATTGGAATAGTTGGGAATATCAAGTTACAATTATGCCTAACTATTTTTATAGCGATGTCCGAAACACAAGATATGATTTCAAGTTTACAATCACCACCACAAGTATTTTGTTATCATCGTAACATATGATTGTGATTTTGATATCACGACAATAGTGTGCTTTTGAAATCTGTTATTGACTATACCACGGGGCTAAGCTCTCTTTTCTCCTTCTAGTTTTAGGTCACTATTTTATTGTTTTTAAGTTTTCGGTAACAAAGAACAAAGTAGGAGCATCCCAACTTTTCGGGGAGATGCACCCCTGCCATGTCAACAGAACTTTCTTCATCCCACAAGCTTATATTTCTCCTATTTCGTATCACTACTTTAATCAGCAAGAGAGTATTTAGATATACCACATTAGCCTCTTCTAGGACTAGACAACTAAACAAAGTTGGAGTTTAGTGCCAATCCGTTAAGTTTTCATTTCTAGGACTAACACAACTAACGAAAGTAGGAGTTTAGTGCCAATCCGTTAAGTTTGCATTGAGATCGGTACACACTGTTAGTCTTGATCCTTGTTAGCAATTCGGCAAATGAAAGAGGAAGAAAAATAATTCGGCCATGCAAAAGTACGAGTATAAATCGGCACATTAAAATTCAATCAAATATTCGTCAAACAAAATATTGAGGTTAGAAACTTCACATACTTAAACATGTGATCAAATTTGGTTAATTAAATAGATTGTCACCACGTTTTTTTTTGCAAAATTTGTCAATTTGTACGGAACACACGTTTAAAATTTTATATGCTTAAAATTCACATACTAATCTGAATCTTTCAAAAGTACATAAGTATTATATGTTTCTGAAAGATAAGGAAAAAAAAATAGCAAATTATACAAGTTTTATTCGGGTGATTGGTAACTAGGGTCTTGACCTTCCAAGAGATTGTCGACAATTGACACTGTCATCTTTTCAAGCAGGCTAGAGTTGAAAATGCAGTTCCATCAAAAATGGCTACTTGAACAAAAGTTACATCACATGCCTTAAAACAAAATTGCTCCGAGTGGCAAATGAATAGTCAGTTACTTTAGTAGATAATTAACATGTTCAAAAGAATTTCAAATCTGCAGAACGCTGCTAACAATGCCAATATATTATTGACTAAATTAGCAGATAACACTGAAATACTGATTAGAAATACTAAATAACATACCACTCCTCAGAGCATTTCATTTTACAATCATTCTGTTGGGTTTTGGCCTTTTTATTGGAACTTTAGTTCCACATCGGCTAGGCCAAAGGAGTTGTATCTCTATATATTAGCTTTGCTCTTCTAGAGATGCACATGTGGTGTGGAGGTGCACATGGGTGTGCCATGTGGGGTTATTTTTCTAATGAAAAAAATGCTAAATAAACAATAGAAAGTATTCATGCTTTTTGCTCTTGGAAAATTTATTTCCATGGGTGCTAAGCCCCGTAGCGACTCGGACTCGGGCTCATGGGCTCATGAGACGTAACGTAACATTTTGTTAGCGCACTTAGCACGTCAGCATCGTCGCTAGGCGCATAGTGCGCTTAAGTTGCGCTCGTTGCGCGAGCCACTTGCGCGGCCAGGTTGTGCAGGCCATGTTGTGCAGCCAGGTTGCGCGGCCAGGTTGTGCTGCCAGGTTGCGCGGCCCAGGTTGCGCGACCAGGTGCGCGCCCAGTGGCGCGTCCAGTTGCGCCCCCAGTCGCGCGGGTGGCGCAGGATGCGTAGGGCGCACAAGGTGGCGCAAGTGGCTCAGGGCACGTTCAGCGCATGATGCACAAGGCGCGCGGGGTGCGCGAGGTGCGCAACTTGCTTCAGATCGTGCATGTGCATGATCTGAGCGGTTACTGCACGTTCGGAGTGGTTATTACCACGTTCCGAAAGTTGTGCTAACCGGCCAGTTGCTACTCGGGCCTATAAAATGTCTTTTCTCTCTCACAGGCAAATATACAGGCATATACAGAGAGTTACGAAAGTTTACAAGTGTTTCTTAACACAAGTAAACAGAAGTCTTGAGAGAGAAGAGAAGTTGCACCAGCGCTGCTTTTGTACGGGAGTCCATGTACGATCCGAGGAATCAGAAGAGCAGGAGTGTTCCAAAGTTCTCCGACGAACTTGCTGGTTCCTGAAAGCTATTCGTGTGGGGCGAATATAGCTTTGAGCAACGGTGATCATTCACCCCAGCAGGATATTCATCCATCAATCGTCTGTCATCTTCTTCGCTGCTGTGGATTACGAAATCTTTTTAGATTCTCGTAATATCTGTAACAAGATCTTTTTAGATCTTCGTTAAACTTGCGCAACCTTCCTGGAAGTGTTGCGTTGAAACGTTGTCTTTACAATTGTTTTATTTTCTCAGTTTTCCATCGAAAAATTGTGCCCCGGCACTAACAATCTCAAAGCTATATTCCTACGATGGAAAACTTTAATGCTTCACTCCTCAATACTGACTTTTGTAAGTTAGAAAAGTTTGATGGAGAGCATTATCAAGTCTGGAAGAGGAAGGTTTATCTCACTCTTCAACTCAGAGACGTTGATCACGTGCTTCTTGAAGAGGAACCTACTGTTCCAGATACTGGGTCTGCTGCCGCTATCACTGCGGCTATTAAACTTCAGGCCAAGTGGAGAAGGAAGAATAGCATTTGCAGGCTGCTTATCCTGAATGCTATAGAGGATTCCCTAGCAGAATCCTACAATAAGAAAACTATTGCCATAGACATATAGGAGTCTCTGGAGAAACTGTACGAAGAAGACAAAAACAGGAGCAAGATATTTGTGGTTGAAAAATATCACAAATGGCTCTTTAAGGACGAGAAGTCCATGCTGCCGCAGGTGAAGGAATTTCTGAACCTACGACAGAAGCTGGAAGACGAGGCGATGCCCCTCCCCGACAAGTTTGTTGTTGGAGGGATTATCTCGAAGCTTCCCGCTGGGTGGAGTAAGTTTTATGCAAACATGCATAGGAAGAAGCTTGAGATCAGCCTTGAAGATCTCTTGCAGAAAATTTATGTTGAGGACCAGATGCGGGCTCAACTGAAGGTGGACGCACTGTCCAAGCAATTGGCTAACACCAATCTGGTTCATACAAAGGAACCAAGGGGAAAGCAGGCGGCTTCCCACAGCAAGAAGAAGGACCCTGAAATCTGAAAGTCAAGGGAACTTCGTTCAAGCAAAAGAAGCCAAATTCCCATTTGGCTTGTTTCAAGTGTGGCAAAAAGGGCCACTTCAAGAGTGAATGCAAATCAAAGACCAAGCAATCAGA